>VXAV01003086.1:0-53755 GCA_013399715.1 Alectura lathami | reverse complement strand
CTGCTCAAAAAAAAAAAAAAAAAAAAAAAAAAAAAAAAAGATAAATGAAGCAGGAAACCCCACTTTAAGATATGGACTAAAAGCATCATTTTTTTTTTTCCAGTCAGGTGGAGATTAAGTAATTGCAGAAGTACTGTCAGCAAGAACTCCACAATCCTGTGAAATGACGTGTTGCTGCTTTGATTTCTTCCTTTCCTTTCCTTTCCTTTCCTTTCCTTTCCTTTCCTTTCCTTTCCTTTCCTTTCCTTTCCTTTCCTTTCCTTTCCTTTCCTTTCCTTTCCTTTTTTCTTTTCTTTTTTCCTTTCCTTTTTCTTTTCTCTCCTCTCCTCTCCTCTCCTCTCCTCTTTTCCTTTATTTTCCTTTATTTTCCTTTGCTTTCTTTTTTCCCCTAATTCAAGACCAGTCAGAAAGTTTGAGTCAAATTTTGAGAAACTACCTTTGCACAAGGAGTGTTTCAGGCTAAGCTATGTGTATCATCACAGGAATTCACGCCCTCTGTGCCTGTGTTCTTATGAAGACATAAGTTGGTGGGAGGCCATATACATGACTAGTTGCTGGCTTTAGGCTTGTAATGCAAGGTTTTGGTGTATTTTATGCCAAATAGATTGTCAAGTAGCAGTACCCCCAGCCTTTGTTGGGCTAAATAAGAGCAGAATACTCCTCCAAAGCAGGATTATACCTTTTCAAGGAAAGAAAACACTATAACGTATCTTTTCCTTCATACAGATGCTGTAAAAAATCAAGAACACTAATAGCTGTTAGAATAAAATTTTTGGAAAAAAAAAAATAAAAGGATCAAAAAAACCACACACACACACAAAAAAAGAAACAGATGCCATATCCATGTCAGCAAGTGCTAGGAGCTTTATTTTGGCCATCAGGCAAAGAAGTCCCAGACATATAGATATGAAAGAAAATGAAATGGGAGGGAAAATCCTGAAGTCATCTTCCCTGAACTTATTTTGACATACATTGATAGAAACCAACATTGTGCATCTATCTGCATATATATGTTTTGTATACAAGAAAAATATGCCTGTTAGAGTATTTGGCAGACTGTGAAGCTTTTTAGAGCAAAGTATAGGAAGATATCTATGCCAAAATGACTGAAGGTGACCATGCTGTGATGTGACAAACCAAGCACTTACTAGTGCCTGAAGGCTGGAGTTGTCCACTGGTGTGTTGCTTAGTGTGTCTACCCCACACAACACAGAAACATTGTGGCATGTTCATACAACACAGGGCAACATCTTGTAGAAGTGCTCTCTCCTGACTGCTATAAACATGTAAGGATGCTAGGTATGTGGCCGCAAGAAGTAATCATTTGGGTTGGCATAACCACCATGAGGAACCAGTTAAAATGCTGCTGGGAAGAGTGTAGCAGAGTTGAGCTTGCTGGGCTGATCAGTTCGTAGGGGGCCCTGCCCCTCTCTGAGCCTTCCCTTCCCTCCCAGCGAGACTGTCCATCTCCTTCCCCTGAACACCTCAGCTACCACCCATTTCTTACCCATACCTGCCAGAACTCTGCACTCAAACGGCTGCAAAGCGGAGGTTTGGCAGAGCCTTCTGCACTGAGGGAAGGCATGGAAAGGGTGCTCAGGGTGTACAGGCAGACTGGTGCATTTTACTTCTTTAACAAGAAGCTCTCTTTTAATTTTGACTGACAATGCAAACAGTTCATTTCTTCCCAAAGAACAAACAAGCGTTTCTTCAGAGACCCAGCACAGCAGTGCTGCCTGTGTTTGCCGGCGGGAAGCGTTGAACAGCGGGGCAAGTTCAGCTTTCTCACAGGGCTAGCGTGCGTCATACCCCGTGACACACACTTCCTCTGGAGCCCACTCCACCTCGGAGCATCCTTTCAGAAAGTCTGTGTGAACTCCACCAACACAGGCAGGGGGCTGCCAAAAAAAGCCACGTACTTCTCACTTTGGGACAGAAACAGCATCTGCTGAGTATTTCCCTAACTCTGAACACTGCAAGGTCTGCAGTTTTTTAACAACTCTTTTATTAGAGGAGGGGAAAAGTCTTCAAATCTTTTGGGAAATCTCTGGACAACTATTTCCATTAATATTTTCTGAGGAAGTCTTGAATCTCTCATTGACTAGGATAACATTCCCATAGAGCGTTCCAACTTCTGTAAAAGCCATTAATACAGAGTTCTTTGAGCTACACTTCTCTACTGGCTATAGCACAACATTTGCCATGCACAGTATCTAATTGGCTCCATATAGCCTGAATAACTGTGTCACAAAAGAGTTGGAAGGGAACTGAAATCTTTTACCATGACTCTCTGTATCTTTAGATATGCGATCAATGTGGGATTTGTTTAAACTATAAAAGGCTGCTTTCTTACCTTGCATTTCTGCAAGTACTCTGAATGCTATAGAGCAAGCAAATTTAAAACTCACAAGAATAAGTTGCATGTATTGTACTCCTCACAGCAAAGCAACAAACAGACAATATGCAACTGGATCTCAGTCATGGGCTTTCAAGAACACAGGGTGTTATGCAGGCAGTGGTAGGTGGCCAGATTTTCTGGCATGAACTGTAGGTTGGTGGTACAGACTCTCAAAGTTTCACAGAAACCTAAGAAAAATAATATAGACACAGACATATCCACACTGAAGGGGTACTTTTGAAAAATCCGAATGTGCTTTTTTAGTTAGTTAGTTTGGTTGTTTTAACATTTAATAATGTTTTTCATGTTACAGCAGTATCAGATTTGAAGAGGGTCTCTCTAATTTCCTCCACACCCTCACATACTAGTGGGACAGGAAAGGCAGCAGAAGAATGGGCAAGAGAGCTCTGGGAGTGTGTGAGCATCTGTTATTCTCGATGGGCCCTGTCAGAGGGAAGTGAACAAAAATATACATGTTTCTATTTACAGACATACTATGAATGTTGCACTTCTTCAGACATTTCCCTTACAACGACAAATACTGCCTTTGAAAATATTTGGTGCTAACTTAGATACAACAGTTGTTTATGAAACTCTGCAAAGATGTATTGGTATTAAAAAATATGTATTGGATTTTACAAGAAGTGAGCTTGATGTAAAGTTACCAAGGAGTGTTACAAAGCGTTTTTGTCCGGAACTCCCTCATAGCAATGCCTCTCACCTGTGATTACCACGGCTGCACTGAACCTAATGCTGCAACATGTAATTTAATAGTGGCAGTTAACAAAAAGGCACCAGTTTATCCCAACAGAAACTACTCATTAAATCACAGTATCATAGAAGAGCCTGGGTTGGAAAGGACCTCAAAAGATTATCAGGTCTGACCCTTTGTGGGAAGAGAGAGCCTAGATTAGATTATCTAGCTCCCTCTCTAACTGCATCCATTGCTCCTTGTCTTCTCCATGTGGCTCCTTGTGAAGCACAGGCCTATGCACTCTTTGCAGCCACCCTTTAAGCACAGGAGCAGTGTGAGGAGGCTCCCCTGAGCCTTTCACCCTCCAGGGTGAAAGACCTACCCCCTTCAGTCTCTCCCCACAGGGCAGGCCCTCCAGCCCTTGGTCACCTCTGTGGCCCTCCTTCGGACCCTCTCCTGCCTTTTTGTTGTCTATGTTGAACTGTGGGGACCAGACCCGCACTCAGTACTCCAGCAGTGGCCTGACTAGCGCTGAGGAGGCTGGGATGGTCTCTGCTAGTCGTATCCCCTGTGGATGCAGCCCAGGGTCCGATCCGCCCTCGCTGCTGCAGCAGCACGCTGCTGCCAGCTGTTCAGCTGCTTGTCCACCAGGGCCCCAGGGCCCTTTCGGCAAGGCTGCTCCCCAGCCGCGCAGGTCCTAGCCTGTCCTGGGCTCTTTGGTTGTGCTGTTCCAGGCGGAGGGCCTTGTGCTTTATTAAACTCCTCTTGCCTCCCCTCTCTTCCAGCCTGCCCAGATCCCGTAAGATGGCTCTCCCTCCTGACATACGCACCTCACCACTTCATTTGGCATTAGCAGCAACCTCGGTGAGGGGTGCTTTCGAACCATTCTTTTATAAGATCCTGTCTATCAAATATGTTATGGATAGGCACACACCAAGTATCACGGAGAGCCAGCACACCAGTACAATTAAATTCACCTGCTGTCTGCATATAGAAACATGGTACCTCAAAACTCATTTTTGCTGCTCTTAGCATTGTTCTGTTTGTTCTCAAATTCAGCACATGTGGTGAATGTGCTGTGGAATACTCACAGCCTGCCTATGTAACTTCATTAATTTCACTTGTATATACCTAAAATTAAGTATGTTTTATTTAAGTCAATTACTTTGATGAAATGCACTGAAAATACATTAAACTTTGTCTAGTATCTTGATTAAATTTCTAATCCAAACATACTAATAAAAAACAGATAAATTCAAATCAGATACATTTTTCAAAGAGGTTTCTAAGCTAGATTTAAGAGCAAAACAAATATAAATATAAATAACGGCATAAATGAAGCTCATTTTCTTGTCTCTCGATAAGAAGATTTAATTCAGTCTGGGTTTCATGTGTGTAAATCCAGAGAAGCTTTTATTAAAGTCAACATAATAGAAGCATTTTATTGTTATTTCATCAGTTATGTTTTAGAATTGAGCTGTTTCTTTCATGTGTAAAGTAACTTGCACGTTATCAGTAAGTGCTTTCTTTGCACTATCAATTAGGATAATGTCTGGAGTTGCTCTTAAAGGCTACATTTTTTTCTTGGAGAAATTAATTTAGCTCATTAACATCAGTGTGTTGAAATCTGTGAAACAATGAACTGGATATTCTGTAGTTTCCAGCAGTCTGCAAACATTGCATTTCCATAAAGGAATTACGTTTGGTGATTAAGCCTTCTACAAGTTATGCTTTGAGGAGTGGTAATTTTTCAATTTCAGAATAATGTAATACGTGATCAACATTGTACACACTTTACACAGGCCTGCTTCTTTCTGCTGACCATCTCTGGTTAGTTTCTGGCCAAGACTGCTGACAGTATAATGACACATGCCCTCCTACATTGCCACGAAGTTTGCGCTTGTGAAATCTCTTCCCCTCTCCTGGGATAGGGAGGTGCAAGCAGTGAACCATTAAATCTCCCAGGACTGTTTCACGGAGCATTTCCCTGCAAGGCTGTAATTCCAGAAAACAGCCAGTCTGTATGAAGAACAGAGGTCTGTTCAAATACAGCCTGATTCTTAGACCCAGTTTTAATGAAATCCTTCTGTCTCAACTCTGAACTGCTTCTCTCGTAGGTAATCTTATGGTTTTTGCTCTTTTAACCTTCTACAAATGACCTTGGAAGATGCTGCAACAGGCACAAGTAGACATGAAACCAGGGCTAGTGAGACTGTGTGAGAATAGGAGCAACTTCCCCAGAAAGAAACAAGTAGGTGGTGAACTACCCCCAAGAATACAGCCAAGGGCAGTAAATCACCCTGTGAGGCACCTCTGTTCAGCTCTAAGGGAAATTTTGGTAGATACTCACGTTTCTCCACAACCACTGGAAAGAGAGGCAAAACACCAAGTGTCAGTACCTAAAATGTCATTGCCTTCTGGGATGACGTCTCTCCAGGTAACAGGCTCTGAATTAAGTGAAGGTTTGGGCAAGAAAAGTAATGCTTGCATTACTTGTTGTTACACATATGGATGAAATAAACTAGAAGTCAGAGACAGCAGAACAACCTTGACCTGATTCTGATTGGGTGTTCCAGATGTGCTGTTTATAAGGCAAGATCAGACTGTTGAAAATTTTATCTGGATAATAATTGTTTACATAAAAGAAATCAAGGATGTAAAATGGAGTACAAGTCCAGCAATATGAACATTATGTTAATATCGACTCCTGTAAGAAGGGAGAGGAAACAAGGCCTCAGATATTAATAAGGAGTTTTATCTAGTTTATGCTAAATGCAGTCTGATAGCTGGGGATTGAGAAAGACATGTCAGAGAATGAAATGTAGGGATGATGCCAAGTGCAACAAATCAGGGGGAAAGGGAAGACTTGTGTGTTACTAACAGGCACTGAGTAGTTTGTCATAAAACCAGACTAACCAATTCAAAGAACGAAGGAAGGTGGGGGTCATGTCTGTTAATGGGAAAAAAAAAAAAAAAGAAAAAAATTACAGGAGGGACCAGAACACAGAATTAGGGATACCTTATAGCTAGTTTGCAGCAGAATGAAGAAAAGCCAAGAGAAGGTGTGCTTAGGGTTAAAAATGAGTGTTGGAAGTGGATCCACTTAAATAATTTTATGAAATACACACACACAAATACACACACACACAAAAATGCATCTTTCTGCCTCATTTCCCTTGCATCATTTCCCCAACATACTGTACATTTTGTCTGCTAGAAGCCCCATAGCGCTCAGCAGAAGTGGATTTTTCAGTACACTCACTGGTGGCTGAAAACTGTTTATATTTTTTGGTACCAGTGGCAAAACACTTATCAACTGAGTGCAGGCAGTTCTAAACATGGAGAGGTGTTATGAGTTCCAGCTCACATCTGTCTGTCTCATTTTCAGAGAAACACTGAACTGAATAATATTACTGGATTGTTCAAATCAATTTGACATGAAGAATGTAAGACCCCACTGCCCTATTTAGACTAACAGAAGCATGAAGACCTTGGTATGAGCTTTTCAGGGCTGTGTGACTCGTTCATCCCCCCATTGGTGTGTCCCTATCCCTCCTAACACAGACCCTCATTCTGTAAGAGTGTGACTCCCAGACTCGTGCATTTATGCTAAAAATTTAGCATCTGGAAGTTACCTGTTCAAATATTTTGGACAATTTGCATAGATTACAGATATATTACAGGGAATCTGGTTCAGATGCCAAATTTTAGGAATGATGTATGTTATTCCCAATTAATAATTCAGCTCTCTTGTAAATATTTAAATAAATATTTGTTTCCAGGGACAGCATAAAACTTCCATGAGTAATGACTTTTCCTAGACTTCCAGTTACATATATGTTTCGTTTTATGTTATATAGCATTAATGTATATTAATTCAGAGGTTCTGTTATATAACCAGTAGCAGTTCTTTGATTTTTGTTAGATTTGCATTTTTGAATCTGATATATGTATATAATATCTAGCATTACAGAATTTATGTTTCTAAGTTACTGTTGAAAAGACAACATACTGATCACCAGATTTTAAATGTTCCTTCACCCATATTACTTTGTCTTTTAATTTCTGTATACTATCAGACCCACACTCATTAGCTTCAGCTGCAGATCTTGCTTTTATATTTAAAAGTTTTTGAAGCATTCCGTGATGTTGGCTATGGTAGCAAATATCTCAGAAACAAAAGAGCAACAGAAGCTACAGCTGTTCTCTAGTTAAAAGACTGCTTAAGCTGGAAGGCTTACAAATTGTGTCAAACTCTTTGAGGTTGAGGAATATGGTTTATTTGGAAAATATATATATTTTAATTGAAAAAAAATAGGCAAACCAGTTGTATGGCATCATAGATTGTCATGTCCATTTCCTTTATTTCTGAGTTCCATTTTTAATCAGGAGTTCCCCATGTGGTTGCATCAACTGATTTTGAAAACTCCAAAGTTAAATCTGCAAATTATTTCTTTTCCTTAGAGTTCAGAAGATGTGAAAGCCTACCTAGACATACTTAGCAGGTGGCGTGCAAGGCTTGTGATGTAAGTCTGCTTTCCTACAGAAACCCAAAGTATGCTGTGAACATGAGGCAAAGAAAGCCATCTGGAAAGATAAAAATCATCCCTACACCCAGAAACATGCTAAAGAGATGTGGAATGCTCAGGTTGGTAAGCTTTGGGTAACCTCTCCCACTGCACCACAGTATATGACAAAGGTGACTTACAACAGAAAGACATCCTGTCTGCCTTCGTGCCACTGGCTCTGTGAAGGGATTTGGGTGAAAGGCAGCTTTGGTGCTGCCTAATCTGCTCCTCTGCACCCATACTTCAGTGCAAAGAATCATTTGTTTTAGCTGTCACCTTTGGAAAGCTGCTCACTGCAGAAGATAGAGGGTTGTAGTACTAAGCATCTTTCATCATCTAAGTTACCCATTGAGGTCAGAAGTCCTCACTGTCTCCTTCTAGCCAATGGAAAGAAGTAAGCTCTGGTCTTATGTCTTTCTCTCTCTGGGGGATTTAGTATCTGTGATCTTGCAGTTCTCCCCAACAAGTCTTTTTGTCATACACCTCCAGACATTGTATCAACTAGTTCTGGTTTTCAGACTTTGCTCCAGTTCTTCAGCCCACCGCCAGGATGCCTTCCCCTGGGCGTTGTGCTCTGCTTCTGTGTTTGTGCTTGCCACTTTCATTTGCTGCAGTAATCCTGGGAAACTATAGGAACTGTTGTTACATTTACCAAACACCTCACAGACTCTCTCCAGGCATTCAGGCTTCTGTCTTGTTTTCAAAAGTTGTAAATCTCTACCTACTTTCGTATTTAATGTTTGCTGGAAACAAAAACTGTCCCTTTCCCAAAGTCAGATTTGACACCATGGCTGAATTTCAATTACTTTTCCCGAAAAAAAAAAAAAAAAAAAAAAGATATAAAACTGCCAACAAGCAGTCTAATAGTCTCCACTAGGCTGCTCAAAGCAATAGTTCATTTTGGTTAATGCAGTCAGATGTCTTCTTTTAAAGTTAGGCCATGATTAGAACTTATGCATGGACAAGTAGAGTAAGAATCCCAGATGTCCAGAGCAGCACAGACTATTCAGATTTTGCATCTGTCTATGTATAAGCAGGCATGTCTAACTGTTGGCTTTATTCCTTCTTTCATGCGTAGGTGCAGAGACAAAAAAATAAGGAAAAAGAGGTGATCTTTTCTAGCAATATAAAGCTAAAAAAGTTACAAGAACTACAAGCAGAAAAAAACTCAGGAATGTTCTTATTTTCAGACACTATTCCTACAAAGTAAGCACACCTGTAATGTACTGACACAGGCAAGTATCCATATGACATAAAAAAAACAATGCTTTGACAAAAGGATATCAAAATGCAGAGAGTATTGAGAAATTTCCTTCCCTTAACTACCTTCTTTGTTCAAACAATCATTTTTCTTCAGGAAGATGGTAGAAAAGGGGCTACTGTTTCTTCTCTTACGACAGGTGTTGAAACATATGGAGATATGCTAAAGAGAGTAAAAATGTAAATAGTCCTGAAATTTTCTCTTTGAGGATTATTCATCCACATGACATCCTGAAATTGCCTTCTTGGTCATTAGAGGGAGTTTTGTGTGCCAGGTAAGCACCAGCATTGTGAACAGGAAAAAAAAGAACAAGAATCAAAGACTTGAGAAGAAAGACATGTCTTGAGTCCTCTCAGGATAAGCAAGATACAGGGTGAGCAGAGAAAGTGCTGCAATATATGATGGTAAAAAGAAAGGTGTAAAGACCAGACACTGATCTCTATAGCACCGTGTTTATATCAAGCAGAAGTCTTGGGCAAGTGCTCTAGCCACAGAAGGCAAAGGCGGGGACTCAGAGAATAAAGAATTGCCCACTGTAAGAGATGATCAGGTTCAAGACCATCATCTGTGGAACCATCAGGTCATCCATGGTACATGATGAGATGCTTCTCAGGGTCATGAGGGAACAGACAGGTGAAGTTGCTGAGCCACTACCCATCGTATTTGAGAAGACATGACAGCCTGATGAAGTTCCCAGGGATGGAAAAGCAGGTCATAACCACCATTTTTGAAAAGGGAAAAAAGGAAGACCAGGGGAACTACAGGCCAGGCAGTGTCATCTCTGTGTCCAGCAAGATCATAGAACAGATCCTTCTGGAACGATGCTAAGGCACACACAGAACAGAGAGGTGATTGGTGACAGCTGACATGGTTTTACGAAGCACAAATCATTCCTGACAAATTTGGTGGCCTTTTATGGTGGGGCTACAGCACCGGTGGATGAGAGAAGAGCAACTGGCTTCATCTACCTAGATTTGTGCTAAGCATTTGAGGATGCTTATTCAACACCCTTGTTTCTAAATTGGAGAGACATGGATTGATAGATGGGCTGTTCTAAGGCTAATAAATTGGCTGAATGGTCAGCTTGAAAGAGCTGTGATCAACAGCTCAATATCCAGGGGGGGACCATGAACAAGCGATGTTCCTTGTAGGTCTGAATTGGAACTGGTATTATCAATATTTGCTGGTGACATGAGTGATTGGATTGAGTGCACCCTCAGAAAGTTTATGGAAGACAACAAGCTGTATGGTGCAGTCAACAAGCTGGAGGGAAGGGATGCCATTCAGAGGGACCTTGACAGGCTTGAAAGGTGTGCCCATGCAAATCTCATGTTCTTCAACAAGGACAAGTGTAAGGTCCTGCACCTGGATCAGAGCAATCTCATACAGACTTAGCAATGAACAGATTGAGAGCAGCCCTGCAGTGAAGTGCTTGGGGTTACCGGTGGATGAGAAGCTCAACAAGAGCAGGCGATGTGTGCTTGCAGCCCAGAAAGCCAACTGTGTCCTGGGCTGCATCAAAAGAAGTGTAGCTAGCGGGTTGAAGGAAGTGATCCTTCTCCTCTACTCCACTCTCATGAGATCCCACTTTACCTATCCCCCCCCAGAGTATTCGGTATTTAGCGCTGGGGCCCCCAGCATAAGAGGGCACAGACCTGTTGAAGTGTGTCTAGAGGTGGGCCACGAAGATGGTCAGAGGGCTGGAACGCTTGCCCTGTGAAGACAGAGTGAGAGAGTTGGGGTAGCCTGGAGAAGAGAAGGCTGTTTTGGTAAACCCTATAGCAGCCTTCCAGTACTTTACCAGGAGTGCTTTACCAGGGAGTGGGCAGATAGGATAAGGGGGAATGGTTTCAAACAAAAAGAGGGGAGATTTAGGTTAGATGTTAGGAGGAATTTCTTTCCTTAGAGGGTGGTGAGGCACTGGCACAGGCTGCCCAGAGAAGCTGTGGGTGCCCCATGCCTGGAGGCATTCAAGGCCAGGCTGGATGGGCCCTGGGCATCTTGATCCAATGGGTGGCAACCATCCCACAGCAGGGGTTTGAGACTGGATGGGCTTTAAGGTCTCTTCGAGTAAAAGCCATTCTGTGATTCTAAACAAACATCCTTTCTGCTTCTCTCTCATTTTGTTTCCTGCTGGGAACAGGGTTTTGTTGTTGTGTTTCTGTTTCATTTGGTTAGATTTTTTTTTTTTTTTTTTTTGCTTGAATTCTTTTCTAGCTGTCCCTTCTTTTTTCCTCACTTGACAGGAGAGTGCTAGTTTCTCATGGGTAAATGGCTCCTTATTCATTTTTGCTGGCTGCACTTCGTGCTTAGTAACACAGAAGAGAAGATTTAGCCTACAGGTCTGTACATGCAAGTGACTGCCCTGAAAGTGCTGTACCACAGTAGTTTGTGGTTGCCTTCAGGGTATGGCGTCACTCAAAATATTTAGATGGTTTTAACTCCATGACTGAACATGAAGATCTGTGGTAGGATCACAACACTCTCCATACATTGGATGACCTCATTTACACTGAATAGTGGGAGCTCAGACAAGTCTGGTAAGGTCTGGGCATCATTCAACAGCCTGTTATGAAGTTTATGCCCTGCCCACACAAGTTCTTGCTAGTTAATATCTCTCACATCACATACGGTATGGGCCACAGACATAGAAATGAAATGAGGCTCACTTATTTTTCATACTGCAGTTTGATGCCATATGCTACACTGGTCCTCAGGATGAGGTTATGCCGGGCAGGAAAACAACTTTTGGTCTTTTTGGTCTGGCAAATAGCACTTTTGAGATAACACTAAAATCATACCACAAAAAGCCAAAGAACTAGTCGTGATCCATGGTAGTTTTACAAAGATGAGTAAATGATGTTCCCCCTTGAGTAGTCCCAGATAGGAGGTAAAATAAGCAGGTAATGCTGAGCTGAAGAGTTACCCCTCCTTCCATATCACTAAAGATCTGTGAGAACCTTGATCCCATTGAAATCAACACCACGGCTACACAGAATAGAAGAGCTGTGTAACTTTGACACGTCTGGATTTTCTGAAGGTCTTTTCTGGCTAATATTTGTTCTCTGAAGGAGATTTTTTAGGAGGGATAAACCAGTAACTTTTATTTTTACTGATCTCCTTGGTTTTCTGCTCCAAGTGAGTGATATGAACAGCCACATATATTTTCATTCATGGAAACTGTGTGGAATTTCTTCCTGCTTCTCATTATCCTACAGCTCCCTGTGTCTTCATTTGTTACCACTGCCATTAAATCTGTGTGTTAACTACAAGCTACAAAATCACAGATGCACAGGCAGTAGGAGAGAATTTTCTCACAGAGATCTAATGGCCAAAATGTAAATCTGCCTCCTGCTGAGATGTAAATTCAAGCCCAAGTGCAGCCAATATCCTGGAGGGCATTTGAATTCCAAGCCACTGCTACTAACCATGTTATTTTGCCTCCTCTTTTCTGAACTGGCAATGTCAGCACCACAACATTATAAATGCCAGGCAAAGGAAGGAATAATTGAGTTTTTAAGTTTGGCTTCATTTTGAAAGTCATGTATAAGTATGGATTCATTAGGAAAAATTAGAACTCAGTACTTGCACCATGAGTCTAAAGGGAGAAAACTGAAGTAGAGGCTGAGGTGTGAACAATAAGAGATATTATTTAGTCTGTGTTATTGAAACAGAGTAGAATAAAATTAAATGTTGAAAGCAAGCTGGAGAAACACAGTGGGAGTGATAAGAAATCAAAAACACCTTCTGCAAGGAAAGGTTGAGGGAAATATGTTATTTCATCTAGAAGGCAAAGTGATATTATAACAATTGTCTGATACTTTCTATTTTAAGAATCTGGTGACCTACTCTTCTCTTGTAAAGTAAGTTTGAGTTGTAATAGCAGATATTTATAAGAGAAGTTATAGGTTTTTTTTTTTTGTTGTTGTTGTTGTTGTTTTTCCAGTGTTGGGATGGTAGAATATGAAAATAAGCTAATAAGTTTAGCAGAGAGACCTGGGATCACCTGGGGCACAATTTATGCAATATATTTTTAGATAACCACTTTAGAATGAGATGAATCATGCCCGGGAAGAATCCTTTTCTTTCCGTGGGCTCTGAAGAGAACCTGGGGTGACTAACACCAATGTAGTAATCCTTGTTCAGTTAGATGAATCCTCATCCCAGATGTCCAGCTTGGCCTGATAGTCCCAGAGCACAGGGGCCATCTTGGCACTCTGACAAAATGTAAGGATGTTATTTTTTTCCTGGAGCTTTGTTAGGACAGTACATTTTCCCTGTCTCTTCCTGTCAAACTGCAGCCCTGAGAACAAACTAATTCCCAGCACTACAGCAATGGAGATCTCAGGACCTCTCCCATCCCTGTTCTTGTCCCACCCACACAGCCAACGGCAGGATGGGGGAACATCTACCTGCCTTACACCTCTTTAAAAAGTCACCACTGAACACTTTTAAGAGAAACATCACTCAGGGGCACTCTGAATATGATTTATCCTGGTTTCTGTTCGGGTGCTCTGATTAAGCTTATCAACTGCAGTCCTATTTTTCTGAGGTCATAAAGTCACTAAGTGGAATTGATGGAAAAGACAACAAAGTATTATGTTGCTATAACACAGAAAGGTCACTAACAGTAAGATCTGTTAGGCTAGGGTAGAAAATGATCTCAAAGGTAGGGGAGGAATATCAATGAATTGTTTAAAAATAGACAGAGAACATATTCAAAATAGACTGTAACACTCCAAAGAGGACCCTGGGGGCCTGGATCAGAAACAAACAGGTCTTTTTGAACATTACTGTCTACAAGTTTCAGACTACATTGACACAAGTGATACTTCTCTCACCAAATAGAAAAAAGATCCCTTGCAAACAATGTTGTTCAGCTGAGTAAAACTCCTGGATGTAGCTATCCACATCTATTTGCAAGAGGATGTTACAATCTATTCAGTAATTCCTATGAAAAATTCTCTTTGTTTTGGTTGCTGCGATACAATTACATTTCGAATACTCTGAGGCCCTTGCAAATAAAGTCCTCACATCTACAATTTTTTGTTTAAAGCAGTTTCTCTTTACACCTCAAAAGCAGTTTTCCAAACCTAGTTTCAAGACGCACTTTTATTTTACACAGTTTTTCAGAGCTGCTGGTGGAAACTGGATTGTAATTGTCCTACAGCCTTCCAGGATGCAGCCAAGCACTTGACGACCTGAAGTCTAAATCAATGCAAGTCAAGCTGGATTCTGACCTGAATGCAGGAAACCTAATTTAAAACTTTTCCACCTTTCCTTCTCTATTCCCTTTCTCCTTCCCTTCTCCTCCCTGATGGTGGACTGGAGATGACAGTCTTTTAACGCTGCTCAGCCAAAACCAGAAAAATACAGTTAGTTCAGTATACCCAACTGAACATTGTCTGAGCACAGAGGAAATGGGACGGAACAGAAACATGGAGAGTATATCAGAGTCCTCCTTCTCCTTGCAGCAGTGCATACACTGCACCTGCACACGGCCAAGAGCTACAATCTGATGCCCAGTTGCTCTAGGGAAAGGTGTCTCCAAACACTGGAAATTTTTAACAAAGGTGTTGGGATGAGATAGACCAGAGATGGTACTGTTGGTTAGTGTGGGCTTTTCTCAGAGACAGCGGCCAATGCAGCTGGCCCAATAAGTGATAATGTGCTTTTCTGGATGCTGTCTATATGGATGTCAGAGGAATTTCTGACCATTCACACTAACACCATTTTCCACTCAGTAATAACATTTAATTCGTCCACGTCCCTAACTATCTGGGGTGCTGGACAGCAACTGACCAAACTTCTGCCAGCTTCAGGAGATACTGAGATACATTATTTAGTAATATTACAACTAAAAAGATGCAACATTTTTTTTAACTGTTTTTCCAGAAATGCTCTCATGTTCTCATGATAGCTTCTGGACTGGAGGCTCAAAAGAGCAGTCCTCCCTTGTTATTCAGAGATCTCAGTGGAGGGTTTTCTTGTCCCACAATGAATATGAGCTTAAGTGGTTTGGTGGCTTAAAGCCAGTTTGCTCAGCAGCTTCCCTGTTGAATAAGGAACCCCCAAAGCAGACTGAGAAGGTAGATGAAAAACCCATCAATCCTACATAGCACATTTCACCTACCTAGGATCCTGCTCAGAAGCATTAAGATTTCTCAGATGCAAAGTCATTCTGCTTTTAGCCATTTCCAAATCACAAATGACTATATGCTTTCAGGAAAACTCTTAGGGAGTATCAGATGCTATCGGTACACATAAAGGTATACAATCAGGCAGAGTTATGGAAATATCAAGCACATTGAGCCTGAGTCAGAACTCACAAAAGGGTTTTATAAAGGCAAAAAGCTTTAGTCCTGACTCACAAAAAATGAATGCCAGACGAGAACTTAAATGTTTGTATTCAGAGTACAAACACTTCAGTAAAGAGGCAGCTAATGCAATTGTGACAACAAGAAAAAAAGTTCATGAAGAAAACAGCAGCAGCGCTTTTTATTAAGATGCACTCCTACTCATCACTGAAGACCTGGGTTAAAATTTGCATTTGATTTTCTTTGTCCCTGAATTTTTAACCACTTTTCTGTGGCCTTTCTGAGATGTCCTGACTGATGTTACATTCATCTGTATTCTTTCTGCACAGTAGCCTTCATTATCAGGATTTTAACAGAAATTCTATGAAACTGAAAAATACAAATGTGTTTAAAAAATATTTCATCAGACTTCTGCTTCTATAGTATCACTCTTATTTCATTTGCCATAAAGAGTCTCTTGAATAACTTCAGAAATCATTTAAATTTCAAAATGTAAAGCTGCTGTCAGCAGCACCCCAGGTCCCTTTCTGCTGAGCTGCTCTCCAGCCACTCATCTCCCATGCTGTACCTGTTTACAGCATCACTGTGACCTGGGTGCAACACCTGGAATTCTCCTTTCTTGAACTTCAAGTCATTACTGATTGCCCAGTGCACGAATGTGTCCCTCTGCAAGGCCTTTTGTCCCTCCAGAGAGCCAGTAGCACCTCCCAGTTTAGTATCGTCAGCAAGCTTGCCGAGGATGCACTCAGCCTCCAGACCGTTGATGAAATGTTGAACAGAACTGGCCGTAGAACTGAGCCCTGAGAAACATCGCTAGTAACCAGCCACCAGCCAGATGTGGCCCCATTCACTGTGACCCTTGGAGCTCTGCCATTCAGCCAGTTCATCACCCAGTGCAGCATGAACCTGTGCATCTCACAGTTGGACAGTTTGTCCAAAAGAATGCTGGGAGGAACAATGCAAAGCAATTTAATAATATCCAGAAAGATTACACCCAGATTACTCCCTTCAGGAGATCAAATTGCTAAGGCAGGACTTTCCCTTGATGAGCCCATGTTGACTATGCCTGATAATATCTTTGTTCTCTAATTACCTTTCAGTTTCCCCCATGATAATCTTCTCCACAACTTTCCAGGGACTGAGGTTAGACTAACAGGTCTGTAGTTTCCCGGGCCTTCTCTCATGCCCTTCTTTTGGCTGGGCATACTGTTTTCCAGCTTCCAGTCAACAGGGACTCCCCAGACTCCCAAGACCTTTGGTAAACTGTCAAGAGGGGTTCACAACATCTACTAACTCACTCAGTACTCTGGAGCGAAGCCCATCAGGCTCCATGGATTTAGGAACAGTCAGCTGATACAACAGTTCCCTCACAATTTCATTGACTACAAATGAAAAGCCACTGCTGCTCCAATCATGGTTCTCCAACTCAGACAGCAAAGCAGCCCAAGATCTGTCTGCTACTGAAAACTGAGGCAAAAGAAAAAAAAAATGCATTAAATGCCTTTTCCCGATCCCCATTTCCTAGGTGACTATCTTCGCCAAGTATCAGCTGCAGTGTTTCCCTGAGAAACACTGTACTTCTCTTGCTGTTGACATACTTTAAAAAGCCTGTTTATTGGGCAGTAAAGGAGATAACATGGAGGGGGAGCTAACCAAAACACACCATTCTCAATGCACATAACAGTGAAACCTGGGAAAAAGGAAGAGCAGGAGGTAAAGTGACTTCATTAGATATATGGGTAATTTTGCTGTTAATTTTGCTAGTCACATATTACTGAGCATGCAACTTGAAGAGGATGCCATGGCTTCCAAAGGAAATAAGAGTGGGAGGAGCTGATGAGTCTTTTGAGGGTGGAGAGGGCCTGCAGATAGATCGAGACAAATCAGAGAGCTGGGCAGTCACTAGCCACATGAAGTTTAACAAGAGCAAGTGCCGGTTTCTGCACCTGAGAAGGCACAACCCTGGCTGTACATACAGACTGTACTACACACAGTTTGGTGCCCCACAGTACAAAAAAACATAAAACTATCAGAGATTTTCCAAAGGAGAGCTAAAAACTTTCTCAAGGGTCTAGAGTGGAAGATGTATGAAGAGCAGCTGAGGTCCCTTGGTTTGCTCAGCCCAGAGCAGACGAGGCTGAGGGGAGGCCTCATGGCAGCCTAGAGCTTCCTCACAGGGGAGCAGAGGGACAGGTGTTGATCTCTGATCTCTGGTGACCAGTGACAGAAACTGAGGGAACAGCATGAAGTTGCAACTGTGAAGGTTCGGGTTGAATATAAGGAAAAATTTCTTCACCAAAGGGTAATCAGGCATGGAGCAGGCTCTCCAGAGCAGTGGTCATGGCTCCAAGCTACCGGAATTCAAGAAGCATGTAGACATATGCTTTTGGACATATGGTCTGATTTCTGGGTGTCCTATGTGGAGCCAGGAGTTGGACTCGATGATCCTTATGAGTCCTTTCCAACTCAGGATATTCTATGATTCTATGATATTCCCAGTTCAAAACAGACTTCGATGCTGCTCCTTCCTAACCCATGGGTCTAACATGGGTAATACTTTGAAGAGACTGATGAACTGTAGGACTATGCAGCAATGGCAGTGTATTATTCGCTCTCCTTTCTTTTCTTACAAAACCTGGAGCTGGAGGAAGTGCTGGTATAGGTAAATGACAGAGAAAACAAAAACGCATAAAACATAGATCTTCTGTGGAGAGGTAGAAATCTTCGGGATTTTTCACTTCTTTTCATCACAGGGATATTGAACTTACAGTGATATTTTCTTTTCTTTTATAAACAAAGCAATAAAACCTCAGTCTATGTGAACTAGGTCTCAGACTCTCTAAGCATGTGTGTAAAACAAGCCAACTACACAGTCAGAGACAGGGCAAAAAATAAACTGTAGGATGAGAACTGTGTAGTTGTAAGAGTTTACAGCCTCCTTAGGCTCAGTCGTCGTTCCTGATGTCAGTTAAACACTGGACATTCTTTACACTGTCAGAATAGGTGCATGTACTTCCTAGAAATCTTGTCTGAAATTTACTAGGATTGCCAGATATTATATGCCAGAAGTTTGAAATGGCATAAGAAAAAGTCCTTCAAGTTAGAACTGTCATTAGCCTTTGGAAAGCAGGGAGCCACAAAGGTGTCATCTAGGCTGTCCATTTATTTTGCATCACATTAATATTTTCAAGTATTCAGAGTGCTAGCATGTGGTATGGGACAGAAAATAGAGAAGCTGTTGGTGCTCAGGTGAGGAAGGTATCAGGCTGAAGCGTGACAGGTTGTTGAAATGTGAGGTCAATCTCAATCTGAAGGAAGTGGTAGAACATTTGTATATATGCTGAAGAATGACATCAACATTTACTTAAAAAGAGACCCCAAGAATAACTTTGTGGGTGTGACCAGCACAAACCGAATCTTGCCAGTCACCAAAGGTGCATTTATCAACTCAGACAAGGGCAGAGTATATTCAGCTTCTGTGGATCTGTGTCAAGACTTTGCATACACAACTCCAGCTGACTCCTAAGGTACCAAATCCAAAGAAAAGAACTGCACCTCACTTGAAATAAAAAGATGAATGCAGAGGACAAAAATAAACCAAACACACAAACACACACATACACACAAAAAACAAAACAAACAAACAAACAAACAAAAAAACACAAGACCACCCCTCCCAAACAACAACAAAAGCTACCAAAAAGATGTCCAGAAGTGGGATTATCTATCTTTCTCCATGCTTTAAGTAAAGATGATTCTAGTTGCTTAGAAAAGGTGCTAGTTACAAGTGTGTTATTCCTACAGAAAGTGTTAGATGCTTTCAAGTATATGACACGTTTCAAAAAAGAAATGAGAAATCTGCCAGAACTTCATTCAGAGGAAAACCCTCTGATAAGGAAAAATTTCAGATATTGGGAGGGCCATCATCACCCATTATCCACAAAAAGAGCTAGAAATAATAAACTGACTATACAGCACAGTTAGCGCATCTCAAAATAATGTTCCTTCTCCATGTTTTCCAGCTTGTAGATGTTTGCATGTCAATTATTTGAGAAAATACTAAGTAACACTTTTCCACTTTTAATTTTTATGGTGTGTTTACTTATTTGTTTTGCACAGAATTTATTTACAGGTTTCATGTAAATATTTTTAGAAGTTGTGAGAAATAAAAATTGTGATCATTATTTTAGATCAAGCACTTCTTGATTGTGTTTGCTTTTTTAAATAGGAACTGAAATGTTTATCATTGCAAACTAAATGTTTGTTTCTTTTTCATTTGTATCTAAACATCTGACCCCTGGGTAAAAATGATCTGTCCAATTTTATACTTTAAGTTCACTTAATATGGCCTTGTCAGTGATAAAAATGAGGGCTTTTCTTATGTTCAGTGAGTGAGTGTAATTCAAAGCACAGTATCTCCATTGAGCACTTTTTCTGATTCAGATCATTGTGTATATGAAATGAAGGAAAAGGATAAAGCTAAGAGAACTTCCTTGTGAAGACTGTCTCTGTTTCTTTGACTGAGGAAAGATGTTTATTTATTCTTCAGGAGATTTCACAATCTGGTGATACTTTTGGATGCAAAAATGCTCTTAGATATTCATGTGGCAACAAAGATCACGATAAGTGTTTTTTAATCTATATCAGACTTGGAGACTGTGACCGTTTCACATGACCCATGTCTCAGTTTGAGACTGGACTGCTCCTCTGCACCCTGGACTAACCTTACTATTAAATCATCTAGGAAACTGCAGTTTGTATATGATGGAAAGCCTCTTTTTTCCTGTAAGGAATGCACTGATCTGTTGCGGTTTGTCTCTCTGTGCTCTTTCACCCTGTAAGAGCAACAGAACACAGATTTCAGTTGTTGTTCATTTGAAGAGCAGCTAATCCATTCTGGACACTTTTGGAATCCCTGAATATGTATCACAGTTTGAATCTGAAATTTATTGTGGATTCAATGCAGCGGAGGCCAGTTAACTGAGAGTTTAAAACACTGGTTCGTGTTACAGGCTGCAGTTGCTTCAGAAACCATATTCCCTGGTGCTGATTAAAGTGACTGACCAAATCATTAGCAATAAAATAGATCTTTATTGTATGGAAGAATCTCACTCAGTTTTCTCTTCTTCCTGCACCTTTGTCTGTCTTTAAAAGTAGTGTTGAGTTTAGCACAACATCCCTCTGGCTCTTCCACCAAGCAATCTGCTCACGGGATAAAGTCTCCTGCAAGAAGCCCACTCCAACTCTCTGCTGCTCTCTGTCCTTGGCTCTCGAAATAATCCTGTTCCCAAGCCCCAGAAAAATATTTTGTCTCACTGGTAATTTTTTGGAGTTGACATATAGCTAGCTGAAGTTTTTGCTGAAAATCCCACTTAACACTCCTCAGTAAATAGCTGGAAAGTGGCAGCAATACAGGAAGAAAAGACCTGCAATATGCCAGCTACATCTCCTCATCCTGCAGCACATTCAAAGCATTAGCCTCACGGCAATCCTGGAACAGCCACGCTCTTCTGTTTTTTCTCATAAGATCTATTAACATGGCCTGATAGAGAGGAAGAGAGAGAGAGAAATCATTCTGTAGTCTAGAGGATAGAATACCCACTGTAAAGCAAGGTCCTGTCTGTTTGTGAATGACCATAAAAAAGTTTGGTTTAAAAAACATTCTGCTCTTCTTCCTCTAAGGAATGATAGAAATGTTACTTTCTAGGACTGACAAAGTCCAGGTGCCCAGGGGGCTCCTGGAAGCACAAGTTCCTAGCTTATTCTTTGCTGCATGGCGGGGAGGGCAGCGCAGACAGAGGCATCAGTGTCATAGAAAGCCACCCCCTTGCACCACGGCCACACAGCTGTATGCCACACAGCTGGCAGGTCACTCAACTAAGGCTGCTTTAATCTTGCAACTATGTGTTATGGTTGGCAGCAGATATATTACAAGCAGATCTATTAAGAGTATGTGAGGCACTAGCAGCAGAGCCTATGAGGGAGTGTAGACATGTACAGACGTTTGAAAGCAATTTGAGAAAGTTTTCTTTTTTATATTCTTCCTCTCTCTTCACGTGAACTGTAGGACAAAGCTTGGCAGCGGCCTTGCACTTCGCCACACACACGGCTGCCCTCAGGTAGCTGGGAAGCTGAGGAGCCAGGAATATAGCAGACCCCTGTAAAATTACATTGCTTCTGACACAGAATATCTTGCAGCTAATTCCTGCCTCTCCCTGCCCTGGGGCACCACAGCGTCCAGCAGTGGCTGAGGCGCTGCTTGCTTCTGTCTGTCTCGTGGCATGACAGCATGACAAGTCCATCCCAGGAAAGTCAGGTGACAAGTACCTAAAAGGGGCCTGAATTTATTCCTCAGAGTATGTACTGTGAAGCTCTGACCTGGTCTTTAGAAGTGGCATTTTGTTTATGTGCCAACAGCCCACATCAGGACTTCTTTTAACATTAATTTGTTTCATATTGATACATCACTTTTATACTGAGCTGGAAAATGAGGCTACAAAACAGAATGTTAGAGCAGAGCATACACTCAGAACATGGACACTCAAGGCAAGGCTCTATTTTATGGAGTATGTTGGAGTAAAACTCTTTGGTCCCTTACTTCCATGGCACAAGAGCTACACAGACTGGGCAGACAACAGATGCACTTACTAATTACTGCTGATTGCTGCTGTCTAGACACCATGTGAAGACTAAACTAACAGCCTTGTTTACAAAACAGCAGGTACCTGCATACTCTTCTGGTATTATTCTGGATCACTGTGTGCTAAGTCACCAGAGCTGAGTTTGCATACTGTAGTGCCAGTGAGAATAACGGTTTGCATCATTTTTGCAGTAATCCAGAAAACTGCATAAGGCAAAGAACTGGAAAGTCAAGTCCTCTGTAGTTAACATGAATTTTCTCTCATCAAATCCTTACTATTCTATTATTAGTTTTTACCACAAGAGCAAGTAGTTTTCACAGCATAAAAATCTTAGTCAAGTGAGAAAAGCTCACATGGAAGGCTTCCAGCAAATGAAAACCTCACCAAGATTTTCTTGCATAAAATATTCTGTTTAACATTTTTGAGGAAGATATAATTCAGTTTTATTTGGTTTATTTAAACAGATATGGGTTCAAGCAGAAAATATTATTACCTGTCAAAGAGATGTTAAAAGATCTGATAGCTTAGAGGAGGAAAAAAAAACAACACAGATTTCACAAAATTGAAAAAAAAATGCAGTATAATTTGTGAGTGTTTTGAAGTCATAAGACTGTAGACATCTAGCCTCTGCTCATCTTTCCTAGGGAGACTTTTATAAGTGTACTCTTTATTAGGAAGGAGCAACATCAAACCCTTCACACACGACATACATACAGTATCTACCATCTTAGATCCAGTGTGAGTTAGTGCATATACCTTTTTTCTTCTTTATGGTGTTTTCTCCCTTTTCAGCTGTCATAAAAACTAGGTGCAATATTTCATAAGCATCAGATGAACCAGGTTTAAAAACTGCTACTAATGGCACCTGCACGGGAATTTCCTAACTGTTTCATATTGCACTTACAGAAGAACAACTTCCAGATGAGGATGCATGATAGAGAAAGGTTAAACAGTACAATGAAAGCGGTAAATGGAGCTAGAATAATGTGAAGAAATGAAAGAAGTAGGAAAGAGATTCTGGAACAGCAAAAGGTTGATCAGAAGGGGCTGAATTAATCTACTGTTCTTTACAAAGTAGAGGTTTTGACATGATTTTCTTTTTCCCTAAGTTGGAGAAAATCTGTCAACAAAGAACACTACTAGAAACCAAAGTGAGCCTGAACTTAAATTGCAATTATTGAAACCAAAGTCTTTGTTGAAGTGTCAGACTGTTGATGTTTCTACTTCTGTAGACTGTGCTCCTGCCTGAGATAAGGGCATACAAGGAGATACTGAAGTCTGGAGAACAGTCCTTAGTGTCTGAAGACAGTTGCAAACTGAATGGGCTGATCCAAAGCTGAAATGATTTGAGTCAGCATAGGTTAAAGAAAACTACGAACTTTTCAGCAACCAGACAGGCAAACCTGAACTTTGCTTAGAAAATGGCACAAGCTGAGCCATGAGGTTTCATGTAGTTCTCTTCAAATTGTACAGGACAATCAGGAGACGTATTACACCCTTAGCCAAAATTACCCCATTGCATGGCAGGTTTGAAACTTATTTCAGTTAGAAAAAAAAAAAACTGGTGAAAGAACATGGGATTTTTGGACAAAAAAAATACCCTCTACAAGAATAAACAAATCTAAGCTTTGCAAGGCTCACAGGGAACCCAAGGTCCAGTAATAGCTTTCCAGCTGATGGCTTCTTGCCTCTGTAAAAGAAACCTGAACCACATGTCCTCTGTCAAGTCGTTGTTTAGGGTCAAACTAGTGCTTTTCCAGAAGTCCTGAAAAGCTTCTCTCTATCTTTGAAACTTTCTACCTTTCCCAGCTTTTTTTTTTTTGCTTTTTTTTTTTTTTTTTTTGGTATTACGCCTTTGTTTCCTCTTGTATAGACCTCTGAAATGCAGTATTTAAAAAGAAGCCCAACGCTTCCAAAGAAATCCAACCTGATCTGTCATTCCTGAGACCCTTTCCCTTCAGAAAAGAAGTGTATTTCCTTTTGTATTTCCAAACATTAGCACTTTGTCCCTTAAAAGCAACAAAAAAGAACGTGGGTTGGTGTTCACGTTCATACAGTCCCTCTGTCCTCTGCTGTCCACCATCCAACCCTAAAAAGTCCCACGACATACCTTACTTACTCTTGTTCTTAGTATTTCTACTGATGCCCGGTGGCTGTTCTTTCCTCCTATGTATCTCCTTGGGATAATTGGGCTTTCCAATATGCAATTATGTCTCCCAAAGCAAAAGCATTCCTCTATGGGAATCACAGGGAACAATAAATCGGGGAAAAAAAGCATGTCACAGGCCATACTCAGAGTCAGAAAGGGTGGAGAATAAGCCATTATAAAGGACAGAAAATTGGCATTGGACCAAATGTGTTTGATCATTCTCTTATGAATAAAAATTTTGATATGTTTCAGGAAAACTCAGCATTTTATAATGTATTTAAAATTAAAGGCCGTGAATTGTTCTATAAATCTTGAGATATCTAAATAGTCCTGGAAGCTGAAGAACCCTTGAGTGTTTGCTAACACAAACACAGGAGGCAGACGAGGTTATGAGGTATCTGAGAGCACAAAATTAAACATATTGGAAGACTGTGAAGGAACTTCCTTAAGTTCACAACGCCACTAGACCAAAAGTTACATGTGTTTTCTGCCTCTGCATTAGCACTATTGAGAAGCATCCCTTGATTGCTGGTATTGTCCCTTACTTGCTGTATAAGGGAGGGTGTATCAAGCCTTCAGTAAGGCTTTATAATGGAGAATTAGTAGTGAAATCTAATTAACATTGCAGAAGGCAGCACAAACACAATGCTGATGGGAAATTCTAAAGTCTGGCCTGTGAGCACTTCTCTTGAACTCTGAGCCACACATGACAAGATTTTCTGAAGCTGAATTCCAGCCAGGCTTGTGAAGATACTTTCCTGTGACCGTCTAGGAAGACTCTGTGCACGGCCACAACTCAACATCATAAGATCCTCAAACCTGAGCTTGCGGCCACTACCACAACCCATGGCTGCCACCAGCAGAGGTCTGAGGCTGGCTGTGTCTGCCACAGCACCCCTGCCACAGCCCACTGTGCAAGCACCAGCCCAGTGCCCAAACTACTGCCAGGACTCACAGGTATACCAGTACAACAATCAAGCAGCACTCAGATCAGAATCTTTCACTTATAATTTCTCCTGCATCTTTTCTCTTTTTGTTGGACATGCCTGCGGCCTTGCAGCAGGCGTGCTGGGGGACTCACTCCCTCTTCACGTAGGGCCACCCAGACTGCATGCAGAGGGGAAATCAGCTCTTCATACCTCCTGTTGGTCCCAATAGGTACTACAGGTCTGCAGATTTCTGTCTCTCTCTACCACCTGCCTTGTTAAATTGCACATTTATTTCACAAATTGTCATCACCTTTGGTATTTACAGCTATCTGTTGAGGTGCTTGATCCATATGCACTGGGTGCCCACCCACAAACAGTTTCTTTTTGGTGTAAACAAATAAAGGAGAGCTGAACTGAGCCTTCCAAGAGTTTATTGGCACATCTGTATTATAACTTGGTCCCTGCTGCAAAAATGCATTTCATAGTCACGTTGTTTTCTTCTACAGTCCCCAAAGCGAGCAGATGTTTTGCCCTGCTGCAACTTCTAAATGTGAGCCTGGTGTCACCTGAAGACCACCAGGTCAGACGTATGCCCTGATTCTTGCAGAGATGCACAGCCACAGCGCAAACACAGGCCGCGCCCACAGTGCCTGCTCACAGCCAGCACGGGCAGCAGCAAGGCAGGCTGCTGCACGAAGCACGGATACAGCACAAGCTTCACTTTCATCTGGCTTCATCCTGGGTGACCAAACCCCAGGCATTTCAAAGCAAGGCCTACGGTGTGGGGGCGGTGGGGGGCAGTGCGGCCTGCTCCTTGCACTGGGACTCTGGAGGACGTTTGTCTTGCTCCTCTGGGACCATGGGCAGCATCTGCTGTGCGGAAGGGCATGGCTCCCAGGACCAGCAGATGTTAGTGTTTATGGAGGAAATTTTTTTTGGCAGAAACAGCTTCCATGAAACAGAAACAGCTTCCAGAAACAGCTGATGTCTAAGCAGTGACTTTTTACCCAGGGAAAACAGACGTGCTCCACTGTCTAAAATAGGAGGGAGCAGGCACACAACACAAGTGTACTTGGACAGGAAGCAGTGGGTGCGTGACTCCGTGCCCGGTGCCCTCCTTGGGTGGCTCTCCATGGAGGAAAGCCTACCTCTCGACAGGGATGGCAGCTGGCCTGAGGGAGGCCAAGCTGTCCTGGGCTCCAGAGGGAAGGAGGGAGGCACCCAATAGAGCAGCACAACTCTCGCTCCAGGGCAGCTCTTGACCCAGGTGGCACAGCCCAGGCAAAGGAAGGAGGCTATCCCTACAGCCACAGCTTTGAGCAAGGGGCTCCTGAGCTGCACAGGTACAACCTGGCATGTGCTTTACCCAGATGCTTGCTGCAGGAAGGTGTGTTAAGTACTTCCTGTTTCTATTTCAGCCCCCATGGGAAACACATCTCCAGAGCCTCTGTAGTTCAGGGAGCACAGTGAGGAACTCAGCACGTGCCCACGGTCGTATGTGCTGCTGCTACCATGATGTTAGCCAGCTGGCCTGGATCTAGTCTAGTGTCGATACACAGATTCAGAGAGAGCAATAAATCAGCTTGTGTTGTAGCTAAACCCAGACACAGAAATCATGAGTCATGCCCAGAATAACCCAGAGATTATCTTTAAAATTCATGGTTTTTAAAAAGCATAATAAACATTGTGCTGCTTTTATTTTCTGACGTTTTTGAACACTCCACGTACGCTTCGCTTGGACATAAAGTAACCATATGGATTAAAATTTTGATTACTTTTAAATTCCAGATCTGGAAAGACCCTAAAATAACCTGACTGACAGAGCAGAGACTTTCAGATAGCAAAGCAAAGTGAAATGAAACAAAACACCATTAACAATTGTTTCTTCAGTACATTTTTGCAAATGAATTTCAGTACATTTGCAAAGGTTGGTGAAGTTGAAATGCCCCCAAACTTATGCTTAGTGGAGACTGTGACAGGAACAGGCTGCCTGGCAGCGTCAGGACAAATATACATGGAGAATTCACTGCATTACAGTTATCTCGCTGCAGCACAGCAACTTCTAATACGTCAACAACTTGAAAAGAACCTCTCTTCTCCAGACAGCCTTTAACCCTTTATCTTAAAATAGGGCTGGGTGTTCCTGCGTTCCTGGCTTTTTAGGAAACTCCAGCCTGGACTTCTTAACCTTCCTGTCCCAAGTCTCCCGATAATTGAAATGACATAAATAAACCACATGCTTTTAACTGATGGCTCCAACTACTTGGTTTTTGCCAGTACTGTAGCTAAGCCACGGCTGAGAAAGCTGAAACTTAAATAAATATCCATACATTTACTATGCTGCTGCTCCACTGACTACAAGGACAACCTTTGAACTATTGTGGCAATACTACAGTGAAAAGAGATACAGTAGCTGGTGTGCCTGGGGCAGCCATAAAATAACTGGCATCCCAGCCATTTGTGGTTCAGCGTAATGGGGCTTTGAGTTTAGCCACTCCAGCCAAACCAGGCTCTTTCTAAATATCCTATGTTTTCATTTTTAAACAAAGTCCATCTCTCCCAGGGTCTGTGAGGAGCAGCAAACCTGGTGGTCCCCATTTTCTGTCTGAACATACTGCTGTATTTCCACCACCACCACCGATGCTTTCCCTGCACTTTACAATCCTGGCTACCTCAGCTGCTGATCCCACAGAAACTTCCTCTGCTAATACTCTGTGGAATAGAAACCATTTCTAGCCAAGCTGGTAGTAATATTGTGGTTGCATGCATGTTTGTAAAGTTTGTTTTGTATAGATTTAATCTGAGGCAAAATGACTGGACGGAATTTGATGCTACTTCAGGCCATGCATTGATGTTTTCTCTGAGTTCTCCTTATCTATGTTTGTCCATCTCAGCTCATGGGACTTTCTACTCTGATTCAATGCAATATTCTCAAGAAAATGCACTCCTTCTAGAAGAAATACTTCCTTATTTTTCAAACTTTTTAAAACTTTGCAGAATTATATAGCTTCAGCAAAATCTTGTGTGGGGCTAGAAGAGAAAAGAGCCCCTGTTCTCACTCCTTCGTCTCCCCATCAGCTTGCCCTGGAGGAAAAAGAACCTCTCCATCAACATCTGGTGGAGATAGAGATGACTGAAAGGAGCCAACAGTCAGCCTGAAAGATTGTTTATTTTACTAAAGCTGCTGGGAGGCATGCTAGTGAAGGAAAAGCAAGGAGGCATATCTCAGACTGGAGAGAAGATTACAGCAGGCACAGTCAGAAACCTGGGCACCAGCAGGTGCAGATGTGTGCCGTGTGTAAGTTGTTCCATTCTCTGGGAAAAGCCCCTTAACTTGAGCCCACAGGCTAAAACCTAAAAGAAAATAAATAAATAAATAAAATTAATTTTGTTCTTCAGGGGACAGACAAGAGAAAGAGAGTCGGTGCACATCCTGGCCAGTGGTACCATGCTGGGGTGCTTCTGTAGCCACAGCGAGACCAATGCCTCCGCAAGAAGTGGAGAGGAGGACTGGGTATGGCTATAGCTGTACCTTGGGAGAGGAATAACCAAGAGTTGCTGTATTCACTTCTTTATCTTCCCATTACATTGGCCTCATAATTGTTAGTAAAACATTCTTTGGCAGGGCGATTGGTTCTTCTTTTTAAATGGGGAAAATTAATTATGTAGGCAGCAAGAAGTTTAGTTTAATTTTCCCAAGTGTCTGGTTGAACCAGTCTTTTGTTAGTGATCCCTCAGATCTGATTTTGGCTGTAGGAAACCTGGCAGTTGAAATTGGATACCAGGTTATGATATCTGAGAAAACACAGCTAGTGTCCATGGACTGTGAATAAACAGTTTCCAGCTGAGCACTGCATGATGAACGTTGTTCTCCATTTCTGTACACCTTGATACACTATGATCCAGCACTCCAGTACTTCACGAAACTTTCCCCACAGCAGATAACACATTTGGGTTTGTTATTTTGGTTTGTTTGTTTGTTTTTTTGCATCTTTATTCCTGCTGATTTAAGTAAAGCTTCCAGTTCTGCAAATCTTCCATTGCCGGTGTGTAATATCTGTTTAAGAGAGTTCTTCTTTCTGATGTCTTCTAAGCAAAAGGAAGCTAGCAATTTCATGTTTTAGTCAGGGTCTGCACAGACAGCAATTTCCTCTCATAAAAATAAAGCTTTGATGCATTACAATGGTGCTTTCCATTGCTGCAGTTGTGAGGCTGTTCTCTTATGCAGCAGCACCACTTCTGTGTACGTGTCCACCTGTGTGTTCCTCTGAGAACTGAGAAAATTCAGATGACACAGCACGTCACCCATTAAAGGGAGTAAGGTCATGATAAGTTTCAGCACAGTCTTTGTTCCTCTTTATTTATTCCTCTATTCCTAACTGTATTCCTCTTTCTTAAGTAGTACTGTTCTATGTTTCCAAGGATTTCTCTTTTGGTCTGTGTACCACATCCTGTAGCATTCCACCAGCGTAATCTCTTTGACCTCTGCCTAATTGCAAAGTAAAGTCCAATGCAGTGTTGCACAGTTTTCACTAACCAACACCCCTAGTAACAGTATCGTGCATTTAAATACCTCTGTCAGTTTACCTCTCCTCCTAGGTTCCTATTCATTACATAGCCATTTTAATATCTGGGGATTTTTATTAGCTGCAGATCTATAGGAAATTCTATTTCTCCTTGTATTTTTGGTCTTTTTGGACTGTCCCACAGCTGAGGGGCAATGCATAATGTAGCTCAGTGTAACTTTGCCTCCAGGTTCTCCTGATTGCCTGCATTTATTAGCAACACTGAAGCTCAGCTCTCAAAGACCCATTTTTCCATCAGATGAAAAAGAACAAACAAAATCTGGTTCACCATCCTTTCAGGANTTTTTTTTTCCTAGTGGAGCAGTATCTTTGGTTTGCTTGGAGACTTTGGGCACCACTGCAACATAAACACCAAGTAATGATAAAAATACAATAGGAGAATAAAACCAACCACACATAAATAAGTTCTTCCCTCCACAACAAAGGCAGATAATATCCCTAAAACACTGTGAGAAGATATTTTCCCACTGAAAAATTCCACAGGAAATAAGAAAAGTCATCAACATTTTGACATGACTTTCTAATTGCACAGTTTCTCTTTGTATGGGAATTTAATAAAAATTAAAAGCATTTCAGTTCGTTAGTGTGCAATAGATGAAACTCGACCTTGGTGAACAGCCATCAAACATATATTTGTAAATGTTAAGGCAGCAAATGATGTGCTACTTATATGAAGGCACTCTAAAATGTCTGCTTACACTGCTCAACTTTCCCAACTCACGGAATGAGGATTATCTTGAATTACTTATGAACTTCTTTTTCATATTCCTTTTCTTTCTTCCGATGGATTTCTGGGGATATTAAGGGGGCTCACATCCATTCCCACTAAGTCCAGGCCCTGCTTGTCCGTGTGACACTGGCATTCAGACATGGTGCTGCAGATTTGCTCTCATTCCATGAGACCTCAGAAGAGCAGATAGGGAAGGAGGACTAATTTGTAGAGCTGTGCGACCAGGGAGCCATGGGAGCTCCTAGGTTTTGGCCACTGTTCCCAGTATCCTGCTGTGGGAAGCAACATGTCAGACATCTGTGGCACACAGATCTCTGTGTTGCCAGCTCCCACGCAGCTCAGTGGAGGAATGGCATCTTTCATTTTATGCTTAAAAATCATGTGGAAGCACTGGGCAGCATGCAAGAGGCCCAGGAGTCCAGTTTAAAAAAAAAAAAAAAAAAAAGAGGATGGATCAATAATGGTGTTTATCACTTAGAATTCAGCCTTAACATAAACCTAAGATGCAGTAAAATGTAAGTGTACCTACATAATCCAGGTACAGACAACAGTTACAAAAGTTTTAAATGTCAGTAAAAAGAAACAAAAACGTAATTATGTCTGTCTATACTTCCAGGAGACTTCTTTACGTTATGGTTCAGCCTTCTGCCTTTAAAGGTGTTTAGGGCTCTTCTTACACACACTCTCACTGTCCTTGCCTTTAGAGAGTTGAATTAGAGACAAGGAACATTTAACTCTTACGCAAACCTTGCTGACATTATGTTCCTCTTTTATTCACACCTTGGACACAGCTGGCTGAAGCCATCTCCTACTCAAACTATGACCTTCCTAATCAGGGGAAAACTGATCCAAAACACAGTTCAGCTCTCAGGCCATGGTTTCAGAAAACTGACTGCACTCAAAATAACTCCTTTTTCACCACCACCATTTTTATCTAAGTTGTTCCACAGTGGGGTAACACCCCTACCAGCCAAACGTGTGCACTGACATGACTGCTAGGCTACTGTGGAGAGAAGGAAGGAGGAGCAGTCGAGGACCACCAAGCAGGGGCAGCAGCTGGGAGCTGCTCCAGCCCCCCACAGCTTGAAGAAAGATCCATAGATACGTGGCCTCTGGCTGTAACTGCTTGAAATGTGGGCGCTCCCACCGGCCACCTAGTGCTCTCTGAGCACTGCAAAAGCAGTGATATTTGCAAATCACAGCAGTGCTCTGGCAGTCTAAGCTGGTTTCTGCAAGGTGTCTGCCATGGGCTACAAGCACTGCACTTCTCCCCAGTAGACACTCCAGTGCCGTGGATGCTGTGCATGAGGCTCTATCCCACAGTGCAACCTGTGGGTGGCCTCTCCAATGACATAGTACAATAAGTTTACACTGACTCATTCAAAATTGTTGGAATTAGTTGGAACATTGTTGGAAAATAATGTTGGTTAAAGGTGGGCACTGTCTTTAGTCAAATTACCTATCAATTTACAGGCACATTTTTTCTGCAAAAGATTTTATTAAATGGAACAAATCTGCAGCTTCTACTGAAGAAAAAAAAAAAAAAAAAAAAGAATTCTCTCATCCAGGGACCACAGCCAAACATGTAAACAGAGGCATAGTTTGAAGCTCCTAGGTATGTATTTATATTGATGGCTATGTGCAAAATACACAGAAATATATAGCAAAAAAATCTGATAATGAAAGCAATGAGACAAATGGACAGATGGAAGGAAGGATGTCAGTCTGGAGCTAGCAAATTTAGGTGAGCTGTTGCTCGATAATTCCCACAGAGCAGGGTACTCACAGAAATGTTATGGGAACTATTGCCTCAGTTTGGATATACATGCATGTTCATGGCTGACTTACTTCACTGTCACCCAGTTACAAATTCAGTAAAAAAATGAAGCCAAAGAACTGCACTTTGAGGATAAGCATAAGAAGCATCATAAACAAAAACTTCAGAAAACATATCCAGAAAGGATGTGGTAAACATCTGTCAGTCCGCATCCTTTTAGAAAAATACCCGGGGGAAGTACACTTCATTACTGACTATGCATATTTACCACAGACTTAACCTTTTCATTGAGTAATTGAGTACCCTTCATATTCTGAACCAGATGAATGGTTTGGGAGAGTTGTTAGGGGGATTAGGCTGCTTGTAAATAATCCTGGCTTCCATCCATTTTTTTCTCCTCTCTAGAAAAAAAAGTGCATCAATGAAGGAAGATCACTCCAGAGGGACCATTTTCAGAGCAGTGGTTTAAACAGCCATGGTTGTTCAGGAGACGTTGAATCATTCAGTGAAAAAAATAGCTGCTAATGTCTGAGAAATGTGTCCTATATTTATTTCAGAAGACTTTGGAGCAACCTAGCAGTCTTTTCTGGGTTCCAATGTGACTCACAATGTGTACAAAGAAATGGAAAAGCCATTAAAATCACTAATTAAGCATTATTGCATGAGCACTACAAAGCATACCTACAGGAAAAGATTTAGGTTGTTTGGATTTCAATTAAACTTAACATTAGCTAAAAACTTCCTGTCAATACAAAGAACTGTTTCACCACTAAAACACTTGCAATTTACTTCACTCGATGTGTGTATATATTCTCTAGACTGACATCATTTTAACATCATTTGTCTCTGGAAACTGAATGAGGCCATATGCCAAGAAGAAAGAGGTACAGACTACTGGATCTTTGTAAATCCCAAGATAGCAGTTGTGTCTCTAGCCCTGTTTGGTCTGCAGTCAGCCTATTATTAAAAATCATCTGTTTACTGTCAGATGAATTGGCCATTAGTGGGGGGTGGGAAAGGAAGTCATTGCCTTGCACCTAAATTACACTCCCCATTTTGTATTATTTACTGTAGAGTTTTCAGTGCCTTGAAGGAGAAACGCATTTTACATTTAATAGACCAAAAGAACAAAGAAACGGCATTATGATGCAGCTTATTTTTGGACAGATAACAGAGGTACCTAAGATTGATGCATCATCTCCTGAGATTGTCTCACCATGGCTGGTGAAGAGGGAAATACCTCCTACACGAGCTTGACCGGTTTTTAGACAATGGTTTGTGCATGCATATGTGCATGTGCATGAACCATTGTCTCCATTAACTGGCTGCTTTCCCAAACCAATCAGCTCAGCTTGGTTGGAGGACACTGATGGAGGACAAATTCAGCAGCAAGATACCAATGAATTTCCTGCCATAACAGCTAAAAATCAAAAGTAGAGAAGTATTGGCTTTATAAACTCAGTAGCTGATAAGAGTCTGCAGAAGAATGCAGGCATGGTTTCCAGCTAGGTATTTATTTCTCTGCAAGGCTTAAAAACTAGTAACTCCTTTTATACCAGATTAAGCTTCACAGCTCTGTTATCTGTTTGCAAATGGCAAAACATCAATGAGACCTGAGAGGAGAATTTTCCCACGAGTGCTGATGTACCGTAAGTTATCAAAGCTCGTACTTCAGTATTACTCTCAGCGGTATGGAGCATGATGAAAGACAAGTCTTTTTCCTCCAGACAGGTGTCCTAGCTCAACCTGTTGGGCATTTCTGTACAGTCATGGCCAGAAGTACGGGATTTGATTCTTTCCAAAATCAGCAGTCAAAATCTGATCATTAGGTTGTGTCTGTCTGTTATTTTCCAAAAGCATGTAAAGACACTAATACAAGCATGCTAAATAAGAACTTGAGGTAGACACTTGTTGTGCCCAACCAATTAGCCAAAATACTGTCCATGATCCAGACAGGGTAGGTAGAAAGCTTCAAAAATTCTGCTTTTGTGAAATATTGCCAGCTTGAGCTGGATTACTCTGCTCCATCAAGGAATACATTACTTCAATGTCAAGTGATAAAGGGGAGTTACCATGTGAAAACACAACTGTTATTTTATTACCTATCGATTATAGTTTCATAGAGTACAACTCTCTTGTACTTTCTATAAAATAAGTGGGAGGATAATAGATATCTCATGATACTTATTTACTTTTGTTTTTCTTTTTTCTTTTTTCTTTTTTCTTTTTTTCTTTTTTCTTTTTTTTTTCCTTTTTTCTTTTTTCCTCTTTTTCTTTTTCCTTTTTTCTTTTTTCTTTTTTCCTCTTTTTCCTCTTCTTCTTTTTCTTTTTCTTTTTCTTTTTCTTTTTCTTTTTCTTTTTCTTTTTCTTTTTCTTTTTCTTTTTCTTTTTCTTTTTTCTTTTTCTTTTTCATGAGCAATATGTCTTAAACCTTTTAAACTTTCAAAAACATAAGCAGCCCACAAGAGCTAGTGGTCTATTTATATTGTGTGACAGAAATGCTCAGGCTCATAAGGATGTGAAACTGGAAGCAATACAGATGTATCAGTGCTGCTGCTGCTCAACAAAACTGGCTTGCTTAGCAAAACAGACGCAGATTTTTGGAACAAGGTAGTGTCCATGCAGTATGGATGTTCCAACTTAGAATGTTGTTATTTATTGCACCTAGCTTCAGGGACCTAACTGAGACATCTTTGCTCTAGTTTCACTGTATAATACTGTTTCACTTAAGAGAAACAGACACTTTCCTTTACCAATTGAATCTTTAGTGAATTCTAAGTCATAAGCTGTTTTAAGTGCTTTGAAAATACTGCCTGTTGTTTGTTTCCAACTTCTCCAGTTTTGAATCTAGGTTCAAAATTAAAATAGTTCTTTTTTCTTCCTGCTGCCATATTGCTCTTCATTTATTTGTCAATGTGTAATATATTATGTACATTAACACAAAATACTGTGCAAAACCTTTAGAGTGTCTGTGTATTCCACACTGTTTGGCAAAGAACTTCAAGACTGGTACATCAAAAATAGAAAGTGTATTTTATACGCATTTATTTCATAGTGCCCTGGATCCAACTTGTCTTAGAAAGATTTTGTTTAATCATTTTCATTTCAGGTGCAGCAAACAAAATGAAAACTGGGCAGTTTCACATTTCTGAATTCCAAATACCAGTAGGGAAACAAACAAACAACAACAACAACAAAGTCATTCATAGAGATTGGTGAACAATGTGCTGGATCCAGAATGTACTGAATACTTTGTGTTGAAGTAATTGATGCAACTTATTCAGAAAATGGCCCCAGTGCCTGATGTGTACATGCTGTGTGAGGGACAATAGGTAAGCGGGCAGCAGCCAGGTTAATCTCGGAGCACGTTGCTGCCGGGGGCTGCTCGGCTCTGACCCCAATACAGAAGCCTTCCGTAGGCAGGCATCTCTTCATGGTGCCGTGGCTTCCAGACTCCAAATATAACTTCACTGAAACATAGATTTTAATCTCAAAAATGGAAAATAAAGGGAGAGTGGAAATTTTTGAAGAAAAACTGCCTATGAGTCCTTCTGTGCAGGGCTGGTTGGTCCAAGCTCAGTGCAAGGCCTTTGGCTGGCGCAGCAGCAATAAGTGACAGAGGCAGCCTGACAGCAGGGTCGGGATGAATTAGATGAGATGTGAGTGATCTGTGAACTGCAATGCTTAGCACTGCTGCAAACACGTCTGAAAACTAGCAGTGCCTACTCCTAAGCGGTGAGGATACCACTTGCCCACAGCATTCCCAGAGCGAGGAGGCAGCAGCCATGTGTATAGCTGCTTTAAATCAAAGTAAGTGCAAAGCTTCCCACTGGAATTCCCAAAAGAGAAGGCAAGCAGACTCCTGGGGGCTTCACTTATATGTGAGCCAGGTCAACTTACAAAAATATGAAAGGAAATTCATCTTCCCAGGACCCCATGAAGGAGCTGTTGGGGCTTCCTGTTCAATATTTGCTTGCTAGCAGTGGAGCACACTCCAGCCAGTATTTATGCTATGTGAGAAATTTGTGCTCCTTTTCATTATTCATTCCACAGTCTTCTGATAGTTGACGCCATTTGGAGAGTTATTCCAACCTGCCTGTGTCCAGAGCTCACCCTAGAACAAAGGGTAAGACTGCAACATCTGTGGTTCATTCCAAAATCAAATTCCTTAAATATTTACTTCAAGCACATTCCCAGGAAGCAAGAAACTCAGCTGCAATTGTGTTCTGCCTAAAACATATTACCGCTTGGCACCACATGTAGCCTTTACAATGTGTGAGTCCAGAGCTCACTGAGGAACAGGAAGCCTTTCTGATCACACTGCACACAGTCCTTGATAAAGCAAAATTTATTTCTTGAAAAAATAAAAAAAGCATTTCACAACGTGAAAACCTGTATGTCAGTGAAACTGTGGGAAACCCCTTCCACCTTCCCCTGGAAGGCCTGTGGCTGCTGTTACCTCTTCCTTCACTGTGAGATGCATAAAGACAATGACCCCAAAACTTCTACTAGCAAAAGCAGTGTTAATTCTCCTCCAGTCACAGCTGTGCCCAGACCACCAGACAAGGATGGCTGCATGGTGGCATGTCTGTTCAGGCCTCTAGGCTGCCTTCAGCACACACTGCCTGTACACAGGGTTAGTGAGCCATTAGCACAAAGGAGAGACCTTGAGAGCAAGCCATAACACGGATTTATTTGGCTGACTGCTTTTTCGCTATCACACCCTGTATGTAGGGCTGTCCTGTCAGATTTAATGCCACTGGAGGTTGTCTGAAGGCACCACAGGCTGTCAGGGTGTCGGAGGGCCAGAGTGGCAGTGCTCAGAGCCGCCAACATGGCTGAATGCCTGCTCCAGGACGGCCAAGGAGGATGTCCAGCTCTGCCACTGCTACCTTACCCTGCCCCAAAAATCAGGGGGAACAAAGCTACCCCAAAGTCACCCTTACAGGCTCCTCCATTGCCCCAGCAGGATGTGATGGGCCCAAGTAGTGAAAATCCTCAGCTTGGGTGGCAGCATGTTGTGCCACCCATGAGGCACAGCACGGGGCTAGCACAGTGTGGTGCTATGCCTCATGCTGGTTAGTTTTACAGTGCTTCTTGCAGTCATGAAAGATGTTTCAGTTGGTTACCCTTGGCTGGAGTGGTTTGACACTGTTTGCTCAAATGCTGTGCAACTAGAGCTAAGTTAAATGAATTTTTTGCATCCTGTTTTAACAACAACTTATGTCCTGCCACCACAGCCAGCCTACATACTAATGCTTTGGTATTTTCTTTTAGATAAAACTAAAAAGGTTCAATGGAACTGCCAGTGCTTATGTTTTAGACACAGCAGGGATCTAGCCATTATGCAGGAAATCACACAGAGAGAAAATTGAATATTCCACAAGTAGAAACACCTCAGAACCTTTCAGCTGTTCAATACAATTTACAAAATAATCTGAATGACTACAACATCAGTTTGCAAAATATCTTCAGCTAATTTTGTGCTCAGATTAACAAATAAACAGGAAACACCCTTGATTCACTGTAGACAAGCAATAATTTAAACAAACTTTAGAGCTAGGAGTTCTTTATTACCCTTTGTTGCCTGGTCAGTCTAAGGTGTTCTGCATAAAGATGTGTCCATACACAATTTTCTTTTTACTGCAAGTCAGCTAGTACTTTAATGCATGTTATTCAACATCTTCAGATTTATGCAGGGGTAATTGGTAAAGCAGTGTAGATGCCAGCTTGGGCCTGCCATGGGGATATTGCTTTGTCTGTCTCCTGGCTCACTGACAAACTGCTCTCCTCATTCCGTCCCTCTCAGCCTCCTCTCCCAGTCTTGCCTGCTCCCTGCACCCCTTTGCATGCCAAAATGACATTGAGTTTGGGTACCCACACCTTTCACTGTGGGCTGTTCACATGATCTATGTCCCCTCAGCAACACCACGGTGGCACCCTACTTTGGCCACCCTTTGCCCTTCATAGTACTGGACACAGCACAGCCACCTTGCACATCTGGGGTGGCCTGCAAGGCTGCCATGTTGGTCCACCTTCTCAAATCACTCTTCTTCAGATTTTACACCCCCACCCCCCACCCCATTCCACAAAGTGGAAGCAGCATCAGAACTTGTATGAAGTTGTTCTCTTTTTTTCTCTTCCATATACACCCAACTATAACCAAGAGTGAAGGCTGCTACCATGACAATCTCACCTCCCTGGTTAACCTGCCACAAGCCAAGATGGGAAGTCCCAGAAGGAAAGAAAGGTCCTTTCAAAGGTAAGTGAAAATCAGAAAAGAAAAAGCAGCAAGATTATATTCCTAGCTGACAGTTGATGATGCTTTGGCTTTGGTCCACTGCTGGATACTATACACAGAAAACAAAAAGTAGAATTTGCATCAAGTGTGTCACAGACACTGTACAGCAGTCCTATCTGCTCAGCTGCTCTACATAGCATAGGATTCACTTTCACTTCACAAAAACATAGTCCATTTGCCTGCTTTGCCACTCTTCCAACAAAATTTTGCTTCAATTTTGGGCATATTTTTTCTTAACACTATTTTCCAAACAAAGCATTTTCAGTCCTTGATTATTAATAGTATGCCATTTGATGCAGTTTTCATTATTTACTTTAAAACCTTTGAAGCTATCTGTACATTCATAGTTTTGTGACTTGAGCAATTCATTTTCTCCCACTTTGAACAGCATAAATTGTGAACATGGTCTGCATTAAAACCTCACATGCAATAAATCAAAATCCTTCACCACAGCTCCAAAAAAAAAAAAAAAAAGAAGAAAAAAAAAAAGGTATGTTCTTGTACAAAACATGATACTTGCAGTAATCACCACCAAAGCCTGTCAAAAAAAAGCAATTACTTTATTTCCAGTTGTCCTTTGTGAAGGAGGAAGAGCGCAAAGCATCAGGGACTGTGTGCAGGAGCTGTCACAGTGTTTTGCAGGGCACTTTACTATGATGGAACTGCTCAGCAGCCAGCCCACATCTTCCTGCCACACAACAATCATGCAGTTTTCCCTGCTTTTGAAAAAGTTATGCAAACAATAGCAAGCAGTGCTCATAGTAAGGAGATAATTCTCAGAGGTCAGAACTCTGGTAGCAACACCTGTCCATCTTCCAAAAGCATATTTCTTTCTGCAGCTTCTCAGAAAGCTCCTTTCTCCCAGCCAAGTGCCTAGCAAAAATATTCATAAGCTGCAGAAGTAAAATGTAAGTCTACTGGATAAGAATTAATGGAAGAATCTCAATGCCATAAGTGTTTCTCAGCATAAATCTTCTTCTTGTGACCAAAAAATGCAGAACAGGTCTTTTAAAGTTCACAGTAAACATTAGGACATCTTCCATGTTAATCAAACACATTTTAAGACTGGAAGGGGAAATATCCTTCCCTGTATACAAACAGAAGATTCTCAGCAATTAATTGTTTATTCAGTAATTCTAACTATGGAAACCTTAAGATCCTCTGGTGAAAGGCTAGCTCTGTTATACAGGAAAAGCAGCACTGCTTATACTTAGTCCCATAGTCCCACAGTATTGACTACTCACACCAAACCATTTAACAACTAATTAATTATCACCAGAGACAGTTGAATTCCAGACAGTGATGACTGTAATTTCTTTCACAACAAGCAGAGCTTCTGTGAAGCAGAGCAGCTCTGCAAGTGGCTAATAAAGTGGCCTCCGACATCCAGAAGTCAGCCTGCTCCTGATCACTGTGATAGGTCTGCAGCTTCATCCTGCCACAGATGCCATTTCTTTTCAGCCAAGCACAGACACATTTCTTCAGAAAGTGCAGCCACTCCAGGAATGATCCTGAAAGGATCCATTTGCTGTCGCATTGGTTTCTTAACTAAGGATTCATGAATGGCTGTGATGAAGATACTCACTATTCTGACAGAGGAACAGATGAGCAACACAGTTTTCAAAAAACCCAAGGAAGAGCATAATATAAGAGTTTACATTGTATTCAATAGAAAAATAGGGGGTGGGGAACAAAAACAAAACCAACAACAAACAAACAACAAAAAAAAAAACACCTTCAAGAGACCTTTCCTACCAGTAAATCCTTCCAGCCTTGTCTTTTGTGAGAGAGGCAGTATACTCATGAAAACTCCTGTTCCTTTGCCATGCGCACATTCACACATACGTCTCCCTTCTGCAAATGTGACACAGTTCATCCATCAAAACAGTCACTCTTGTCCAAGTCATCCATACTCTGCATTCTATGTAGTAGTTCTGTTATCATTTCACTCTTTTGTGAGTGATCTGACAAGATACACTTCCTGTGATTATTCATGAAAGAGCTATAAATACACAAGTGAGTGGGTCAGCACACTTCCCCTTCTCTGAAATAGATCTAACCTATTCAAAACTCTGAGTGGGAACCTCTTCACTGCTAGAAGATGCTGCAGAGACTACACTATCTGATGAAATTAAATTAGCGAGTTGCATTTCTCCAACTCTCATGAGAAACGGAGAGAAAAGGAACAGATGCTTGTACTAGAAGCATATGAAGATGCTTTATCTTTGCAGCTTCACATTACCCACAGCACTGCATCCGTGGGGAAAGTTTCTCAATTCTGTTATCTCTAACCAGCAGCCACATGGATATACCTGGAATCATGCCACATTCAACAACTGCTTTTTAGACACTGTATCATTTCTTCTCCTTCTGTGTTAGGGAATCATGCCTGATTCTCCACTCTTGTAACAGGAAGAATTCATATCAAACAAACTATTTTAAGCAACGCTATTTTAAGCTGGCCATACATAAGAGGACTTAACTGATAGAACAAGAACCAAGGTTCAACAGAAAGCTCACCAAAGAAGCATGTGAAAAACATTTGGTTTTTTGGACTCTTCTGAATGCAACCCATTGACAAACCACATGGAATCGAAACTAATTGGTGATAGGACTAGAGGAAATGATTTCAAACTGGGAGAGGGGAGAGTTAGCCTGGATATAAAGAAAAAGTTATTTACAGTAAGGGTGGCAAAACTCTTGCACAGGTTGCCCAGAGAGGTGGTGGATGCCCCGTCCCTGGAGACCTTCAAGGTGAGGCTGGACAGGGCTCTGAGCAACCTGATCTGGCTGTAGGTGTCCCTGTTCACTGCAGGGGAGTTGGGCTAGATGGCCTTTAAAGGTCCCTTCCAAATCAAACAATTCCATGATTCTGTGATAATGCAAAATGTATAAGATACGCACACACAGAAACACAATAGTGCAGGTATTTGATTACAAAATCAACTTGTATCAAAATATGGTTACAAAACACATTGTGAAACCACCAAACAGTAGTCAAAATAATATAGATTTTATCTCCAAAACTCACCTAGAAATTTTGCTTGCATACATTATGGAGGAGAATTTTTGGAGGAAATACTCTCTTAACAGTATTTTCTCTTGACAGTGTCCTTGGAAATTTGGTATTGTGTTGAAGGAAGATGTCTCAAAGAGCCTTTAGTTCAGTCTTTCCTTTATCTTTCCCTGCCCTTCACAGAACTGAAAGGTTTCACAGGGTACACAGGGTGAGGCCACTGACAAGATTTCATTTTTATATGCATAAGTAGGCTTCAAACAGTTAGCTATTGAAGCCAGGGACTGTGGACTCCAGCAGACAGAAAAGTGTCTTTCATTTCGATGCACCCTAAGTGAAGTTTTGACCAGCTGTAAATCACCTCACAGTAGGAATGTAAGGCCTGTAATTGCTGGGCCATAATCAAATTAATGTTTTAGAAGAAGAACACTTTACTTTCTGTTTCTATAAAGTGAGTGAGGAAATTAAGTGAAAACTGTGTTTTGATTTAAATGTGTAAAACTGTAAGAACTAACTTCTTAACCAACTATCCAAAGTTTTTAAATAAAAAGAAATTCTGTAAAAATGATTTTCTGCCACGACCCTTACCATGCATTATTTCTTTGTCTTCCAGGACAAGGACAACTATGTCTGGAGGCAGCATAAGAGAATGACCTATAAGAAAAGGAATGGATATAAACCAGCATCTACAGAGAAAGGGCTACTGGTATAGACACAGTGATATTTGTATGCAAGGGTTAGCCTCATGGGCACTGTCCCCTATACCTGGTGTCAGAGTACATGTGCACATACAGTTTCCATCAGTATTAATAGAGGAGAGGTGCTTTAACTGAGAATAGAATACAGTGGAAAGTACTTTATTGACATTACTGCTTATTGTCTTTGTAGCTTGTGCAGATAGTCTGTGCCTTTGTAGCCTGAAAACTGTGTCACTGTTGGACAAAATGTCATTATATATCTCTCCTGATATGCTACAATAAGTATAACATTTTGGACATACACACAACCTCAATGCCATCCTCATGTGTTGTCATCCACTCCTAGACACACTGGTCTTTGACCACTACCTCGTGCTGGTCCAGGACCCACCGCTTTTGGGAGGACTATAATATCAATACCCTCCTTATTATTTGTAATGGCAGCTTATCCATTAGCCAGCGAAAATGACCACTAAAATATGAGGATACATAGAGAAGTTATATATTAATAAAAAACTAACATAGTAATTGATTTTTATCAATGGAATAAATAGAACAATGACAGATGCTTGTAGAAGCATGTTTGGACTTCCAAAAAAGCAAATATAATAACAGCACTCAGAATGAGATGTAAACAGCTTACTACATCTTTCTCACATCATGTAAAATGCCCTCATACATATAACTTAGGAAATTTGCTTTAGAAGGGTTTCCTTCAGAGGAAAAGTCAGCACTAGCAAGATTCACAAGCCTTTACACAACTCCAGGGAAAGCTGAAAGAACATCGAAGAAAATGCAGAGAAATTTGATGGATTTAAAACCGAATTTTGTGCTGAGCCATGGATTTTCATGGGTTTCCCTGACAGCTAAGCCAAACTCCTGAGGCTTTCTGCTTTTTGAGCCTGAGGTGTCAATGTGAGAAACACTCTCTGCAATGGGTTCTGTGCCTTGCAGCTCATTCTCTTTCCTATGCCAACGGGGTTGGTGGAGGGAGTACCTAAACTCAGTGGAGATCTGAGCTTGCATGGAGCAGAAATTCATAGATTCTGAGACATATATCTGTGTCTTTTATACAAATGTATTACCATAACTTTCACTGTAATAGTAGTAATGGTCCTGGTAACAGTGCGGATGCTTACTTCCCCTTTTCACAACCCTCTGAAGTGTACACAGTGATCCAGTAAAGACTGGAAGGACGTCACTTGTAAAGATTCTGCATCCACACACTCTACATGATCATCAGTGGAGATGCAAATGAAGGATTTGCTGTTCCAGAACCACAGAGCTCTGTATTTAAGCTAAATAAGGTTTTGATTATGCCTTTTATTCCGAGGCTCACCAACGGGTGGGGCATAAATAACACTATTCCAAAAGCATCCTAGAAAATAATGTGCCTTGGAGACATACATTCTTACTTTCCTCTGGAGGTGGGGGAAATCATTATGAGTTGTAATTCTCCTCAGGCAAAATGTATATGCTGCTTCATGCACCATGTTATCCATGAGCTACATCTAATTCTGCATCCATTTATGTTCAGTTCTGCCAGAAACCCAGCAGACAAGCCACAATAGTTATCAGCAGGTGTACACAAATTGTTCCAAATCTGGCAGACACTTGGGAGCATACGAACTGTGACAGTAAAACCGATAAGATGTTAACTTTTAGTAACACTGATGCTTTAAATATTTCTGTCCAAGTGATATATGCATACATTTAGCATAGAAATTGAAAAGGTTAGAGAAATTAAAGGAGTAGATAAAAGGTGAAGGTGTGGAGAGTTTGAATATCAGCAAAAGAAGATTCATGTGAGAGATTTCAAGCTTAAGAGAAGAAAGTAAAGCTATGGGAAAATAGGAATAGTTAACATAAGAAATTGAATTGGAAAAGAAAACAAAGTAGCTGGGGAACTTGAGTTTCAGGGGAACATAAAGGCATATGAAAAGCTGAAGAGAAAAAGAAGAACAGAAAGGGGAAGCCATAGACGAAAAGATAATACAGGGATTATTAATATCAAGAAGGATCTTTCTCTTGACTTGAAAAAAGTCCAATATCTCACTCTGTTTGCATCAGTTGGTAGGCGACAGATGAAAGTGAGATGGCTTACAGACCTAAACATAGTTTAGTTCTCTGCTAACACTACCTAGCCAGCAAATTTCCTAATGTAATCCTAGCAAAAACGACTGGAAACTTATATGGCACGTGTTGATTACTATTGTAAGTCAACAGATGCAGGATTTGAATGTATAGTAAGTAAGACTGCAGACAATACTAAACTAGGAGGAGCTGTTGATTCCCTCAACAGGGTGCAATGTGGAGGAGCTCACAGAGAGATCTTGACAAATTAGAGGGCTGGGCATTCACCAACCACATGATGTTTAACAAGAGTAAGTGCCAGATTCCGCACTTTGGACGAGGCAACCCTGAGTATGTACAGACTGGGGGACAACAGGCTGGGGAGAACCCCCGCTGAAAGGGATCTGTGGGATATGGCTGACGACAAGCTGAGTATGAGTCAGCAGCATGCCCTGGCAGCCCAAAGGGCCAACTGTACCTTAGGGTGCATTAAGGCCCAGCACTGCCAGCCAGAAGAGGGAAGGGTCTGTCACACTCTGCTCTGCCTGGTGCAGCCTCAGCCTGAGTACTGGGGGCAGGTGTGGGTGCCACAACGTAAGAAGGACATAAAGCTATCAGGGAGCATCCAAAGGAGGGCTGTGAAGATGGGGAAGGGTCTGGAGGGCAAGACATATGAGAAGCAGCTGAGGTCCCTTGGTTTGTTCAGTCCAGAGAAGAAGAGGCTGAATGGAGGCCTCATGGCGGCCTACAGCTCCCTCACAGGGGAGCGGAGGGGCAGGCGCTGATCTCTGCTCTCTGGGGACAGCAACAGGACCCGAGGGAACGGCATGGAGCCACGTCAGGGGAGGGTCAGGCTGGGGGTTAGGAAAAGATTCTTCACCAGAGGGTGGTGGGCATGGAACAGGATCCCCAGGGTCACAGCCCCAAGCTGCCAGAGCTCAAGGAACATTTGGACACAGCTCTCAGACACAGGGTCTGGGTTTTGGCTAGTGCTGTGTGGAGCCAGGAGCTGGACTCAGTGATCCTTGTTGGTCCCCTCCAACCCAGGATGTTCTATTATTCTACAATTCTGTGATATAGCATCCCCAGAGAATGACTTCATGCTAAAAAAAAAAAAAAAGTGTATAGAATGCTTTAGGATGTTCTTTACCACTCTTAGAAACGTGGCAGACAGTAAAGAAGAGGTAGTAGCGTGTCACTAAGAACATGGATTGCTTAGCTGAACTGATCACCTAGGAGTGCCAGAGAAAAAAATAATACTTCCAGTAACCGATTGAGTTATAATGTGGATGTTACCACACAACACAACCTTACTGCATACACAGACCCAAGAGGAACAGTCAAAACCAAACTCAAATCTTTAAAGCAATTTAATATTACTTTATATATAGATGTGGCATCACGTGGCTATATGCATATATGTTGGTCAGCCTCAGTCACCTGAAAGTCTTTTACCATCAGTCCCACTCCATCCAATGACACCATCTGAGGCACAGCAAACTACTAAAAGTGATTCTCAGTTTGGCCTGCATGCCATGCTATATTGTAAGCTCAGCATTATTTACACAGGCTATTTGTGGGACATTTCAACCTCCACATTCCATAAAATAGCAAAAGATACACCATTAGCTCCTAAGATGATCTCAGGGTCTGATTCAAAGAAGCGGTACATATGACTTCTGGGGAACTTGTTTCAGTAAGTAATAACAGTTCTTAAGAATGCTATGTGGTATGGGAGGAATTTATCTCCTGTAAGGGGAAACAGATGTTGAAGGGAGAAGGACATGAGATCACTAAGGGGTTGCCGTGAGAGGTCAAGGGTTCTTTTCTGAACAGTACTTGTTTTATATGTTTCTCAGTCATAATGTTGAGTCATTATTATGAAGTCAATACAGATGTCTGAATTTTTACATTTTTGACCACTCTCAATGCCTGTTAGCCCCAGTGGGAATCAGAATTTCTCAATGGCTTTGAAAACCAGGTCCATTATCTTTTTAAAAAACACATAATTTCTTCTCCTCACTTCTTCCACTTCTCTTTTGCTTCCTTATGCTCAGTCTTGGCATACAAATCACTCATGACAGAGACAGCTGGTATTTCAGTGCCTCAAGTGACCTTACACCCTGTCTGTTTAGATGCAAGCCTAGGTGCAGATTTTAGCTGAATATTAGCCTGGCTCCCTACTAACACAAATAATGGCCTCCATGTGAAGTGTTCTTCTGCCAATGATCACTTCACATGGCCACTGTGCAAAAGGCAAACTGGCTGATGAGTGGTCCTAATCTTCCCAAGCAAGTATTAGAGGGTGTGTAGGTAGCCTTAATCCAGGCTGCCCACACTTCCAGGTATGGTACAATAGCCTGTAAATACAGAGATCCTTAACTGTCCCTTTATGATCCACTGTTGTGTGCATTGTTTAGGTCTAGCCAAGATGTCTAATTTTTTGGCAGTGTTAAGACAATAGGTGTCAGGTTTTCACGATGGAGTCCCACATGTCCTGCTACAAATTTCCTTTGTAGTTCCTGACATGCCCCATTTGCAGTGACTTTTTAAGCTGGTGGGACCCAAGATGTAACAGGTCATACCATGCCTTCACATTGAATTGGGCCAGTGCTCATGAGTCTCAGCATGCAACTGTTTTCCAGAATAAGCTTTGGGAGAATTTGGAGGTGATTAGGGGGAATTGCATTAGCAGCAAGTTCACTTGTTAACTGAATAAACTTGACACAGGACACAACCACGCTGATTTTAGGGATGGAGTATCACAGAGCTCTGGTTCATGGTCCCTCACAGGCTCAGTGGAGGACACTCAGTGTCAAAGCCCTGGTTGAGGCCCTGTCATCCTAATGGCCCAGCCAGTCACACCTGGGACCCCTGTCCACAGACACTGCCTGGACCAGGGGGCCACATTTCAGCTGGGCACCTCATCCTGGCCTCAGACAAGCTGAGGAGGCCCATCTCCAGTCCCATGTCCTGTTGTCCGCTGGCTGTGCCCAGGGCAGCCATGGCCCCACAGTGGCTGAAGCCCTGTGATCATCCCTGCTCAGACCCATGGGCAAGGGCCCAGCAGCATGGGGTGGCCCCTGATGGGCCAGCCCCTCTCTAGGTTCCCAGACATTAAAGGTGTTACGGTCACAGCTATCTGCCTGAACAGCTGTCATAGTCCCTTATGATGGAGGTGGCAGGGTTGCAGACTAAGCCATAGACTCACATTATGGGGGAGGTAAACTCTTCCACCAAAATGGTAGAAAAGGTGGGTGTGGACAGCAATAGCTTCAGCTTAATTCAGCAGGGCTGGAAAGTCAGTACTCCGAGTACCATGACATTTAAATACTGCACATTAAGCATCACTATGACACAAAGAACATTCTTCCGGCATCCCAGAAAAGATTATTCATCCTACCAGTATGAACTCAGGGGAACAGTTAGTTTCTTGCTTCATGATTCTTTACTGTGCCAGAAGAGGACCATTTCCAGCAAGATATTCCCAGTACTCAGCAGTTGCCATATTCATTCTTTTCTGCATTTTTTGGATGCCCAAGGCCTTCAAGACACTTCATATAAACAGCTGCAACCTTCCTTGATGTAAAGCAGTGATGCTTCAGTGAATGAAACCTGCCACTGTCCATGATGGCAGATGGCAGCCAGGAACCCAGTTCTGTGTTTTGCTTCAATGGAAAGAAACTTTCTTGAACTGTGCTTAAATGTACTGAATCATGAGGGGATCTGATTTTCTCTGAAATTAAAACTGTCCTATTTACTCTGAAGACTTTTAACCACCAGTAGGAAGGTCTTGGCAGACCCCTTCTATGCCTTTTTTAAACATTTCAATCCAGGATCCAGAGATTCAAGTTTGCTGCTTTGGCTTGGTTCTAGAAAGAATTTCCTTTCCACTGCCTGAAATTCTTATAATAAGTAAAAAACATTTCCTGCTGCTTCAGAATGGCACTTTGCTACTCTGCTGTAAAAAAAGAAGTGAAGGTGTTAATTCTGTATTCTGTGGATGTGCTGTTTTCCTCTACAAATATGACTGCCACTTGAACAAAGATTCTTGCCTGTCAATGAAACTATCTATCCATGCATTTCCATCCCCACTGGATAACATCTGCTAAGCATCTGCTTGCTTACAATCCCTCTTTCTTAAAATTTGGTTCTTTACTGTACAATCCATTAAAAAAAAAAAAAAAAAAAAAAAAAAAAGATTAATTTTTAACCATTTAAAAGTCATAGTTTAAAAGGAATCCAATCAGATCACCTACAGCTGTAGTCATTTTCTCTTCAAACAACATAATCCCTACATCTTGCTGCTTTTGCTGAGAGTTGGGTTCTTCTGTTCTTTTAGCCACCTCTAACTGCTTCCACAGAAGAAAGTACATCCCTCTGTTACTACACAGATGTACTAAATAAGACAGCCAGACTTGGGCAGTGTGCTCCAAAGGGCACATCTGCATTCCTACACGCAACACTGCATTATGGGGGTGTAACACTCCTCCAGGGACTATGTGCATGTGCTACACCCATACATTTGGCAGCAGTCACCTTGCCTCAGTCATGCTCTGCTCACCCCCTGGGGGGATCCACAATGTCCATGGTGAGCTGGGGGAACTCACAGAGGCAGCCTGGGGAGTTGGATCTCTGCAGGAGCCATGGGTGATGGGTGATGCTGCAGCACTGGCACTCACCCAGGCTGCACAGGTCACTCTGGGGCTATCCCAATGGTACCCCAAGGCTGAGCACAGGGGAGGGGACTGCAGCTAATGGGGAGGGGTGGTAGCAATATGCAGAATGGAAAGCAGAGATGAACCACTCAGAAAGTGAAAGATGTACACCATCTTCATGTCTAGAGTGGTAAGCCACAGGATGTAGACAGAGAAACCCAAGAACATCTGGTGCTTCATTGAACTCACTTCCCATTCTCCTTTCTCAGCATTTCACATTTTACATCATGTCTGGCTGTATGTGCTGTGATAACACTATCTTTTAACCTGTGCAATCTGCACAGTGCTGTATGCTGGGCTGAGTCTGTCTTAATGTAATACTAACAATAAACATCTGGCCATGCTTTGAGCGTGTCACATTATTCCTACAGAAAGGTGTCACTGCAGAAGCAGCCAGAGTTTGGGTTACTTTTAAGCACATAACCCCAGTAGCTGATACACATTATGCAGCCAGAACATGCTCTGTGTGCATATATTGTTTATATACGTGATATATGCAAGACTGTACCTCAGAAATGCCATTACATTCACACAAAAGAGGTGAAGAAAAAAGGGCTTCTAAAGCAACAGTCCTCAAATAAATTTATATTCAGTTTGTGAAAAGTCAAATCCTTTCTATTTTTGCCATTCCAAATAATAATCTGAGGAAACAGAAAGTAGATGTGAATGTAAGAAGTATATGCATTTGGTTACTGTGTTTATTGATCATTTTTGAGACAAACTCCAAAATGGTGTATTAAGGCAATGTTAATGTTTTCAGATGCTAATACTATTTTCCAAAGAGCCCCAATTCAACTGTATGAATTCAAAACACATTATGAGATACTGTGATTTAAGCAAAGTGGGTTAGAAATGCTGGAGCAACATGATTTGCAAGACCGTGGCCTCAGTCATTCCTATGACGGATTTGTATGGTTGGCGTGCCAGCTTTATTTCTGAAAAAGAAAGGAGACCACATTTTACTAAAACAAAGAGAGAAAACCAAAACAATTCAGCACTTCCATAGCTATGACATACAAGTGCATAAGGATGTGAAGTCATAATTTTTGAAGCATCCAGAATATCTTATATATAACTGTGATTGACAGATAACTTCTTTGAGGTGGAAACCAAGAATATTTTGGTCACTGAAGATTATGGATAACTACATTCCAAACAAATATTCTCCTTTTCTTCCCCCCCCCCCCTAATTTGGATATTACTTTTAAAAAACCCTAATTCTTCTACTAATCATTTTGAAATTAAACAGTGTTGCATCAATCTTGGCTTAAAACAATTTTATGCATAGAAACGAGTATACAGTGTTACAAAGAAAAATAAGTTGCAGAACTTCATTATATAGACATAACAATGTGTAATGTATCTTGATAACATAGAAAAGAAACTCAGCAGCAGTGGAAAAGCAGACAGCTAAAATAAGCTATAATATAATAATGATATTTTGAATTATAATTTTAAGATTGCCCTGCTGATGTTTTGTTTACATATTAATCCAGTCAAATAAAAAACAAATGACTAATTTTCCAAATGATGGAGCATTCTTTCAGAAACACCAGGAAATTAAATCAACATCAGTGCAAGGAAATTATAACTAAGACATTAATAAGACATGGCATGAATGACCTTTTAATCTTGATAAACAGAAATACCCAAAGTTTTATAAGGCCCTAAACTGCTAGCAGGAAAAAGAAAACAAAACAAAACAACAAAAAAAGGTTTCTTCAAGAACTTAGCTGTAACTGTTTTTGAAAAAAATAGTATTAGTCATCTCATATGATTTGCTTTGTCTGTAGAGAAACCACAATATCTTTCACCTGAGGGTGGCTTCAGCTTTTCTAGCACTTATCACACACTTAAATACCTGTAAGTACTTGTAAACGGAAATCACTTAACTACTTTTTTAATTTTCAAGCCTGTGTTGAAAACCCACTCATATCAATAATACATCTGTCTTTCACTGAATGTACTGAATCAGAAGTCAAACAAAAGTTTTTTTAGTTACATACTCTCCATTTAACACACATGAGAGAAAAACTAAGTCATCAGCTGCTGCAGTGTGCTGCAAGGCTCAAGACTCTTCAAACAACTTCGTCATTTCCAAGCCCATTGCTTTGCTGAGCCACCTCTCTCTGAGCGACAATCTGAGCTGTAGGCAATCCAGGAGGCTCCTGGAATGCACTGAGGACAATTTCTTAACCCAACAGATAGCCCCACCAGGGGGTATGCAACACTAGACTTGTTGCTCACCAATGCAAGTGAAATAATTGGTGGCATCAGGATTGGGGGCTGCCTGGGCTGTAGTGATCATGTGATGGTGGAGTTCAAAATCCTGAGGGATATGGGGCAGACAAGGAGTAAAATTAGGACCCTAAATTTTAGGAGAGCCAACTTCATGCTCTTCAGGAAGTTAGTTAATAAAACCTCATGGGAAACTGCCCTCAAGGACAAGGGAGTGGAGCAGAGCTGGCAGATCTTTAAGGAAGCTTTCCTCAGTGCCCAAGAGCTCCCCATGCCCAGATGTAGGAAGCCAGGAAAGGAAGGCAGGAGACTGGCATGGCTGCACCGTGACCTGCCAGTCAAACTGGAGAGCAAGAAGAAAATGCACATGCAGTGGAAGCACAGACATGTATCCTGGGAGGAGTACAGGGATGCTGCTAGGCTGTGTACGGAAGGAGTCAGGAAGGCCAAGGCGCAGCTGGAACTGGACTTGGCGAGGGGCACAAAGAAAAATAAGAAAGGCTTCTGCAGGTACATCAACTGGAAAAGGAAAGTTCAAGAAGGTGTCCCCTTCCTAGTGAGCAGTATAGGCAGGCTGGTGACAACAGACAAGGAGAAGGCTGAAGTACTCAACAATTTTTTTGCATCAGTCTTCAATAACAACTGCTCTTCATGTATCCCTTGAATGAATGGGTTGGAAGGTGGGGACTGGGGAAGCGATGTCCCTCCCACTATAAGTGAGGATCAGGCTCACAACCACCTGAGGAACCTGAACATCCCTAAGTCTATGGGTCCTGATGAGACGCATAACAAAGTCCAGAGGAAATTAGCTGATGCAGTCACCAAGCCACTCTATGATATCTGAGAAGTCATGGCAGTCAGATAAAGTCCCTGGTGACTGGAAGAGGGGCAGTATGACACCCATTTTTAAGAAAGGTGGACAGGATGAGTCAGGGAACTACCGACCTGTCAGCCCCACCTCTGTGCTGGGCAAGATCAAGGAACAGATCCTCCTGGATGCTATGCTAAGGCACATGGAAGACAGGGAGGTGATGCGAGACAGCCAGCATGGGCAAGTCCTGCCTGACCAACACAGTGGCCTTCTATGATGGTGTAACTGCATTGGTGAACGAGAGAAGAGCCACTGATGTCATTGACCTGGACTTCAGTGAGGTGAACCTTTGACAGGGTACCCCGTAACATCCTTCTCTCTAAACCAGAAAGATATGGATTTGATGGGTGGACTCTTCGATGGATCAGGAACTGGTTGCTAGATCGCATCCAGAAAGGGGTGGTCAATGGCTCAATGTCTGGATGGAGATCAGTGAGAATTGGTGTCCCTCAGGGGTCCATTCTGGGACCGATGCTCTTTAATATCTTCATCAATGACATCGACAGCAGGATCGAGCGCACCCTCAGCAAGTTTGCCAATGACACCGAGCTGTGTGGTGTGGTCGATATGCCTGAGAGACGGGATGCCATCCAGAGAGACCTAGACAGACTGGAGCAGTGAGCACAGGATAATTTCCTAGCTTCAACAAAGCGAAATGCAAGGTAGTGCACCTGGTCACAGCACCTCCTGCTATCAATACAAGCTGGAGGATGCAAGGATTGAGCCAAGTCCTGACGAAAGGGACTTGGGCGTACTGGTGGATGACAAGTTGTACATGAGCCAGCAGTGTGCCCTTGCAGCACAAAACACCAACCGCATGCTGGGCTGCATCCAGAGAAGTATGGCCAGCAAGGCAAGGGAGGTGATCCTGCCCCTCTGCTCTGTGCTGGTGAGACCTCACCTGGAGTGCTGCATCCAGATGGGGAGCCCTCAGGACAGGAGGGACATGGACCTGTTGGAGCACGTCCACAGGAGGGCCACAGAAATGATCCAAGGGATGGAACACCTCCCCTGTGAGGACAGGCTGAGAGAGTTGTGGCTGTTCAGCCTGGAGAAGAGAAGGCTCCAGAGAGACCAGATAGCAGCCTTTCAGTATCTAAAGGGGGACTACAAGAAGGAAGGGGACAGACTCTTTAGCAGGGTCTGTTGTGATAGGACTAGGCAAAATGGTTTCAAATTGTGAAAGGGGAGATTTAGACTAGACATAAGGAAAAAGTTTTTTATACTAAGGGTGGTGAAGAACTGGCACAGGTTGCCCAGAGAGGTGGTGGATGTCCCATCCCTGGAGACCTTCAAGGTGAGGCTGGACAGGGCTCTGAGCAACCTGATCCAGCTGTAGGTGTCCCTGTTCGCTGAAGGGGATTTAGAGTAGATGGCCTTTAAAGGTCCCTTCCAACTCAGACAATTCTATGATTCTATGACTCTGCTAAATCTTCCCCTTCTATACCCAGCTTAAATTCCCTCCCCCAAAAACTCCCCTTTTTCTTCTGTACCTGCAGAAGCAGTATTTACGCCGTCACCTATGCCACAGCTTGTCCTCTTAGCCAAGACCATGGCTTTTTACAAACAGGGAAGAAAGGAAACAAATAGGATTTGGCCCATGCTAGCTTCAGGGATGCAAGTGCGCAGCACACATCCTCCCCCTGCCTCCAGCAGCCTTTGCACCATACTGTGCCTTGTCACTAGATGTAAAGGTTGCTGACAGAACTTCACTCCATGTGCTCATTTAACCACTTTTTCCTTTTCTCTTCTACAGCAATGCACTATTTTTTTTTTTTTTTTTTTTTTGG
>VXAV01003085.1:67271-86704 GCA_013399715.1 Alectura lathami | reverse complement strand
GGGCTGGAGCGGGGCGGGCAGCCCGCCTCCGCGGCGGGAACGGGCGCGGCCCCGTGTTACAGGTCGGGTGGGGGAGCCGGGTGCGGCCCGGCGTCGCGTTTGACACTTGTATGTATGTCGTCACTGGGGAAAAAAAAAAAAAAATAGTATTTCTCTTCGAAGGTAACCATTTTGGTTATTCTTACAGCCTGCGGAATCAGGCTCTTCATTCTGATCTTCCTGCAGGCGCGCACAACTGTGCCTGATGCACGTTGTGGCTAATGGGGAGCCCTGTGGCTGATGTAAACCTGCGTGTCGTGCAGAAATTGGGTTAAATGTTTAAAAGAAAATCGCATGAAGCCAGCCTTTAATCTGTGAACTGCAGGATGGGTCATTTGTTTGGCTTTAATTTCTTTTTTAGTGTTAGAATGGGGAACAGGCTGCCTGCTCCCGTCGAATTGTCTGATGCTGCTGCTGTGAGCCAAATACAGGTAAGAAATGATTTCTGTCTCTCCGATCTTCAGCATTTCTAAAATACGTGGTTGCTTTGAAGCTCTTCTGCATTACACAAAGAAATGCTGTAAGTAGTTCTGCATATTGAACCTAATTATTAATAATAACATTAATATTAAGTAACATTGGCAATATTGTCTGTCCCTGCTGCTGGGACCTGATTTTCCTGGGCTGTGTCTTTTGTGTGACTTTTCTCAGACATCTAGCCTAATTCAGTACTGTTACCTGTGCTGGGGATTAAACCTACTGCTACCAAGCCCTTGTCACCATAAGAGCAGGTTTATAACTCCCCTCTCGTTTTTATGGCTGTTGGATGCTGTTAAAATGCACGGACGTAAAGACAAGGCACACTAACCTGACCGTTCTTTTGAGCATACAGGAGATTATTTCAGGCAACTGTGTGGTGATTTTCTCTAAAACAACATGCGTCTACTGCAAGATGGCAAAAAAACTTTTTGAGGTTATGAACGTAAATTACACAGCTGTAGAACTGGATGTGAATAAAAATGGAAGCCAGCTCCAAGACGTTCTTGAACAGATGACTGGCGGCAGAACGGTAAGTGTATTTTCTTGCATGTAATAAGCAAAGTAAGAACTTACATGACACGTTTTCATCGTGGGTTATGGCCATATCAAGGTCTTAATTTTGAGGGGAGAAGTAAATTTGGGATACAAGCTCCTGAATTAAAACTGTGCAACCGCAGAAGGGTTCTGCACTCTGTCTTCCTCTTCAGACCTCAGAGATGTTCTTTTCAGTACGGCCACTAAGATGATGGAAGTGTCAAGCTCGTTTTCATCTGTAGGGATGGATTTACTCCATTCCGTTTAACACGTGTTTTAATTTCTTAATTATATATTGCCACGCTTGACTCAGCTTTATAAGTTTATTACAAACTCCCATACAATGACTTCATCCTCCTTTATAGGGGAAGGTGAACAAAGTTTTCCATTTCCTGTAACAGGAGTCATACAATAATATTGCACAGTGATATGCACACTAAGAGTGTAAATACTGTGTGTGTGTCCACGTATACACACACGTACACCCGCAGTAAGACCGGAGTTTGTCAGCATGTGGAACGACACCTGTGTCCGTATGGGACCGCTTAGATTTTTGTCTTTATTCCAAGAAGGAGCTAATGCAGTTTTCACGTTCTTGACAGGTCCCAAGAGTGTTTGTTAATGGCACTTTTGTTGGAGGTGCTACAGATACTCAAAGACTTCACGAAGAAGGCAAGCTGCTTCCATTAATTCATCAATGTCAAGTGAAACAAAATCCAGGGCAACCTTCTAGCCTAGCTTAGTCGTCTTTATATCAAACAGGAAAGAATTCAGACAAGTTGCAAGATCCCAAAGATGTACTGTGTCGGCTGGGTGAGCAGCTTCAAATCATGCAGTTCTGAATTTCAGATGATTCTCTGACACAGACTTATGGAACCGGCAAATTACTTTGTCTCGTTGGCTCAGCTTTACCACAACCAAAATGGCAGCAAGTGTTACGTACCTCTTGGAACCCCAAGTGTGAGATAACGGTGTCATCCTAGTGCTGTTGCATCCCGACACTATGCTTCCATGAAGTACCACTGTACAAGAGTTAAGGTCTTGAAGAACCCTGGTGCCTGTGTTATTTTTTTGCTGCAAATTAGTTTGCTATCTAGTTTTGTTCCGTTACAACACGTGGTCAGTTTAATGCCTCTGTTAAGGCCTCTTATAAGGCCTCTGCCTCGTATGTGAAGTCACAATCATGAGGAAGGATGAAGCAACGTTTGTAGTGGTGATGCTGCATGAAGCTTGATTTTTTTATCTTTTTTTTTAAATTCATGGTACTTCTGCACTTGTACCAGTTCAGATATTTTGCCTCATATTAAAAGCAGTACCTACACTTGTGCTTTTGTGGTCTTCTTTAACAGTATTGAAACCGCCTATTCTGTGCAAATTAAATCGTAATGTTATTTATAATAGAATTTAATCGTAAATCATGGGAACAGGGTATGCAATCATGGAATCAATCAGTGAGCACTGTTTTAAGTGTCAGACAGTGATGTTAACGGAGACTGGCTTTAGAGGAGATCAGCCTCCTTGTTCTCTTGTGTAGCCACTCAGACATCATGTACAGCTGCCCAGACGGTCAGTCACTGTTTTAAAATTAGCCAGGTTTTCATTGTCTGAAAGTATCTTAAGATATTCTGAAGGGCTTAGAGCTATAGAAGCCTTCCAAACCCAGCCAACTTCTTTGATTAAATTCTTTTGCCATCTATGGAGGTGTGCGGGGCTCTCTTGTGCCAGTCCCGGAGATGAGCGGTACGGGATGTCTGCCTCTCTGCCTCCCTCGTATTTCAGCGTCTGACCACCCAGCTACTGAACTGTAAGTCCAGTTGGTACGGAAAAAGGGAAGAGGTGCCGCAGTCCTAGGTTGGTGGGTGACTGCTTTCCTCTCGACTCTGCACTGTGAAACGCCGGTCTGTACGCTGGCGTTCAGCAGAATCCTCCTGCTGTAGCCAGACTGCTCGCTGGCACTGGACTGCAGCTGCAGACCACGGTAGGATCACTCCAATGCTATTACAATGCTGAAGACCAAGTAAAATGGGTCTAATATGCATAGAGTTTATTTAGTACTTAAATTCTACAGTCAGAATGCAATTTACTAGCAATATTATCTTGCAGTTAAATGTCTAAAAAAACAAAATTCGTTTCAGTACAATGTACATCCAAAGCCAGGCCAACCAATGCCAAGACTATTGGTTATTTCAAGAAAGTTCATACGTGAGTAGAAAATTACATCCCTTTCTTCAGGAAAAGTGACCATTACACGACAAAAGATGCACAGTTTAGACAAAAACCAGCGGTCAATGGATTTTTATTCACTTTGTAAATAAGACTCCTTCTATTTCCATTGTTGTGGGTACTGCCTGCAGGTCAGCTGTTTCCTCAAGGAAACAAATTATTACATCCATCTTCAGCTCAGGTAACTACCATTGCAAGATGTCATCTGAATTCGACAGCTTGCTCTGTGGGATGCAGGTTTGAAATAAATTTAAGCAGTATTATTTGCAGAAAGTCTTCAGGATACAGGTGTCTGCACTGTGCATCTTCACTGTGTGTAATTAGCAATCTAAACACGCTGCCCTTGTTATATTTTTATTATTTCAATTTACATTTCTCTAGTTTCATCATTGCCTTATTAAGTCTCTGTTTACAAGGACACGCTCATTAAGTTGAACACAACCAAATGTGCAGCTCTCCCTATGTTTATACTTAATAAAGCAATTTATTTTGCACATACGCTGGTATCAAAGTATTCTTTGTGTATGATTCTTAGGCCAGTTACGTTTTCTGACAAGGTTAATGATAACTGTGCACCTGAAAGCTTGTAAATCCATCATAATAACAGTATGCAAAGGAATTTTTCGAAGAACTCACTTTTCATTTTGTTCCCTGTTAGAAAAAGTCCCCAGACAGTAGTTTAAAATAACCCTTTGAGTTCTAAATTTCAGAAATCCCAGGGCACTGTCTCTTAAGGCAATATTCTACTGCAACAGTTGAGAAAGCATGCTGTGTGCCTGCAGCGCCCAGCGAGTGCCAATTTATTACAGAACGCTATGTCGTAAGGCACTCAAAGGGTCAATTCTGCTTCTTTTCAACCATATTAAGGCTCCCCATCCAAATATTTTCTCATTAATTTTGTATCATTCCATAGAAAGTAGCAGCAAGACAGTGCCTCCGTTAGTGGATGGCACAAAGCCATGTTACCTTTAAGTTAAACATGATATGGCAAAGTGTGGTTCTACTCCAGGAAAAAAGGGGGGAGGCATTCAGGAACAGTCATTAAAAATTCTCTATTTTGACTTAGCATCATCTCCAGAACAAAAGCTGTTTATCTTAACATAACGGTTGCCTTGTGATCTGACTGTGAAAAATCACCCGCTGAAATATTCTGCAATAGGAATTACACTGCAGACAGAAGCGCTCAGCCAGCTCAAACGCCATGCTCCTAAGAAGCTGGAAAGAAATATGAAATCCTTCCGCAAAGCAGACAGAACTGTGAATGCGCTCATCTGTTCGTTCCTTCTAAAGAGGTACTTTGCAAGAGTAGAACTGCACTTTGACATGAGAATGAAATGGACAGACACTTCATTTGTAAATAGTTGTGCTTAACTAAAAAGCTGGCATCACTGGGAAAACAGCTATTTCCCTTGTTTGTATAAGTTCTGAATGTACCATGTACATATATGCAAGTGTATATAAAAACTTAAATTTAGAGTGCAGAAATACCTAAAGAAACCACACTTGACAGATTTAGATGCTGTACCTTCTGCTGAAGCCAGCTGACTTTGTCTTAGCTCTCAGAGCAGCACATAGTCTTGTTTTACCTTTTTCCCCCAAGCCTTACCCAGCAGAGCTGCATGCTGTACTGTGCTGTGGTGTGATGAAACCCCCACCACTCCTGCCATGAAGCCAGCAGAAAAGTTTACTTACAGCATATCTGTACACTGTGAACCATTGCACACAGCTAAGTCAACCGTAAACTGGTGTAATGCTTAAAAAACAAGATTAAAAAACAAGTGCAAGGGAGACAAGTGATTTCTGCTCAGGTTTACTTCCGCATTCTGTTCTGTGAGTATTTTCAATATTGCAGAGAAGCTGCCCACCTATCCAGAACATTCATTGAAATGTTTCCCTTATGCTGAATAACAGCAGCTTGATAACACTGAACAGAATGGAAAGCTCTGACCCACTGAACTAATTCTAGGAAGAAGATTTACATTTGAAAAGCCAGTTTTAAATGGCTGGTTTATGAAAACAATGCCATTTAGTTTCACACACAGGTGTTGGATTTTTTTTTTTAAATAAATGTTCTTTTGTCATTTACCTTTATGCAACTTTTTTTTTTTTAATGCCAAAAATCTGATATAGCAAATTAAATAGTTCCTATGAGATTTATATAGTCAAAGAAAGGGACAAATTTGCCCAGCTTTTAAAACCGAGCACCACCATGACATCAGGTATGGCCAGGTTGCCCAGGGAGGCTGGCATGCTCAATGACAGCAAAAAGGCAGGAGTAGAACACGGGCAAAAAAGGAAAGGATGAGAGCTTGCAAATGAAGAGAGATTCCAAGTTCACACAGTGACGGGAAGAAGGAGAAAACTCAACGTAACGAGAGGAAGACAGCACAGAGCAAAGGGTGATAAAAGACCCAAAGTGAGTGGAACCAACGCTAGTGCTTCTGGCACGGTGGCCACAAGTGAGGTACGAGGTTAAGCAGCACAGCGTTTCGCAATGGAGAAAAATATTTTCCTAGTGCTTTACAGGTGGAGCCATAATTAAAATACATTTCCAAAGCTGCTGGTGTACCTCTCAGCCAAGAACATATACATTGCCTGTCAAAGCCACGCCCGTAAATAGGTCCTTAGGGGCCCTACAAAGCAATGATGAAAGAGAACAGCATCCTGGCCCCCAGTTATTTAACAGTGCTTGAAAGCAGCAGGACGCTCCACGGCCAGTTAATAGCAGCCATCACATCCTGGGCAGCTAGACAGGCCCTGCAACTTCAGATCTAGACCTGCTTTTAGGCTTCTCTTTTTTTAAGCACACAGAACTGTAGATTAAGCCCTCAATTTTGGTAGTAATCAAGTTCTACAAGCATCCTAAACTCTGCCCTTCCTTGCTAAGGTCTAAAATTCCTAGCAAAAAACTTTAATTCTTGGCAAAATGATTACTGTCTTTATTCACCAGTGGTGGTGAATGCATTGTATAATTCTAAAGAGATCTTCAGCCTCACCTGCCCTGTCCTCATTGCTGGCTGTCTCACTGCAGTGAAGAAACCTGACCTCTGCTCTCCCTCTGCTCTCCACTGGTTACAGCTCTTCATTGCAGATGAGCATTGTACCTCTGCTGTACCTCCAACCATTACATCCCTTCCTCCTTTCTAGGTGGTAAAGTGCCTGAACGTTACAAGCATTACACTATTATGTTTAGGACTAAGAATTATTAAGGGTTCACAGTGAAATGACAGTCAAACTGAAAGCCTATTAATTGTGACAAACGTCAGGAAACCAGCATTCACCCAGCCTTCCTCTGCACTCTGCGTTTAGACTTCTTTCTTTTTAAAAATGTTTAGAATAAAACTCACTATCTTTAAATTCTTTCCCATTCTGTTTTTACTGGAGTGCACAATTACAGCCCCATTTTTGTTCTTTTAGTCAGTGCTCCTCCAATGCAAACAACACTATTAACTTGAGTCACGTCTCCTCTTTTGTGAAGGGCAGATTATTGTACACTGAACTGCCACCTAGATTTAGCAACTTTGTCTTAGCAGTAAGAGCCATTACAGTAGTTGTTGCCTCTTCACAAGTCCAGGTATCATTTTGGAAATTACCGGTTTACAGGAGAAACCTATGTTACAGCAAGTAAGTCATATGGTCCTCCTACAATTCAGCACACGGGCAGCTAAAGATCAGCCTACGTACAAGGAAAATGTAGCATCATTCTTCCATGCCGCCTGCTGTAAGATATGAATGACCCCAAGCAGAAGACAGTAGGAACAAGGATCAGCACTTCCAGCTGCTGGCATTGATTTCAGTTTTCCCTCTCTGTGCAGACTTTAAAGGAGGAGCAGATGACAACGTGACCTCAATGGCGCTAGCTTTATACTGGACAACCACCACCTACAATCTTCTAACAAGGTTTTTTTGGTACAGAGACACAGTAAATACTTGGGGGCACATTATGTACTCCAGTGTGGATGACTATCTAGTCCCAACAGATACAGGGAGCTACATTTTCTATAAGTCCTACTGGAAAATTCTCCTTCAAGGAATTGTATTTTAGACTGGACTGCTTTCAAAGATGCAATGCTACTATAACTTCAGTCAATCCGTTAATAGCTAGTCTAATCTTTCATCTGCAGTAAATTTATGCAATTAACTGCAAAAAAGTTACTTGAAATACCAGTTTCAGTTTCTCATGTCATATTTAGTCCGAAACATTTCCTATTACTTCACAAATACTACTTCAAATAAGAAAACATACCTGCAAAAGATACTTCTCCATCAGTTATTATCAACATCTCTAGCTTAATAGGAAACATCTAATCAGGTGTTTGACTATCATCTCATTTAAAACACACTACTACCAAACTAACTCCAAAACATCAGTGCATTTACTTGAAATAATTAACATGTATTGAGCAAGCGTGTTTACTCTCATACTCCTCCCGTTTGTTCAGCAAGGAGCCTACACTTAGTAAGAAATTTTTCCACAGGAAATGGCTAATTTTCTCTCTCAAACTCAGTCTATTTTCTCAGTTTTTGCAGGAACACTTGTTTTTTTGTTCCGGATGTTACCTGACAAGCTGGTGGCAGTCCTGTATGCTTCAGTCAGAGCTCCATTGTAATAGCAGTGATAATTCAGAAGTAACCACATTCACGACCACTGAAACTAACATTCCTACCATCAGTTCTGTAAGCCATGGATTTAGAACAATTCTACAGTTGTTTCTGTAGATTAGTGCCAGAAAAGGCTTCCCTGACCATTTTGATTTATTGATCAAGGTAGAGCATAAATCTGCAGCAGAGTACGGTCAGTAACATCTGATCTCGTCGCTCAGATAGCACCAAATAGATATCCATCCTACAGAATGCAAGCCTTGAGTTTATAGTTGATACGTAGGAGGCATAATGAAAAATCTTACAAGTATCAAAAGTACAATGTGAACTTGCATTTTACATTTAAAAGCTTGTGTTTTAGGCAGAAAAATACGGTCTTACATGTCATTTACCACAGTTGGGTTGTTTTTATAAACCATAATTATTTCCAAATTAACACCAAATTCACTGTTTAAAACAGCCAGAATTAGCATAAAAGAGGCTGACATACATGTCTCAAGGGAAGTGGTAACAGCATCACTGAAAAGAAAAATCTCATCTTCTAAGATCGTGATCTACTCAAGAGATCTTTTAACTTCCCCCTACACACAGTTATAAAGCACACACACACACAGAGATTTAAATACATAAACACATTAATTGCTACCAGTTCCTGTTCCAAAGCAGTGAGATATTCACTAGCTTTCTCCTTATTTACTCACTCTTAATATCAGACTAAAAAAAAAAAAAAAAATCCAGTTTCAATCACTTCCTAAACGATTTTGAGAACATGAGGCAACTGTACACTTCATAAAAGTTTTTTAAGAATTGGTCACTATAAACTGGAGGTAGTTTTGAAAAATATTAGATTGAATTAATTTAAGAAATCGGAAGTAGTGTTAATCTACAAAAAGATTGTAAAAAAATGAGTAACACTTGGTAGGAAGATTATTTATGTATCATTGAATACATTCTTTTGAAGAAAACATAGTAATTTGCTTCTGGTTGGTACCATTCAGCTTCCAAGAGGAGGCTAAGACACATGCATTTGCTCCTCTTCCTCACTGAAAGTGTGCTGGTGCTACCTGAAGTTACAGCAGGTACTGGATGTGGTTCCTAGCCGTGTCCAAGGCTTTTCACTACTCCAAAGCATGTGAGCTCTAGAATAGTGCTTCTGAAACTGCATGGTACAGAAACTGTCCCTTTCTCTAAGAATTATTTCATTCTTGAAAATCCAGATATTCCAGCTAGAAGATTAGCGTAAGCTCTTCCACTTTCAGTTTCATCGGTGTGAAACTTCACTGGGTAACTTTTATACTGCATCACAGTTACATGGTCTCACATGTGCCAAAAAATACTTCTTTTGTAGATCCAAAGTATGATCATGGAAACTGTTGTACTTCGTAATTTGTTGAAAATACAAAGATTAAAAAAACTCCCTCTCAACTAAGCTACTGTTAAACTGACACTATTAAAAAGCTAAAGCCATTTTTGTTTCCTGCCCCATCCTAGGAGTAATTCATCAGTTTATTCTTGTAAACAACCATTCCACAGCAACAGGGGAAAAAAAAATCTCAGTATTTATAGTCTATTACAAATGAAATTAAATTACATGTTGTGTACCCTGTAACTTTTAGCAAACTTCCCATTGTTATTTTAAATTGTGTGCAACAGGAAAAAGGAGAAAAGTGATTTCTCATATGCTTTTCTTGTTTTCCCCTCACAAAAAGGTAATATTCTGATATGTATATGATGTGCCGTATTCTAATAAAGCGTATTTGGCTGGGGGTTCCCAGGGTGAAGTCTGTTCCCAGCAATGGACCCACTGGAAGAGCAGATGCCTAGAGAATTAGATCAAATCCAAGACGAAGTTTCGAATAACATCCAAAGCTCCTGTGTCAAAACCACACACATCCAGCATGCCTCTGTCATCGGGATCGGCAATCGCAAAACCAGTTGATGTCATTCCACACACAATCAGTTTAGCAGGAATACCCATTTTCTAGAGGAAGAACAAAAAAATATTTTCAAAGCACACATATACAGTAACTGAAACATGCCTGAGGCCAAAATCTTGCTATCTTGCACCCATAAAGCACTGTCTGAAAAGGGACACTGATGGAAACCAGACACATCACAAGAATTGCAGACTGCCGGCTAACACTAAGCTGCAGTAGAAATATCAGTGATATTTAAATAAATTGAGATAATTACAAGGAAGGGTATTAGCAAAGCCTTCCTGCAAAAAGCAGATTCATAGATCCCTTCAAATGTCAACATTGTGTTTGCTGTTCTGAAGATCATTCTGAGATCTGGTGATAGTCAAATAATCCGGTGCGAGTCAAGGAGTGTGTCGTTGTCTAAGGCAAGGATTTCCAAATGCTGGTTGAACAAATAAAACAACTGGGGCCCGGACAAGACAGTTAAGTGAGCTGAATGTGCAGGTCAGCAATGCGTAAGGTAAAGCAAAGCAAGCGGAACGAAGGCCAGAGTATGGGAACTCTGCTAACAGCACAAAGGTAGCAGTGGGAGCTCACCTTGACAAAGTAACGCTGTGGCAGTTTCCCCTTATTGCTATTTCATTGCCACAACTTGTTTAGTCTCTAAACCATGTACAGAGCTGGCACTTATTTTGTACTGCATTCATCCATTTCAATCACTCAGAACTATATTTACCTCCCTGTACTCTCTAAGTGCAGTTGCAGGACAGGTATTTCCAGCAAAGGTCTCGTTATCAGTAAATACAATGAAGACATCGGCAGCTGTCTGTGTTTTCTGAGCCCATATCATTGGAAGGGAACAATCAGTGGTACCCATTGGAATCTTAAAAGAAAAAAAAAAGAAGTATATACATGGAACACATTACTACAGAAATTAGTAAGCCATAGAAAAATTATTTTTTAGGTTAGCTTCATGGTTTATTACATTCAGAGGCTTCTTCTTTAAACAACAGTTCACTCTCTCATTTTACCTCAGCTCTGTCATTGTTTTCTTTAAGTTACCCTTTTCAAACTAAGCCATGGTGACCTAGCAATGCCATTCTAAATTTCATTTTTTAATATTCAGGCAGTTGAAATTATCACATTTGTTGGACTTCGCCTAAATAAAAGGTAGCAAAAAGATCAGTGTTTTACTTTACAGATATGGACTAAACACAGCACTAAAAATGAGCGCAAACAAAATGCAATGTAATTTTTGAGACCTCTGAACCCTGATGTTAGCAAGGGCTATTTCCTAAGTGCAATTATTTTATTTTATTCTTTACATACTTCATACATTTTCACTAATACTTGAGGTAACGTCATATCAGCCGTCACAGGGCAAGGGACCACTTCACGTGAAAAGGCAACAATATGGGAATCCTTCTCAGTACGTGCTACAACCTAAGAAAGAGGAAGACAAAAAAAAATTAATTCTTTAATCACTTAGAATGTTTAATGCCTGAATCCAGGCATTTCCTGCTGAACACACATCACATCCTTCTGTATTTAAGTCCTTGTGGCTCCTGGTATACACTAAAGCCTCACTCTCCATATTAAATACTCTGTAACACTATTGTGAATAAACAATGCAAAAAATCACACCTAAAGAACTGCTCTACTTACTGTATACTTCCATATTTCTACTCTCCCCTCTTTGACATAAAACACTAAACATTTTTAAACAAGTTCCACTCCAATATAAATACACAGAAACTCTACAACACCAAATCGAGATTAAAGTGATTGTGATATAAAGGCAGGGTTGATAGCTCAAATGCAAATAAAAATTAAAATTATCCCAAATTTTCTTAATTCAATCTGTATTAAACTATCAATGCTTTTGAGACATATTATAGATATATATTTTCAGTTAAGGTAAGTGAAAAATCAGCCTTGCCCACTTTGATTAAAACTGGAAACTAAACTCTTCAAAATGATCTTTCTGAATCTGGTTGCTGGCAGCTTTAAGCATCTGATCTCACAGTACGGCGCAGGGTCCTATCTTCCGTACCCCCAAAAATATTCTACAGCAGCTTCCTGCTGACTTCCAGCCAGCTTTAGAGAACCTTTGCACCAAAAGCACAGCTCAAGCTGCAAACAGGTACAAACAGAAGTTCAATGCCTCACCATACACATTGTTGCTGCAACTGTGCTAGCGTTCAGCACGCTGCCCAAAACTTTCTGTGTCATCGATGCACTGACATCAACTGCCACTAGGAAGCGTTTTCCTGTTGGTTCAATTGTCTAAAAGAAAAAAAAAAAAAAAAGGAAAAAAGAAAATGTATACACATAATGTATTGTTTATTTCTTCCTTCTACTTTTAACCTAGAAGTGTTTTATTTTGTTTTTTAATTCTTTTGGGGACAACATTAGGACAACAACATTGCTGAAAGCTAAATATAGCACCGCTTTTTTTCCTCTGAGATTTTTGTTAGCAAGTTTCAAAACTGTTACCCACCCAACTTTTCTACATTATGTTATAAGCCTTCAGAAAAAAAAAAAAAAAAGACTTCTCAAAAAGCTTAGCAAATGGAAGAACTGTATTACCTTGAAAGTTTTGTAGAATGCAGCATCTAAAGCTTCTAAAATGTCTTCATCAGGATGCCACCAAAGCTTCCCCCTGCTTCCATGTCCAGCTTTATACGTTTCTAATGCAACCAATATATGGAATGGATGTATTCTACCCTACAGGCAAAATCAGTTAAGTAACTTTTCAGAAGTCTGAACTCATTAAAATAAATAAATAAATGTTTAAAAAGAAAGGTAACACAAGCTAAAAATAAGATCCTACAACAAAACCTGCTTGCTTCAATTATTTTCCACTTTGAAGAGTTCCTGCATAACCTGATAGTTGCCAGTTACAAGGAATGAACCTCCTTCCTGCCTCAGAATCCTCCAATGAATTCCAAATGTTATCTCATTCCTTCATCAGAATTTTGGTGGAATTTCACAGTTCCATCTACAATTTTATAGTGGTACTTTTCCTTGCAAAGAAAAGAACAAACCTAAAGGTAGTTTTGTACCAAATACAGCAAAACTGGACAAAGAAACTATTTTCAGAATACAGAATTCATTTTCCTCCTATTAGAGGACAGTTCAAATATTTTCTTCTTCTGCTTCGCCTACATAAACCAAGTCAGTGACTGCTGCATACTAAGTATTCTAAANGGGGGGCGGGGGGCTCAGTTTTTTATGTAAGATTAGAAGAGAAACCAGGAAAAGGGAAGAGCTGTGGAATGTGAAGAAAAGGAACTATTGTTCTCAATTTCACCACAATCTCAGTGAAGTTCAGTGCCTTGATTTAAATCTCTCTAACTCAAGAAACCATCAGAAAAAGTCACTTATATTCTCTATTCCCTAAAAAATTCCTGAGAATCTTGTTTTCCCTTTGGGGAAACCTAGTCTCCCTCTCATTGTATAACCTCTGGACAGTAAAGTAATCTGAAAGGAGAAAGCCTGCTTGTTCTGTCACTTTTCCTCCCAGCTGCTGAGCTAATTTCTTCATTACAGCTTAGGATCCTATAAAAGTGGCTTCCACTCACTGTTTATGTTTGTGTTGCTGACTCTACATTACGGGACTCAGGAGCAGTGGATGAACCCACCAAAGCTTGCCATGGCCTTAATTTAAGGAAAGATCCTAGCTGTCAACACACTTCATTTGTATGAAAGTTTTGAAAATAGGGGAATAAAAATCAAATGAGTTTTAAAATCAGGGTGCAGGTATTTCACTGCAGGTTTTTTTAAAGAATAAGCTACACATTTCTTTAAAAAATCTCTCTTTTATTCCGTAAAGAGCTTGCCTAAAGAAATATAGTTTAGGAAGAGATTAAGACTCAAAGGCTGTCAATGATTATGAGTTTTTTTAATTATTGTTTTACCTTTTTTAGCAATTTCTCATTTCGCAGTCTTTCACATACTAGTGCCACTTCTGAACCTCGTGGTTCAAGGACTGAATTTGCAGTCATCTTTCCTAAATTTCTCATCAATACAGAAATGGGCATGTCCTTCAGCAAAGCCTTCCACACCTACATCAGAGAAAAAGGAAGACAAGATGAGATTCCCAAAGTACAAGAACTGACACCTGCACGCTACATCAATGCATTTTAAAATACATGTGCAAGTTATATGAAGATCTTTATTATTTTCAGATTAGCTACGTGTGTAAAGACCTCAGGGGGAAAAAAGAAAAAAAAAAAAAAAACAGCATAAAGGCGCTTTTTTAACCGAAACCTCAACTTCGTATTTTAAGAAGTGTTCCTCTTAATAGAATACAAAGCTCCTGAAGTCCACCTACCTCTTTAGACTTCAGATGGTTTGTCAGAAGATGTTCCCTAACAAGACCATATTCCTCTATCAAATGAGTAACTTCCAATTCATCTTTTGTGTGTTTCACTCTGTCCACAGCCTCAAGATACTTCAAAAGTTTTTCAGTCTCTGCAGAAACTGCTTTGTCTTTATAAGCCTCTTGGACATCTTTCCACCCTTTGGTAATATATTTAGTGACTATAGCAATTCCTACAGGAAATAAAAATATTTTCCAAGCAGGATTACGATTTTTATACTGGCATTTATCATTCCAGCAAACAAACAGTTGCAGACTTTTTATTTGTTAAAAACCAAATGAACATAAAACAACAACATCAATGGAACTTCCCAGACCTGCTGACCAGTTACAAAAAGGGTCATCCCCACACGACTTCGAACAGCTGTTTGATTTACTGTATTATTCTCCTTGGAAGTAAGGAGCCCAACGCATTCCAAACCAACAGTCCTTCCGAATAACAAAGAAGAAGTGTTATTTCAGCATTTGTAAGCAGACAAGAACAAACTGAGGGAATTGTATTATTTTACCTTCTCTTGACATAACCAAAGTAAAACAGGGAATAAACCCTGTTTACCTTGAGGCAAACAGTTGAATTTCTAATGTGACGCCTCATATTTTTCTGCAGTGTACCTTACAGGATACAACCACTAAGAAATCATCATTCCACACTTGTGTAGTCAACCAAGGTCAAGAAAGTACACACGTTTGATCACAAGCATGTGAAGAACAAGTGAAATCATAAACAATTTGACTACAAGCAAGTCAAGTATATGATAATATGCTAAGACCAACATAAGAAACAAGTGTGTTCTCTGGGTTGCTTTAAGGGTTACTAACATATTAAAAAACACACCCACCAGTACAGAAACTAGATGGAAATGAGACAGCAGCTATTCCCTCCCAAATTTAGGATCTTCTAGCCCTACTATAGGCATGTTTCAAAGATAAAACAGAATAACCGATGAGAAACTGTAAAGAGAAACAGTTTTGTAAACAGCTATCTATAACTAACAGTGCTTCTAGCCAGGGGTGTGCCTGCTTTGCAAAGGACAGCCAAGCACCTGATTCCGTGCAGAATTAAAACAGAGACCTCTGTGTGGACTCTGACCCTGTGTGCTTATTGGCTATATGCACCTGGCATGAACCTAGGTCCTAGCAGGGAAACCACTGGTACTCATGCTTCCAAGAAGTTCCACGGTTAATATCACAGGCTTAAAATACAGCACGTTCAGCTGGATGAAAACGTATTACCTTCACTGGCAGGTTTCAGGTGGGACAATCTCAGGAGATCTTTATGAGACCAACCACTTCTTTGTTTGTATTTTGTAACTGCTAAAGCAACAGCCATGCCATTCTTTCCGTTGTACCAATCCGCAACAGCTTTCCTCAGCGCACGGCCCCACATGCCACATTTCATGCCCTCCTTCAGATCTTTTTTAAACTGGATGAAAGTAAAGAGATGGGTTGGTACGCAACACACCTCAGGAACGGCTTTAAACGCTGCCTGTTTTGTTTTTGCATCAGAACACTGGGAACAGATTGCAAGCGCAAAAAGTAGGGGTTCCTGTTTTGCTGTTCTGCCTTCTTGGCTGAATGTCTTTATTTCTTGAACAGCTTCACAACCTCTGCCTTCTTCAATCAGTCTCACCAAAGCTTCTGCACTTTCAAAGCCCAGCTTCTGCTCCTTGACGCAGTAAGCACCACCTTCCGAACCGAAGCACAGGAAGCGGTGCAGCCGGGTCGTGTCAGTGACGTGCCACACGTAGCCACTGTCAGCGTTCGGAGCCTCCTTTGCATCCAGGGCTTGCACCTGGTTTGCCGCGTCCGCCATCATTCACAAGTCCAAGAGCTCTGTTGAGGGAATGGTAAAGCTTGTTAAAAACTATTCTGAAACGCTGATGACTATATCCTTTCACCACTTCTAACCTAGGTGGAGAAGGATTGTAACATTGACCAACTGAAGAAGCATGAGGCTACAACAAAGAAGTAAAATACTGAAAAACTATTTATTCAGAAGATTTCATGAGAGTTTAAATACGGTGGGTATTGGCAAGGCTTACCCAACAGCTTTTTAACAACTGACAGTAGCTCAAGAAAAAACACTTATTACAGGCTCAACCAGTCTGCTGTTCAAGTGACACCCAAGAAAAGACACAGACATATCAGCAAATTCTGTACATTTTAAGGTAAGAAGTGAGAAAATGCCATGAAAATTCAGTCTTCCAGGTCTTTATATTTATGCACTTCTGAGCTGCAAAAGACTTCTGCAGCAGCATTTGTAGGCAGCAACACTGTTCCTACTCGAAGAATATTGAGGATGGTAACATCCAACCCGTAACATATAAACGGTACGTTTCTGAATATATAAACTGAATATAGATTCATTTATATATGAATATATAAACTGAAATAAACTCAGTTTTCTCAGCTCTCACCTAACAAAAAGACACTAGATAGCTCAGGGCTGGGGTTTTACACACACACATACACACAGTTCAGTAATCCAGCCCACCAAACTCCACACAGATCTTGAAGAACGCACACACAAATGACATTTCAAAGAGACCCACTTAACCCTTTCCAGGTGTGGCAGATATCTGCCTCTGACATGCTTTTGGGCATAAAGAAATAAATGCCATCCCTCCACCGACCAGAATAAGTTAACATAAATAAACGTCACTAATGTAGAAACAGACTTTCTTCCCAACACTGATTTACAGCAGCTTCCCTGCATGGGCACAGAACGCACCCCTCTGCCTGTCTGCAGGGATGTACTGTCTGCATCCAGAATTAAAAAATGAGCAATCATCAGTGGCCCCACTATACTCTATATGCTTCTAAAATAATAAAAATAGAACCCAAATGGTCTAAAAATGCAGCTTTCAGTTAAAAAATCACTAATAAATGTCCTATCTTTAGTATTCAGCGCAAGAGAGCTCAGCTGTTTTTCCTGTTCCTTACATATTCTATCCATGTTTCCTGCCAAACCAATTTTAATACACATCATGTTTCACCCGACTTTTCCACTGACATCTAAGGCATGCAAACACACTGAAAATAACAAGGGTGGTATTTGCAATGCACGTATGCTTCATCGGGTGTTTTAATGCCCTAACCACAGTGTATTTCAATAAATTTCAAACAGTTTCATTAAACAGTACAGAACATTTCACAGCAAACATACCAAACCCATACAAACGTCTGGAAATCACAGAGTCCGTTAGTACATTTTTCAGGGGGAAAAGAGGAAAAAAAAAAAAAAAAGAAAAAAAATAAATCCCAACAACAACAAAAACAGCCAGCAGCCGTGTCAAAGGATGTGGAAAAACACCGTCACCTTGAAGTGTAAGTAAGAACAGGTCGCATAAAGATCCTGCATGGGTACCTGGATCCCCATGCAGATGAAGCCTACAGAACAATTTCGTGTTGCATCTCTCCAAGCTGTGCTATAACATACGGTGCTGCATGAAAATGAGGCTACTGGGAAAACTCTTTTCACCCACCTATGGATCACCAAGGCTTAAACCAACTCGGAGGGGCCATGCCCTCAGCTAAACAGAGCATTTATAATCTCGCCAATCTCCATAACATAATCAGCTGGGAAAAATATAATAACGTGAGCACTACTTTTTAGTATTTTTTCCTACGTTTTTCCATTTGCATGGGTTCCATTAAACCTGCCCGCTTCACTGTGCTTCTCCCTTCACCCACGCCTTCCTCACGCGCAGTTCCGTTGTCACCATTACAAACTAGCTGCCATCAGCATCACCACCCTGAGAACGGGAACAGCACCTACACAAAACAGTCCTGACCTGTCTAAATTTACAGAGAACAGTTATCTGATGTGAAATCTGAATTTGTTTATCAAATCCCGTAATGCCAGATCAGTGTTTCCACCAGAGGTATCATCCTGGAAGGCAAACGGTTCCCTCCTTCCCTGCACAGCGTGAACGTGCCGCGCCGTGTGACTTTTATGGTACTAAAGCGGTTTAGAGCTAACTGTTAGGGAATTCTCCTCCTGCTGACATTATACAGCAAATGTCATCAACGCATGTTAAAAAGGACAACTGCTGTGTTTAATCTAATTGCCAGGCATTTCTCTGGACTGGCAGCACTGAACACAGGCACAGAGTAGCACCTACAGGCTTCTGACACAAGCCTTCCTGTCTGAGAAGATAGTTACAAATTAACACTTACAGATTTTCTGATGCTCAGCTCTTCTGCTGGCTTTCTTAGCAACACACACAGAGGTACAAAACCAGCCACTGTTTTACCCCGATGCGATTTTCGCCTCCGTTTTCATCCAGCCCTCTAAGTCTTCTTCGCACGTGGATCTCGGTATTTCATAAAGGAACAAACCTGCCATGTTTCTCCCGCTAATAATGCCTACAACAAGTCCTCTGAAACCTTTTCTGACTGAACAGCAGTCAAACAATAAAATTATTAATGGTTTCTAAGAAACGATCTAGGATACAAAATGGATTTTTCTCAAACGGTTTCCCTGCTGCCTCAGGGACTTATGAGAGGTTTATATTAACAGGGGAAAGATCGTAAGTGGATAACAATGATTCAAATTGAAATGCTGAAATTAAACTTATATATATATATTTTTTTTTTAATAAAGCATTGCCATTAATCCTTCTTTGTATTTTTATACATTTATAAACGCAGCTCCTCCACACAGATGAACTGCATCAGATGTAAAATATAAGCTACTACTGCCTTCCACAGAGAAAAACAACATTAAAGGAATCTTTTATATATTCCAATCAGAACATAATCTGTAAGTAAAAGATGGCTTTGCCTGGCAGGAAGCATCCTCCCGTATGGCGCTCACATCCCGACTGGAAGTCGATACCCGTACGTTGCTGTCCCATAACACAAACGAGTTTGCAAGCTGACCTCTGTTATGGTTTCTCCAACTCCCACAAATCACTCCTGGTTTTCTAAAGAAATGCCTTACAGCCCAAGTTTCAGTTACATATGAAAATCACACACCTGAAGCACAAAGCTTTAGCAGAACCACAGGTTCTGACTTCAGTTCCTAGGTTAACAATGACAGCACAAACTCACTAGTGAAAACACGTGGAGCTAAACTCTGACCAAGTTCGATGCTTCAGGAAAAAAACTGCCTGGCACAAGTCCGAAGGCAATACTTCAAATCGCCCTCAAGCCCCTCAAACCCAGACACGCAGCGAGACACCGCGCTCCCGCCCCGCGCTTCCAGCGAGCCGACACAGCCCCGCACCGAGGGCTGCGGGCGGGGCCCC
>VXAV01003085.1:27991-39323 GCA_013399715.1 Alectura lathami | reverse complement strand
TATAAAAAAAAAAAAAAAAAAAAAAAAAAAAAAACAAGGAGAAGGACAAAGAAATGTTGAAATAAGTTTTGGTCTTGACATTCACGATGCACACACCAATTTTCATTAATATTAATGGCACAGGAATGATCATTTTTCGCTGAGCACATCACAGTGACTCACTTTCTACTGTGTAATACAGGGTTATTGAATTTTCTCTTCTGTGTTCGTACACTTCTGTCGGTGACACCTGGAGATACACACGGATATGCAAAGACATTCCTGCAGCCCCTGTGCTGACAATAGCAGAGCTGAACTCAGTGACTATCCGCCACACGGTTTATTGCACACACAAACACAGTGAACAGCACACACAGTTCATGGTTCACAACTGCTTTAAAACCATAATGTGTGCTCATAGCAGACGGCAGGTACATTGTATGTTTAAGGTTCTATTTTCGATTTACAGTCTGAGTTTACAATCCTCGTATCTTGGTAAATATAATTCCTTGCTGTTTGGCATAAGCCTAGCTCTAAATTTAGTGACCTTCACTGCAATGAAGCCAAAGTCCAGATGCTTGCTCTGGTATAGAGGCTGTGCTCATCCATACAAGATCCTTCATTTCAAAATCATATATTCAAATGCTTCTTCCCCAAAGAAAATAAAAATATTTAACAGATAAATCAGACACCATGTCAGATGCATCAACCATTCCACTGGAGAGAAAAAATGAGGTGGCCTCATAGTTTTTAATGATGAGCAATGTTCATTGTTAGTATTGATTAGATTTGGGTTATGTCTCAAGTCCACACGTGAGGAAGTTGTTCTTTATCCTTCTCTTGTGAAGATATGATTAACTGTGGAGCTTAGTTGGGAACTTCACAACTTTTTCAGCTGCTGTCACAACCTATATACGTATACACATACCTACAATTATTAGTGTAAGGGTTTCTTTTCAGCATTTGACTTCAATTCCTAGTTCTGATGTATAACTAACCTGGTCAGCTCACTGCCCTTGAGTAGCTACTTGCTGTATCTCTAAAACTTTTCATCTGAAATCTGCATGTGTAACTGTTGCAGATATTTTTCTGCAATGTTTTCTCTCATGCTGTGAGTTCAGAACATTTCTGAGGAAGGACTGAGTTAAAAATGAGATGTTTAATTTAGAATGATCTTTAGTCCATATTGCTCTTAGCCCAATATTTATAAGAGGCTTTATGCTTTACTTTTATCTTGCTTATTTACAAACTTGGTAAAGTTCAGCCTTTAAGGTCGCTATTTCATTCTGCTAAACCATGGACTAAACTACTAACACAGAAAAGTTTCTATTTACTGTTGCGTAAGGCATGCACCAAGCTCAACTTGTGCTTGGTGTCCACTGGCCCCTTGGCGGTGGGATTTCCATGCCCAGCTGTAGTAAGGCGCTGCTGCAGCCTGCTGGGTTTTTCTGTTCTGTGCTGACCTCCTGTAGCTGCAGGTCTGAGTGGGCACATGAGGCTGAACAGTGTTCATAACTGGATTATAATTTACAGGGCCTAACATGATTTGGCTGTCAGCGTGCTGGGAGGAATCAACTTTTTAATACAATTGATGAGAGAGTCCCTGGGAATAGTCTGTGAGGTGTAGTCATATGTTAACTGAGTAAGACTGCATGTTAAATTAATCACAGCCTCTTAAAGGTTCGTACTAACTCAATTAGACTAAAATTACTGTTTTATTATTTTTTGGAAATCACTTAAATAAGGAGATGGTTGCTCATGTTCAGTTGTGTCAGTTCTCTTATGTTCCATGTTGTCAAGTCTCTTATAATCCATTTGTTACATCTTCATTGTTCTTCACATCCTTGGCAATTCCTAATAAACGGAGTGGTCATGCCCATAGTTTAGATGCTGCCGAAATTGTTAACAGGACTGAAAAAATTCTAACAAACAGCATTCAGTTTTGCCTCAAGATTTGCAGCGAGTGGCTTCCTGTTCTCATCGTTTCACATGGACTTCTTGTTTGTTTATTTGTTTTCATACAATTTTATCTGTTTCTTTTATTTGGAGGATTATGTCACTTCCATGAGCAGGCATGTTGCATCTTCTGTTCATAAGTAATCATTATCCTGTCTGTACACACGGAGGAAGCAGGTGGCCTAAAGCTGTCAGTTTCAGTATCTCAGTGAACACTTTGAGGAAATCTTCCTTTTTTCCTCATCAACCTTTTATTTGAGTTCAAAATCCTACATGAATAATGTTCTTATTTTGAACTGTTGTTGCTAATGAAAGGTTCCCCACCACCTTCCCCTGCAAAGAAAAAGGCTAAAAAGGATTGTTACCTTGCTTTCCTAGCAAGGTGAGATAACCACTGCACAGAACATTCTTTCTTGTCTGCATTTTGATGTTAAGAAATTAATTTTCTCAGCATCCGTCATGGGTTTTGGCACTTGTATGCTAAACAAGGATGAAGAACTTTTTCTTTCATATCTCTTTCCAACAGAATAATGTCTTTGAGTGGAACTGCAAGTGCAATATCCAGTTGGATTGCTAAAGTGGAGGTTCTTGCTCAGTTAATCTTTAGTACCAATCTTCAGCCAAAAAGCGGTAAAGAACTACTGTGTGCCACTGGATTTTGTGTTATTTCAGAAGAAAAACTAGAGCTTAGTCACATACCCCTACAAAATTTTGGTTTGGAAATACCATTTTTTGAAAAGTAAATTCTGGAAAATAACATTTCTTTTTAATTTTAATTTATGTCCATTCAACAGGAATCCTTACACTGATGGTGCAGCTTCTGAAAAGCTCCTGTTATGGCATAATGTCTGTGATTAGAAAAAAAAAAAAAAAAAAAAGGTATAATGCAAAAAAAAGAGTTAACAGTAGGTTGCAAAAGTCTCTGATGGCACTGGAGAGCTCATCATCTGCTGTCAGTGATGCAAAATCAGTGTGCAGTAGCACCAGTTCCCATGTAGTTATGTAATTGCTGAGATCAAATCAAATGAATCTTCTGAAGGTAAAATGTTTTAGCATTTGTTTTGGCTTTTGTCTCTTCCTTTGCCATTTAGGGTCAACAAATTCAGACAGAAGAAGAGCAGAAACAGTTCTAGCATGTATGTGAGCTAAATATTCCCACATGCATATGTAGGTGAGAGTGATTTTTAATCAGCTGTTAGTGTGTGCCTGCACGTCAGTGCTAGTTTGCAGAAACTGTTCAGGTACACAGAGGCAATATCATCAGCTGCAAAAGATGCTCCCTTCTTTTTTTACATTGTTAATTTTGGTCTTCAAAAATCCTGGAAGTTAATACTCATTCTTATAATTGTGGTTTAAAGATGTCAGAAAGGTGAAACAAACAATAAGACAAGTGATGTCCTTTGCCTGCTCCTTTCATCCCAGCACTTGTCTAAACACCTGAAGGTGCTACTCACAGTATTGCCAAGTTCTCCTACCTCAGAGGGATGCTCCGGGTTTATAGAGCAAACAGTTCTAGTTCCCTAGAAACATGGGCTATGTCTCATTTTAGCTTCCTTCATTTCCTGAGGGTCTTTTTTCTTTGTGCAGTATACGTTAGATGAAGCAACTCTACGCTTATTTTACTAGACATGCAAATGTAATACAAATGTGTCTAACGGCTCCTCTGGCATTATTCTGGTAAAATGTCATCCCAGACATCAGAAGGATAACATTTATTTATTAGCCCATTCTGGCACATCTTTACTACTTTTTTTCTTTTCAAAGTACTGCTAGAGCAGCCCTTCAGGAGCTGTCAGTGCCTTATTCTCATTCTGCCAATGGGCTGTTTTGGCATCTCACTTGAAAACACATGTTCTCAGCCTGACCTTTCGTAGCAGTCCATAACAGGACATAGTTTGGTCAGTTCCTCATTTTAAAAGGAAATGGCTCCTGTTAGAAGTCTTGCATGAGACTGACTGCACCATGACCTGCAGAAAATGCTTTGCTTGTATTTCTTAATAGGGACTGGCTGCTGGAAGAAAGCAAACCCAAGCAAAGGGAGAACATGTCTGCGTCTCAGAGAAGTAATTTTTACCTATTTCTTTTTTATCCAGATCCAATCTTTGTCCTACAGTTAGAAGTATGTAAACAGGACCTGTACAGAGTGGGACATAAACACATTGCTCATGAAGGGGCTATCGAAATGTTTCGAAATTTACCCTGTGGAATTTCACAGACGTGGTGCATTGGCTAAAGTCAACAACTCCTGAAAAATGGAGCAGAGCATCTATTTACATGTGAGGGCAGGAATCATTTTAGGAATGACTGCTTGTACCATCCAGCAGCCATGGCATTGCACCCAGGGCACCTCCAGGACATGAGTCCTGCTGCTGGCAGGTGTGAGACGTTGGCTGCTCAGCAGCAAGCCATGTAGGAACAAATCCAGGTAAAAATAATAACGGCAGCTCTGGGTACATAGGGGATGGAGTTACCAAGGGATGTGTTGTCTTACACACCTGCTTCTGACTTCCCTTTGCAGGGCAATGAACAGCTTCTCCTTTCTCCTGGGCAGCCCGATGGGTTTCTCAGCGTGCTTTCTGCCACAGCCCCAATGTCCTCTGCGCTGTGGGCGTCTGCGTTTATCCTGAGACTTCTCTCAGGAAATAGCTCAGCTAATTTTAGAAGCAAAAACAGCTGAAAGAGGCCAATAGCAAATGCAGCCAGAGTATCTTGCAGTGAATCAGTTATGAAATCTGATTGATGTTCTGGCTTTTTCTTAGCAGAATGTTTCTTTATTAGGCTTGGCGGAGGTGGGGAGAAAAACAATGCAGATCTTTTATGCGGCAGACATAAATGAACAGAAGCTCTTCAGAAGTGAACTTGTGGGAAATGAAGGATTGGTGCAATATGTCACGGGGACAGAAAGACCAGATGACAGCTTTCTGGGTACGTGTTGGCATAAAATGAGATAGAAAGAAAAGAAACTATGACACTTTGCCTAGTGTGAACCAAACAACAATACTGGCTGCTGCTCATGTTGCACTGTTGTGCAGCCCCTGCACGCAGTCCTGGGCATATCATGTTCTGCAGTGATGAAAATACATCTTCTAACGACAGCAGGAACCCAAATGCCCTTCTGAATTGTGTGCAAAGTGCGACAGTTGTTCCTTCAGCCCAGGTCATGTTTCAGGGTATGTTTTAGCAACAGATCTTTATTGCACTTGATTCCTCTGCCATTGCTCTGGATGAGGACAGGAAAATAGAGGAACTTACAGCAACCTTCAGTTTATAAGGGCAAAGGTAATCTGCTCTCAGGATCTCAACCTTGTATGACTTCACTCTGTGCCGAGAGGCAGGGAAGACAAAAAACAAAATTACTTTTTTTTAAAATCTTCCACCTGAAGTCTGCCACTGCTTTATAAGTTCTGTTGCAGAATGAGCAGATGCAGAAGGATGAACTGCCCTCTGCTGATTTCTGCACTGCTGGTGGGACCAGCAGCAGCCGTTCTGCAGCAGAACTGCTGGGGGTCCTCTCCTAGGCTGCCTTCAACAGCCTGGGCAATGAGGTCAGTGCCGCAAGGAGCGTGCACACTTACCCCATTGTGCTCTGTTCTCTCATCTGTTTTCTGTTGTCTGCTCTTGAATGGGTCTTTTCCATGCTCCAGTTCATCCACCTGCTTTTTGCACATAAAGAAGATTTTGTTGTTCTCAAATCTTACAAAACTGTTACTAGACTTAGAAAGGTTACTGGGCTTCAGGGCTGAGAAACAGACTTTATTCTCAGTACAGTGGGCGTGAAACTAAAAGGTGGGGGCACAGCTTTAAGCGCTCATGAATTTCTGGCTTCATGTTCTAGCCCGTTACAAGGTGACATTCATCTGGAACTGTACCTACCTTTTTTCTCAGATTGCTGCATGCAAAACAACCAATTCCTTCTCGTTTTCAGAAAGGTGATATTTCCTGCTCTTCCAAGTAATCAACTTCAGAAATGGGGTATATTTCACAAGGAAAAGCTACCTGTCATAAGCCTGGTGCGTTCTGTAACGCTTTGTTCCAGCGGATTGCGACTTAAATTTACTTCTAAATGTCATCTTTGGAAAGACGGTTGTTGTCTTTGCAGTCTGGGCCAAAATGAGCCCTGATGAGCTGAGCTCTCTCTTGTGTGATTGAGGTCCTCATAGCATAACCGGTAGTGGCAGGAATGGCCACAGAACGTACAGCTTGTTACAACTGCTCCAGGGGGTTTCGCCAGCATCTTGCCACAAATCATGGTGGGAACAGATGTGCCTGTGCTGAATGCTTGTAACAAATCCTACCCAGAGTGCTTTTCCAGAACCGAAGGACCTGTCTGAAGACATACGCAAACACCCAACGCGAGGCACAGGAGTGCCCTAAGGCAAGGAAAGGACTCCACTATTCATCTTCTTAAACTTGCTTCAGTGCACAAGTCATTTTGGAGACAAAAGCTGGCAGATACTAACCTCAGCAAACGTGGGGGTGTTAGAACTATTTTGGGGAGCTGGAGTCCTTTATAACCACATATTTTACCAACAAATAGTATGTGGGCCCAGTTCTAAGAAATTGTTCATGCTATGTTTTACCCAGATTATAATTCCCTTGCTAAACATCAAAGAAAAACAGTTTCTTGATTGCTTGTGTGATCCTACAAATCATATTTTTTATAATTGCATACTGAGAAAAGAATAGCATCTCAAGAGTCACACTTATTGTGGGGTCTGTGGACAGCGCTTTCAAAGCCCGATGTGTCCTCACAATGTGCAAAAGCCTGAAGGCTCAGCAGTCACCTCTTAAATAAATAAATAAATAAACTTACAAAAAAATCTTAGCAAAAATCTTTGTCCAGAAGTTTCTTGGAGTTTCCTGGTGTGGTCAGTTGTGTGTTGAAGGTAATGTGTTTACTGAAGGCTTTAGTGCGTGACTGCCAGCTTTTTTTTTTTTTTTTTTTTTTCCAAATTACTTGAAATCAAGCCTGCTTTAAACAGATGACACTTTTGCCATGATTTATTGCAAGTGGCACAGATCCTGGTCTGTTACACATCTCGAAATCTGTTGACATCCTTGACAGCAAAGAAAGAGAATTTGGCTCTCATTAAAATTTAAAATCTTTGAGGCAAATTGCAAGACTTTCTAGATGATAAGATTTCTAGATGAGGTTGTGTTATCAATCTTCTAGTGTGTACCAAACCAAGGTAAGCACTGTGTGAAGTAAGGTCACTGCAAATGACAGTAACTCTGCAGTTGTTCAGGTTGCGAATTATATGCTGCTGCAAGGATGCTTTGATTGATATGAAAATGTGAGTTTTATTAATCCTGTGTGTGGCTTGAGGTAAGAAACACTTGCATTGATTCAGACATGCCAGACTTTTCCCACAAGGCTGTCATGGCACACAGGCTCTCGTGGGTGAGGCATTAGGGTCAGAGCAGGGTCTGGAGGTGAGCAGGCAGTGGCCAGCTCTGAGTTTTTTGCCACTGCGCAGAGCACAGAGCAGAGGTTCTTGCACCCTGTCCCTCTCTGCTCCTCTGAGTTCAGAATTTGCAATGTTTTCAGTACAAATTCATGCAGCATCTTCCTGCCATGTTCTTTTTTCCTTCCTGTAAGGATGTTCTTACTGTACGTATTTGATATATACTTGATAAAAGCCAAATAGGCTATGGGGAAGTATTTCCCTGCATGGGCAATTTGCTTTTAGGATTACAGGGGTTTTTTTGTTATCTATTCTGTTGGTTCCATAAAGCAAAATACTGGAACCTGGGCCTGTCTGGTGTTCAGTTTGTTTATAAATAGTAAGTGAGCTTGGGTACCTCATCTAACACAAAAATGTCAATATTTATAGGCGGTTTTCAGTATGTCATGGGCTACAAATAGCATCTCCATGGGAGGGGTCATGATTTTCTTTCATCAAGAAGTCAAAAGTTTTTTTGTTCTTGTTGTGGGGCAGCAGATACTAGCAGCAAGTAAAAATAATGCTAGAACAAGTAAACAAAGGTAGAGTTTGTATATCTTCTACAGGCATTTATCCAAACCAAACTGTTTAAAGTTCAACCTGAAAAAAAACAGGTTGGAGGAGTTGAAAGCAGACCCAGAGATGCTACTTGAGGACCAGATGAGGTAATGAGCACAGTGAGTGAGTTCTCTGCTTCTGTCCTTCCCTCAGAGACCTTCTCAGGTCTTTGGGAACCGCTGCGAAAATTCAGGTTAGCCTCAGTAGGGGGTGCATGTAAATATTAGCATGCCTGGGATAACACAAGACAAACTTTTAATTCCCTTTGGGTCAATTCTTGCTAAATTTTCCCTGGCTATTGTCCCAGTGTATCCAGTGCTGATTTGATTTCAGTAAGAATAATTAGGTAGGGAAAGCTGGGTCTCCTGATTGTGTCACTGATTTGTAACACTTGGGCTTTATTCTGTTCTCAACTCTGTAACTAACTTTCTGCAAGACAAGTTATTTCAGCTTCTGTGATCCACTTCATCGGTGTAAAATGGAGCCGCTGTATCCCCTATGTCTACACTCTTGTGACAAAATCTATAAGTAAGCACTTTCTTTTGTTTCTTCTTCTTTTCTTTTCTTTTTTTTTTTTTTTTTTTTTTTTTTTTTTTGTTATGTTAAGAGTTATATAACTTCTAATTAAAAAAAAAAAATTACTACTGCTTCTTCTTCCTGAGGAACCCACAGGCTGCTTTAAGCTTCTTGCACAGACTGAAGTGGTGAGCTGTATCTGAACTAAAATTCCTGCATAACGTTGTAAGGCCAAGGCCCTCTGGGCGGTACCATCTTCTGATTTTTAAACCCCGAATTTTAAGTCTATCCACCGCTACTGATTTTATTAGTTTCCGAGTCTGGTGTTTTAGGAGTACAGATTCTGCAGAATTCTGCGTCTTCAGCCTTGCTACCAAAATTCTTTGCAGTAGTCTGAATTGGACAGAAGCACCTCATCTTTGAAAGTATCTATGCCAACACCACAGCAATTATTGGCAGTCAAGAGATGACTTGTGCCTGCTCCTAAATCCCTTTCTACAAAGATGTATTATTTAAAGATTCAAAATTAGAGCATTAACAATACAAAGGGAAAGCAGAACTTTTGTCCTTGCTCCACTGTACCTGGAACAGGATGATCTTACGGTAACATTGTCTTTATTTTCTCCCAGGAGGAAGAGCTCTTAGGGATATAACATCTGCCTGCCTACCTATTAAATTCCTGGGAGAGTTATTAAAATATAAATGAAGTGGTGGAACATATCAAAATGTTGAATTACCAATGTTAAAACTACCAGCTATTAAGTGACCAATAATATCTCAGTACTGTCTCCAGATAAGCCTGAAGGGTTAGCGATGATCTCTTTGCTAAAATTTTCTGCCACATTACATGATTGCTTATTGCTTGACTTGTTTGTTGGTTGTTGGCCAATGGTTGTCGCAAACCTGGGTTGCTGAGGTTTTCAGCTCCATTTACCTACAGTAACGTTAGCAGCTCCAAAGTCATGTCTTTGGAAGCAGAAACTCTTGATTCTTTTAAGGATAAGTAACTAAAAACCATATATAATTCAGGGGGACAAAATATGGACAAAAAAATATGGACAAAATATGGGGTTTTTCATTGAAACCAACAAGTGTCATGAGTTCTAAAAGTGCAAAATGCATTTTTCTGTTTTTCTTTTCCTTGATTGCAGATGATAAGGAAAGTTGGGGGTTGGGAAAAAGACTATGGTTTTCAGATCTCATATTATTTCCATTAGATAAGAGTTAAAGTTCCTGCAGCACTGCAGGAACAATATTTTACAAAGTCTTTATTTAGAAGACAAGATGTTGTTTGCGACTTGACTTTGTGTAATGAGGTCAGGTAGACCTTTGGGTTGGCTGAGGTATTTTTATTTCTTGCTTAGAGCAGAGGCTAGGAAGGAAGAGAAGGAAAGGAGAACTAAGACAAGAATTTGTCAGTATATTTAAATCGGTATCAAACACGTCTAATCCTGGCCTTTTAGCCTGAAAATCAGGATAAAATACTGAAGTGCTGGGGTCAAAAAAGAGAAAAGGCAGGTCAAGACAAATCCATTGTCAGCAAGTATGTCTGCAAATATAGAGTAGTTTAATTGTCTGTCCCTGATAGGTCTGCTTTCTGGGATTTAAAAATAGCTGCAAGCACTCTTTAATCAAGACTTGCAAAATATAATCCATCAGGGATCTGTGTTAAGCATCCTGCAGGTCTGTGCCTGCTGGTGGTCACAGTGGGAAAGATTTATGAATTTTCCCAGATGCTTTTTAGGCATCTGGGAAGCCACCGGTCTTTGTGGTATGTCAATGAATGCCAGTCACGATGGTGACAGAACTCAAAGTTGGCTCAAAAGAATTCCCTTTATCCTTTTACCTTAGTGTGTTCACTTATGTGACTATTTTTCGGTGCTTTCCCTGTTTACACTATTTTTAAGCTTTTATTTAAAAAAAAAAAAAAAAAAAAGTTAATTGAATTGTTGTTTCTCCAACTGTTCAATAAATAGGTAATGCCTGTAGTTAGAAACCGTGTTTTGGGGCCAGATCTTAGCTGAATGTAAATTAGTATCACCCTGCTAATTTCGGTGAGACTCATTAGAACCGGTTCCCAAACTGGAGCTATGCTGTTTAAAAGCAGCTCATGAAATGGCCCAGGAAGAATAAAAATGTGATTAGACATGTTCCCAATGTCCTCTGAAATGAAATAAGAAAATTATTGAGAGAACTTCTGGAGGGAGGAAAATATTGTGATATCTCTGCATATTCTATTGTCTTCAGAAATAACTCGGAAGCAAGAGTGACTCATTTTGGAAAACAAAGAATGTAATGAAATACCCATGAAAGGTCAGAAAACTGGATAGTTACAATGACATCCATAAATAGATTTCTCTAAGCTTAATAGGGGATTTCAGTGAAATACCCAGGTGCTGAGTAGGGCAAGTCACTAGGTGTGTTGGGAGATGGAGTTGCTTGAGTTTGATTTAGTGAAATAATTCAGAATTTTTCGTTCAAAAAGGTTAGAGTGTGGTCCTAATTTTGGTTACCGTTACCTCCCTGCATCTCACTTCTTTCTCACATTACCTTGCTTGTAACTTTTCATTGTGCCTTGCAGGCTGATAGCAAAGCCCACAGGTTTTGCACCTTGCTGCTTGGTTAAAAAGAATGAGGATAATGAAGCGAGGAGGAAAGAAAGAAATCAGTGGAAAGCAATTATAATCTGGCAAAACATTCCTGAGAAAAGGTAATTCCTGTGAAATAGACCCTGTTCCAAAATGGTCAGTAGCTCATTGGGCACTGGACTGGTTCTCAAAGACCAGCTGGCCATGGAGCTCACCATCTGTCATTTCTAACAACATCGAGGCAACCAGGTTTATGGACAACTTCACCTGGAATAACTCAAACTCAAGTTA
>VXAV01003085.1:0-21689 GCA_013399715.1 Alectura lathami | reverse complement strand
TCAGTGCAAAAAAAAAAAAAAAAAAAAGTATTTTAAGGAAGTTCAAGGTGCACAAATACAGTGAGAATAATGAAGCAGAAAACAGATCTGAAAGTGAATTCGTTTGCTGCTCCACAGCTTTGACAGCTGAAAGAGTGCTGTTCATGTTGCAAAACAAGCTGACCTTCTAACACGGGCCAGGAATGGAGCCCTGGCAAAGGTGAATGGCTTGGAAAGCTCTGAGCATGTGTGAAAAGGGAAACAGTGGAAAGTATTTTTTGTTTAGAACACACTTATGTGCTGAAAAGCAGTTATGTACAAGTGTTGTTCTTTCTAAATAGGTCTGTTTTGTGCATGTCCGACTGCCTCGGCGCTCCCCATGCTCCACGTATGCAGGCTGTTAGGAGCACTGCAGTCTACAGACGTTGCTTTAATGCTGTCAGTGACAAAAAGCTTCGCTGCCAACCACTAGCAGAGCAGGTGCTGACCCAGCTTTGACCATAAGAGGAATTGCTCTGCAAAGTCTTATACTTTTGGAGTTTTGCTGGTGGCTTGAGGTCCTGAATGGGGACAGGAGCCATGCAGAAACAAGTGTTCTGAAATAAGTACATCTATTACACATTGCTCCTTTACACTTCAGCTTTCAATCAAATTTTAAGCTCATCTAGTAACTCCTGAGGTGTATGAGGTGCAGGCGTAAGTGACCTAAAACAGAGCATCATGTGGCTGACAGGGAGGTTAATAATGTTGGTCTTTGAGGGAGCTGTAACAGAAAACATAAATAGCAGAACACTGTGTTCCTTCTCGCATCTTACACTAAGCCTGACGCGGGAGCAATCTATCACCACAAATAACGTTATCAGCCCAGAATCTCCAGCCAACCATCAATCTCTCCTAGGCCAGCGAGCTCTGGCTACGCAGCAATATGACCTCGGTCAGGAGGAGGCTTTCTGCGCCGCCGCGTACCCTCACATTTGGGTAGCAGCATCTCCAGGCAGCACAGTGCAGGTTGCACAAAGTGGTAGATGTGGGAAGGCGTAAATCCATGCAGATTATTGGTGAAGTTGTCTCCCAGCTCCCAGAAGAGCCGTGGGGGGCAGGAAGTGCTGACAAAGCGCAGCGCAAGTGGGCAGGCAGCAGGTGCCTGGCAGCATGTGGGCTACAGCCCAGAAACAGACCCTATGGACCGCAAACAGCTCGCTGCTAGCTGATGGTGGTGAAGGTAAACCCCTCCATACAGGCGTGTAATACCTGAAACACTGGTTGTAGATGGATAATGGGGACTGTTTTGAAAGTTACAAGGACTTCCACTTACAGAATCTCTTTTATCAAAAAAAAAAAAAAAAAAAAAAAACTAATTGAGAATAACACTGAGTGTAGATATCCTGATATAATATGAGACTATAATTCACCCAGTTTGAAGTCAGCTGGATGTAGAACAGCAAAGGTCGGTATTTTTTCTGAATAGACATCTGGTGGCAGCGGGCGTCGTGCAGTAACTGAGTCCCCACATGCTGTCAGCATACAGCAATGCATTTTAGTTAGATCCCAGACCAGGAGCTCAAGGGTTTTCCCATCCCCTCCTATGCATTTTCCAAGGTTTTGTAATCCCAGCTGCAAGCAGTGTCAAGAATCACAACAGGTGGATAAAGCCTTAGCAACAGTATCAAGATACTGTTTGTCTCAGGGAAAAAAAAAAAAAAAAAGCAAGAAGTATGTGCTTCAAAATTACTCTTAAATAAACTCTGTTTTGAAGTCAATGAGAATCTACTGACCCTAATGCAAGAGGAACTATTCTGAGCGAGCCAGCATCAACATTCAGAGCTACTTAGCTATAAGTAGCAGGCTCAAAAACAGAGACCAAATACCCCGCCAGACAAACACACTTTGCTGTTTGTTTACTAAGGAGAGAAAGAAGGGTGTACAGCACAACAGAGCCACAGGAGAGGGAAGGTAGCTTCTATTTTATGCTGTGACACTGCAGCTGACAGCACAGCAAATAGTGTAAATGAATATGAGCCTTATTGGACTGTAAATAAGGAGGAATGTGCCCAGCCAGATGTGCCCAGCTGAGAGCAGAGGACATGCACTGTGCTGCTGCTGTGCAGAGGGGAAGGAAGGGAAGGCTGCACAAGAGCACCACCAAATAGGCAGTATTTCCTCCTCAAAAATTTTAGCCTTGTGAATGACACCGAGCGTTGTGTGTTACACAAACAGATGTTATAGCAGTGCGTGAGTTCTGCATCTAAATCCGTGCCAAAGGAAAGTAATTATGGCTGCAAAATTGGGTGTGAGAAAGGACAGTTTGAATTGTGGTTGCCTGTAAAATTTTGCTTAGTCTTCATGAGCATATTCATCCTTTAAATCTAGAATCCATGTACTGCTTTGATTTTTGAAGGTGTTTGATGTGTACTGTTCTCCTAGCTCAGCTGTGGCAGCAGCCCATGTGCTCCCTGCAAACAGTTCACAGGTAGGTGACATACGAAATCCGCCTGGAACTGGTAATTTTTGGTGCCCTTCTGCATTCTCCAGTTTCTGTACTGCTTTGCCACTTGCACAGTACGTCTGTAAACATAACCCGCAGTCACCTTTTGTACTTTCTCATTCTCTCCCCAGACAAGAATGGTCTGGACATTGCAGCAATCCCTGATGTACAAGCAAGCTACCTCCAGTGATGCAGGAAAGGAGTCGCAACCCCTGGCAGTGATCTGTTCCTGTTGGTAGCAGGTGCTGAAGGCAACACAAAGTTTTGCACAGGCCATGGGGGCTCAGATACCCACCCGGCACACGAGGAGCTGTGGCTGCAGGATGCTGCCAGGCCACTGCACCTGAAGCACAGCCTGGTTTTCCCTGCAGCTAAGGTCTGGCTGGTGATGGAAACATCGCCATCTCTGTCCATCCTCTCACCATGACATTTATCTCTGACTCTGTTCCTCTGCTGAACACCCATCCAGCTGTTGGGCTGGTTTGGTCCAAGGGAAGACCCAGCTCTGCCATCAGCCTGGTGCAGGAGCAAAAAGCAAGCTGTGCACCTTGCTGAACCATCGGAGAGGTTTGTGTGTTGTGCCAGCAGCTTCTCAGAAACAATAATGAAGTCCTCAGAGTGTTTAAGGAAAATATCTCGAGCATGTAAGTCTTCTGTTAGAAAAGTTGTTGGTGTCATTCCCCAGGGAATTTATTTATAAATAACATTATCTTACCCTAACTTCTTGTGCACCTGGTCCTGTCACCATTCTCTTTCAGGCTATTGAACTGTTTAGATAGAAAGCACAAATATATTTTGTTACACTTGCTTACTTTGCCTCTTGCATTTACAGAGATGCAACAAAGCAAAGACCTAAAACACAGAGTTTGTATACAAATGTTCAGTTTTGGCAATGCATGAAAAATGTTTGAATTCAAGGCTCTGCTTGCATTTTAATTATCTGTCTGTGAATTTTTCTTCCTCAAAGTCATCCATACTCAGGAGAGCTTTTGTCTGACTAAAAGTTATGCAAACCCAAACTATCTCGGGCAGTTGTATCCATGTGCTCAGATCCTACAGCCCTGTAGGTGCAGGTGCAAGGTCTGTCCAGTGCATTTCAGTCAAAACTGCTTTTCCATTAAGATCAGCAGAGCTTCTGTAGATGCTCACTGCCAGACTCCACAGGGTGCTCCTGGAAGGCAACTCCACCAGTCAGAAGATAATGTGCTACTAAATAGGATCAAAACTATGGGTATCCATCTTTCAGGAAACAAGAGAAAAAAATAAAATGAAGAAACACACACCCACAAAAAGAAAACCACCCTGAAACTCTTCAGGCCCTCTCATGCCACATTCAAGGTTACATAAAAAAAAAAAAAAAAGTCTTTCATGAGACAGTAACTGCACTGAATTAAGCACAAGGTGTTTCACCAAAAATTGAGAGACTCCCATGCCCAGGGAAGGAAGTACAGAGGTTGCAACACTCCCTGGGAGATGTGCTGAATTCAGCAGCGTGTTCAGTTTCTGCATTTATTGTGAAATCAACTCTTTGTCCTCTGCGAGGCAGTTTCTGCTGGCTGTGGCAGCAGCCCGTGCTAGCACGGCTGTGGGCATGATTGCCGCCGGGCTGCTGGCCCTGCTGCTGGCCCCACTGCTGGCTGTGGGGTCCTGGGCACAGCCCCTACCCGAGGCAGCAGCAAGGAGCAGGGCTGTGCTTCCTTGCCATGCTCACACACGAACTGATGTTAAACCAAGGATGTGAAGCCTGTTTCTGGATTTGCAGTTTCGTGCTCACGTATCTTCTGCCCAGTCTGCCTGCAGGTTTTCCGTGATGTGTCGTCGTTTTGGCAGTTTCATTTGGTCCTCTTGGTCTGAAACACTAGGTTCATGTATCAGAAAGGAAACTTGCCCCTATCTTATGGTGCTGGGTCCATAAATGGTGTTTAAATGTATAAACTGAGAAACACGGTTGCTATTTTAAGCAGCTGCTCCTGGATGTCTGGCTCTTACCCTCCACAGGAAGGTCAAAATAATAATTTTCTCAAGCTCCGCACTTTTTAGGATTCTGCTGTCTTCAGCAGCCCCCTGCACTACAGCCAGAGAGACTGCAAGCAGAGACGATGCCATTGCACCACTTCATGTTAGTCCTAAATGTTAAATGTAGTAATAATAAAAAACTAAAGACCTTTTAAATCAGAGGAGAAAGAGGATTTGGGCTGGGGGAGAACAGGGGTGGTGTTAGCCTTGTAGTCTCTTGTGGGTCTGGAAATTGTATTTCAGCCTTTGTTTTGCAACCACAGGTATTAGGAAAAAAAAAAAAAAAAAAAAAAGAAAGAAAGAAAAGAAAAATTGAATTTGTCATGTTGAGCTGCAGCTCCAGGAATTGGGGGCTTTTGGAAAAGTGAAGCAGGTCGCAGAAGTTAGAGACCCTACCTGAGAACTGTGTAATTCTAGTTTGTGTGCAGCTTTGTCAGAAACATTAGCACTGTCTAAAGCAAAATCCTGAGTCCTAAACTTGCATTTCTCGTTTTTCCTTGCCCAAACCTTGTCAAATACTGTCACTAGAGTTTATTATCAAATACCCACTTAACTAACGTGCCTTAATTTCTTGCTGCCACTGCCACAGCAGGAGCTAGGAGTCATTTCCTAACAGCCCTGCTTTTGCTGCTCTGCTCTGTTTCAACACTGTGTCACGAGGCAGTGTAAGTGACAAGTGACACTGCACCGACATCTGTGCCTGTGCATGACGACATTTCTGAATGAATCAAAAGGGAAGGGCAAATTTCAATATGTATATCCTGGTGTGCAGCAGTGACTGATACGGAAAATATTAAGCAGCAGCATAGTGCGTGGTGCAAGTGGGAGTGCTGCGTGTATGTGGGGCTTTGCTAAAAAAAGCTTCACACTGTCTGGAAGTTGTTTGAATAAGTCTTAAGTCTACAGAGCAGGGAGTCCACCTGAGCTTTCTGGGCTTGCAGATGGGAACAGCAAAATCCAACGAGCAGAGAACATCACCCTTCTATTCTGAAACTTGGTATGGTTTCTGTTTCTGAGCAGAGAGATGTGTGAGCAGCAGTGTGCAGCTCTCCACGGTAGGTGTGGGATGATGGGGAACAGGTAGGAATCCCACTTCTGCTAACTACCAGAGTGGGACCGTGCCCGCACGCTGCTTGCAAGCACTGTCCCACTGCCGGCTGGTGCCCTGGGGCGTGTGTAAGGCATCTCTGGCTGCGGAGTTGTTAATAACGCTGTCGAGGCTCGCAGAGTGAGAGGTCAGCCAGGTCGACGCTGCGGGTCAGGCTTGGGTGCTGTGCAAAGCAGTCAGAACCACACACCTAAGTTTAACGCCATGTGCCATTGAGGATTTGAGGGCTCTGAGTCACTTCTTCACATTTTCTCCCTCAGCTAAGTGGCTGGAAGCAGTTTTGCCACCAAACCCTGCTTCAGTGTGCGCTCTTGTCCCAGCCCACATGCGAGAGCCATCTCCTGTGACAATGGCCAGGAAGTGATGTAGGCAGCCAGCTCATTCTCTGCTGCAGAGATACCAGAAAGCCAGCATCCCGCCGAGGGTGAGAATGTGTGGTTGAGAAGCTAGGATTGCAACACCCTAAATATAGATGGGAAGTCCCCAGCCTGAGCTCCTGGGGACCGCATTCCAGCTTCTGACAGCAAGGCATAATTCCCAGCCCTCGCTTTTGCAACGTGATGCTGCTTCTACCCCTTTTTCAAGTATCACATCCCTAAAATAAAAGCTAGGAAAGAACTTTCACACTGAAGCATGCCTGATTGTCTCTGCTGTAAAACAATCTTATCCTAGGGTCTTACAGTGGGAGTGCAGAGTGGGAACTTTTAATGACTGTGAACAGCTGCAATCTGCCCTTCCTTAGCCACCCAGTTCAGCAACCATAAGCTGCCATAACCACACAGACTGATGCTGCTTCTACTCTAGCCAGTTGTATATTAAAGTTTTGGAGCTTTCTGCCCCCAGATAATCCACAGAGTCATCACAGTGTGCGCGAGGACATGCTACCACTTGTTTCTGTTAATCTGCTTAGCAAGTGGAACTGGGTGCCAGAGGCTTCCAGTAGTGGGAGAAGCAGGGAGAGCTTTTTTAGACTCATTTTTAATTTCTTTACTTCTCTGCACTGTTTGTCAAGTCATGAAGAGGTCCATCAGCCACACTTTCTTTCCAAACCTGAAGTACTAAACTTGCTCCAAGCTGACTGCAAAGTTGTTCCAAGAACTGATCCATGGGGACATGAGTGTCATTTGGATTTTGCAATCTGGGTATCTCTGTCCTCTCGTTCCCATGGGTTTTCCTATGGGAAGCAAATCTCTGCAAGGGAAAGTTTTCTGACACAGTGCAGCAATGGGATCTTCCTTCAGCGCTCGCTGCTGCTCTCAGCAGGAGCCCAGTGAAGCCAAATCGCTTTTGAAAGCTGCTCGGAGATGTCTGGGGATTTTGTACATTTCTTCATTTCCCGTCTCCTCCCAGAAACGTACGGCAATAAAATAAGGGCTGATGCTAGGAAACTTCTCTGAACTTAACTCAGGTTCATTTAAAATTTAAAGTGATTCCTGAACATCTCTGTTACTGGAAAGTTATTCCAAATGAGAATCCATTTTAGCTTAATGTAATTCCCCAAAAGGGCAAAACAAAGAAAAAGATGGCAGTGTACTGAGCTGGAACATTTCTATCCTGGACCAGGTACTGTGGAATATTCTATTCCACATTAACTATTCCAGCAAATTCTCCTGTGAGGAAAATGCTTAATGGAACTGCGGAAAGTATCAAAAGGTTTTATTTTCCAGTAAACAAAAGCATCACTATAACCTCATTGAATCACTTAATATTTTCCCAGACTTAAAAACCAGGAAGGATATTTTGGAACAGAAAAGTCAAAATTTCTGTTAGACTGACATTTACAGATGCCAGTCTTCACACCAGCCATCTTTTTTTTTTTTTTTTTTTTTTTTTTTTTTTTGTGCAAAACTGTATGCTTTTTGTAGATCCAAATTGTCTTCAGAGTAACAGGCCTGGTTTTATTTTGAGGAGCAAGAAAGTTTTATCAATATCTTCTCTTCTGGTAACAAAAGTATGCCAAATTGATTGCATGAGAGAGTAAAACTCAAGCCAGAGTGTATTTCCTCATTTGTTTAAAAGTGTCCCCAAATCTGGGCTCCTTCACACAATGAGGTGTCTCATGCACCCAAGCAGAGCAGTGGGCATCCCAGCAGCTGGAAGAACAGCTGCTCACAGAACTGCTAGTACTGAATGTGGCTGCAATTTTTTGAGGCAGCCCTTCTCAGCAAATGCTGTTTCCATCAAGCGAGGACAAAATTCCATAGCCGGGAAGCTGATGCCGGCTGGTATCATTTTTGTGTGTTCTTGTGGCTTTCCTGCCACACAATATTGTATTTCTTTGATTTTCACGTTGTGCCAATTTCAGTTTTTTAAAAAAAGTGCTCCTCATTGTCTTTTGCTGCATTCTTACAAAATCTGTACACAGACTAGTCCTCAGCCCGATAAGGGAGCAAGGACGAGGTCGATGCTACTGTTGTCAATTGCTAGGTTTCAATTTCAGGCTTAAGAGGAATGCCTATTTATTCAAAATGGTTGTTTCATATCCATCTTAGTGTAACACTAGCAGGTATCTATATTTTAAATATAGTCTTTAAAATCCTAACTAAGCACTACCTAACAGGTAGAAATGTCCTTGGAGTAAATGGCGTGACCGGTTTGCACTGGATCTCGCTATTAATCTCACTATAATTTCTTATATTAACTAACACCAGTCAGAAAGAAAATTGCTTCTAACCACATACAGGGTGCACAGGCATCCTGTAATGCACCTCACTGTGGTGTATTTGGGGTCTAAATTAAGAGCTGTACCACCCAGCTATATGTACCAACACAGATGAGAGCCATTTTTGAGGCTGAGACCTTCAGGCAGAGCTGCAAGTGCTTGGAGGGCTTGGTCCTAACCCTGAGGGGGAGCCAGGCAGTGTCACTGCAGTGTCACCTGCTAGGGCTGGTGCTGGATGAGCATCCCACATCTGTTTGGTTCTTAAAGGTTAATGGGAAATGTAAATGCTGTCTGCATGAGGAGTCTTTTTGGAAAGCATGCACCAGATGATCCCCAGGGAGGAGAGTGGCTGCTGCTGAGAAGGTTAATGAAAGGAAACTTGTGCTGGCAGCATGCAGTGAGAGACATGCCTGTCAGCAACTGGCAATCCTTTGGTGGCACGGAAAAGCTGCATTTCGAAGCCATTTCCAATCAGAAACTGGGCTCCAAGATCATCTCACAATTGCTTTCTATCCCTTGGATCAGTTTTTAGTGGCCAAGGAGGTATCCGTTTCTGCTTGCAGAAACATGACTTGGAGAAAAAAGACATTGGATATAGCTGACTTCATTTGCTCTTGCCAAGGAGGAAATATGGGTGAAAAGGATTCCCTGGGTATTGCAAGGCAAGCTCTGGGAATAGCTTTGCAAGCTATGGCAGTAAATAGAAACAGCAGTTGCAGAATCAGAGAAGACCGCAAGAATAGAAATAATTACCATCGTGCATCAGGGTCTGGGAAAGGAAAACAACTTCTCCTTCAACTTACCCAGGGCTCAATCACAGCAAATCCTCGCTGGAGCCCAATCAGAGCAGCGAGTTATGTACCACCTGCCTGTTTGGGGGAGAGCAGTCTGGGGGATATGGGATATTTAGAAACACTTACACACTCTAAATATATGTTCTATGAAGCTTTAGCGAATTTTAGGTGAAAGTTTAAGCTCTTTGTGTGAGAGGTGTTAAAATTCTTGCTTTAGCCAGGATCAGTTTGTCCCTAGTCAAACTGTGACTCTGGGTATCACACAAAAGACCACGCAATCAATAGTAACAATAGCTTCAGCTGCTGGGTCTGAGTTGTGCCTGTTTCCAGTAAATTATTTTCTCTGTCACAGGTAGTGCATGACAGGGGGAGAATATTTATAAACTATGTGGTAAGAAATAAGCATCAGCTAGCTAAATCAGAAGCAACTTTCCTCTCAAATATACTGAATTCTTGATTAAATCAGTCTGATACCAGCTAGTTTGAGAAAATACCCTTGCTTGCTGATGGCAAATGGTTACCTTAATAACTGGTAAAACTGGCCTCTGGCAACGGACTTGTAGCAAGGTGTTATATAATGTAATATTTGCTTATAAAAACCTCTACAGTACTCATAAAGCGTGTTCCCTGTTCCATAACAGCGTGGGTTTTGCTTATTCTGGAAACTGCACTAATCACTGGAAAGCCACTAAATATGTGAAGGTGCTGGAAGATATGAATTTGCATTGCTGTTTTTTTTAGCTCTGTTAGGAAATCAGCTGAACTGCTTTGGGAAAATGATGGTGCTGAACTGCTTTGTCCATTTACACTTTTACCCACTTGCATTAAGCCAGTGACTCATGTCAGGACACTTTGCCATTGTGCTAAAATTATTTTCAGGCCATATTTGAACCTTGGACCTCCCAGCCCGGCAGATCAGCATCAGTAGGTGTTCAGGTGATCTGTAACTTCAATCTATTCATTGGATTTTAAACCTTCTCCTTCCTAAGAACCAGCCCAAGATGTTCCCTCCCAATCTGGGCAACACCATGCTCCCAGCTTTGCCATTGATATCCACCCTGTGGACGTTGCTCCTGCAGTGTCTGAGTGTCTCCCGATGTACTGTTATGTGAGCAGTCTAGTTGGGCTATCGAGGAAGGCGGGGCCATTTCCAGATGAATTGCATTCCTTTCAAGAGCCTGATGATGTGCTCAAGGAGGAGGACAAAGCGGAAAGTATGACAGAGCAGTGACGTGGGATGTGAACCTGGAGGTTGATCAGCCCCACTTTCCTGCGTGTCTGGCCGTGGCCTCACCAGAGAGAGAGCCAAGGCACTCTGCCTTGAAATTTAGCCTGGGCTTCAAGCAGCAATCCCTCAAAGGCTGAGGGGAAAGGACCGTGACCCTTGTTTACATTTTCTATGTAAATAGTTCTCCCAGCTGCTTCAGGCAGCACCCTAGAAAATGGCTTTTTCCTAAGACAACCTGCCACAGCAAGTCTGCAGGTACCTGCACCCCTGTGGTGTTCCTGCAGCCATAGCTGATGCAGCCCACTGAAAGACACTGTATTTTACTCAGGAGAGGGTCTTCTCAAGAAGCAGGGCAGAAAGTTATTGGTCTTTAAGCAGTGACCTGGAACAGTGAGGGAAAGGACATATTTCTGTGCCCAGGATTGCTGCCAGTCCCGCTCTGTTGCCTCACAAATCTGGGTGCTACACCAGGTGACCCTGAGGTCAGGATTCTCAAAGGGACTGAGGACCAAAAACCCTGTCTTTCCATAAGATTTGCTGTTGCAAGAACTAAGGAAAATTCAGCTCTGTGGACTGCACAACTCAGGACGCTTAAAAGGATTTGTTAATACTGAGGCCACAGATGCTAAAGACCTATCTGAACTGCATTTTAATGACTTACTAGAATTTTCTGGCAGTACAAGCAGATGGACAGACGGCTCAGCACAGCCTGCAAAGTGCACCTGAGGTTGGTAGGGTGGTGTGGCTGGTGGCAGCAATGGACCAAACCACATCCCCCCACCTCGTTCCTCTCCTCCCATCACCCTCATCCAGAAGCTGGGCAGCTACAGAGTCGGGTGGACAAATCAACTGATCCATGGAAAACAAACCTGCCAAAAAAAGAAAAATTTCCTGTTGCACCAGCGTGCTCATTCAGCTCTGCAGCAGTCACACAGTTGCTAAATCAGATGCAAGGGCAGTGAGGGACGTGCAGGGAGCAGAGATGGGGAGGGAACAGGGAGGCATGACCGTCCCACTTCCCGATAACGTAGCTGCCTCTGATACGTCATGCTGAAACACAATGTGCAAACCATATCCTTAGTCCATCTGAGCAAAATTCCCTGAATCCATGCTACTAGGAACATGCAAGTTTGCCCATCGGAAGCTCACGTGGGAAGGCTGATGCTGTCCCAAGGCATATCCTGTGCAGTGTCAGTCAACAAATGTGGCAGGGGATTGGGAAGGATATGACAAAACAGCTGTCATCCAGCTGGTAGTGTTGCTCAAGGTCCTTTGATAAGTATGTGAAGATCATGCTGAGATTCCAAAAAAAAAAGAGACTCAGATATATCTGGTTTTGGTAAACTGCTATTAAATTAATTCTGCGTATCCTTTTGTGGTTATATCAGTTCTGCAAACGGTTTATTCCAGGAATAAGTAATTGGGCTGCATTAGCTTCCAAAAATGCAAACCACACTTTGTTGTCAGTAAAGCAGCAAAGCAGCTGCATTATTTCTGTCTCCGTGGAGTGCAAATGGTGATGTTGCTGTCAGCATCCCTTGTTCTGAGAGGGGAACATTTTCTATCTTCTGGTGACCTGCTGTCAACTCCCCCCATGCTTCCTGAGCACCACTTTATCCACGCTGCTTCTTTGTTCACAGCACTAAAGCCCCATGCAGATCCTGCAGCTGGTATTGCTCTTTGCCTGTAAATAGAACCTTGCTCCCCTCGTGTCTCTTTTTTTTTTTTTTTCTGGTATCATTCACTCCGGTCCTCCCATGTGCAGGAGGCACCTGCCCATGCCCAGCCCACCTTCCAGGGTGCTCAACCAGCCCCTGCTTACTCAGAGGAGCTGCTGCCGCATTTGGACGCTATTTCCTGACTTACCTTCTTGTCAACGCCTGCCATCATCGTTAGTCACTTACAATTTCCTAGTGGAAATTGTGCTGGTATGTGTGTTGTAACCCTTCCTCCAGGAGTCCACACTGATCCTGCTACAGTCATGCGCTGGCAGCAGCAACTACCCCCGCCTGGGGATGAAACCCCAGCCGAGCAGTGACCCACGGGCCTGAAGCAGCGCTCAGAGGGTGCTCAGCCAGCCCAGGCAGCATCCCCTCTCTGCTTCCCTGCGTTTTCCCTGACAGAAAGAAAGGGTGGGAAGGGAAGCCACATCCTGTGCCAAGGGTGTTTCTCTGCAATCCCATGCCAAGGGCGCTTCTCTGCAATCCCAGTGCTCCTTTAATCAGGCAGCAGTCACATTTCAGTTCTGAAAGCCCACAGGCACTGCTGATGTGTGGTTCAGAGAGGCTCACCCTGCTCCAAGGTCTCCAGGAGCTACTTTTGGGAGCTGGTGATTACAATCCAGCCACAGGCACGCTCCTTGCTTCGCTGCTTCAGTCACGCAGCATTAGCTGAGGTCTTCCTGGTATTCCAGGTTGGTATAATTTCTCTGCACAAAGCTATTTGATATTTTCTAAAATATCATTCCGTCTCTCAATTAAGCCCTTCTTCCACCTCTTACTTTTGGGGAAGGCCCCTGCCCTTGAGGTACATGACTGAACACAAAGCAGGACCAGGCCGCTGTGAGGCTGCTTGAGGTTGACAGAAACAATTTACCAGCCTTCAACAGAGTTTAAATCCATCCTCGAACTGACAGTGACACCCCCAGCAGGTCTCTTAGCATCTTGTCTGCCCCATCCATGCACCAGTGCATGCCAAGTGTTCCCCTACACTGAGGGCAGACCCCGGGGCAGAGCTGGCATCACTCCTAGCCGGCATCGCTCCAGTCTGGCATTGCTCCAGTCTGGCGTTGCTCTGTGAGCTCCTAGCACTACACAGGGCACAGGTTTGGTGCTGTTTGGGGATTACTTGGTGCAAGGTCCAGCACCTTGCTCACACCCTTGATGGACCACCTAAAAAGCTTTGCTCATCTGGGCTTTATGTGATGATTGCTCCAGACTGAACGTAACAAGAACGTTGCAGGGTGGGTGTGCTAGTGGGGATGTAGGGTACAGCCTGTATTATTGCTGCTCAGTCCTCCTTTCAATACTAGATGTTGTCATCAGTTTTCTGCCTTGATAAATGTTTGGTTTTCTCACAGGAGGGAAACTGCTGACAGAGGACAGCTACCTGTTTTATGGTGCCTAGCAGGGGTGATTAAGTAATATTTCTTCCGATTCCAGCCATGAAAAGGCAAAGCAATTCAGAGCTGCTTTCAGTCGGTTCCCCCATAATTAGCAGCCTTGGGAAAAATATACAGAAAAATTTGCTAAAGCACTTATGAGTGTGGTATAGGTTCCTTCTTTGGAAGTTTTAGTGCATTTGCATACCAAGAGACAAGTGACTTTTCAGGGTGTAGGCTGCTTACTCCAGAGCACAGTACTTTTTTATGTCAGTGTAATCTTCTGGTTTTGTAAGGAAACATACAAAAGGAGACATAGTTTACAAGCATATGTGTTCCAGAACACCACACTTCATAAAAAATTGTATTTCCTCAGAGCCAAACAGCTTCAAGATACTGTTAAGCAAATGTGACTTATTAGGCTGTGGGTTACTTTTTCAAAGAAATACTTGGATGGGGGAAGTTGGGTAGAAAAGAGGGCGGGTGCTCTTCAAGCCATTTCAGACTCTTTATCTAAACACATGGATTAAAAGCTGATCTCTGAGAAGGTCTATTTGTCTCCTAGGTATTAAACACCTCAATTCCACTCTTCCATTCTGGGCACGAGCTTTCCATGGCACTGTGTGAAAAGCCATGCTTGGTGACCACTGCCAGCTTCAGGAAGGTCTCTGGGACAGGGAGACATTCAGTTTAGCTGGGAACTGTCCTAGGGTACAACTTTCCAAAGACATTGGGAGGCTAGTGCCAAGAACCCTTCTTCACCTCTTCCTCAGCCTGCCTGCTGGCAATCACGCTGCTCCGGAGCTCAGCTGTCACAGTCCCGTATCCACCAACAGGCAGTTCTGAGGCATGGAGCACACATAACACAGTGAGACCTGCAGAGACCCTCTTTACCTTTGGGACATTTCTCTGAAAAAGCTCTGCCACATGGATTCTTCCAGGCATTGGGAACATTTCACTGCCTGCACTGTGAAAAACAGCTGCCAAGAATTCCAGCTGCTCAGTATTAATAACATATACATACAGCTGTGAGGCTTGGGGATAACTGAAGCATTTCTACAGCACCTCTAGCAGCTACATCTTCTACCAGAACAAGGAGTCTGGACCCTAGGAATAGTTAGAAAATGTAGCAAAATAGAGAGAGTGACATAGTATGTATTGCTGCTTTAGTGCCAGCAGAAGACACATCCACTATTCCTTCCTCATTGACTTATGGACAAAATCATACGAATGCTAAGCTAAGCCCTGGCTTAGTGAACTCCTCAAAATGATAGATTTAGCCTGAATTTTCAAATGGCTCTCCAGAGACAGAATCTGTTTGTCAGAATTTGAGACGAAGATGAATCTGGTCCCTTTGTGTCAGGATAACCCAACTTATTTGTACAACAAGCTCTGTAAAGCACCTTGTTTTTTCCTGTACAAAATTAAGTCAAGAGGCTTTATTGGGAAAATTGTGTGCTTGTTCAATAGTTATCTATGTGCTTATGCAGGCACTAGCCTGTTGAAACAAGTGTGATCTCTTTAGCTTTATGAAGATGCAGCCAGTTGGATCATGCAACTACAGAACTCCACCCTTCCATCCACGCGGCTTTTTCACCACCTGATCCTAAGGTCACGGCTTTTCCTCTCCTCAGCTCCCAGCTGGGACCTGTTTATGCTGCACATTTTACCTGGCAATTCCATCTGGAAAGACCAAGCCTCACTGCTGGACCATGAGCTGCATTCTCCTTTTGGGAATGGAAGGACCCTGCTCCAAAACCAGCAGCCTGCAGGGCAGACAAGCAGCAGAAATGATATCTTAGACGGCTGAGGGCACTGAGTGCAGCTGGAGGAGCCCCGGCCCTCCTGGCAGCCATTTCTCTCCTTACTCAGACTCCTGGTCCCAGCCTTAGCGTGGGTCTCAGGCAGCATAAACAGCGAAAAACAGACGCAGCCAAATCAGGAGATGGCTCAGCTCTGCAAACAGACGCATGAAGCCTGGGCGAACGCCAGGGCGGGCAGCCACACACTACAGATAATCTCCGTGACGCAATGACAGGCCCGCCGTGAGCAGGGGAGCCGCCGGCCTCTGCAAGCCCGCAACAGCAACAGCCCTGTCCCACCGTGAGGCTGCTCCACGGCCTCCTGTGCTCAGCCCTGAGAGCAGCCCTCATTCCTGGCTGGTCCCAGGAAAGGGTTCATCCTGCCAGCCTGTACAGGCAGTGCCTCAACCAGGAGGGTGCTCAGCACGACACTGCTTCTCCATACCGCGTGCATCTGTGCACGTTGCTGTTATTCCAATTTCCCTTTGACATCCCTGAAGGCGAAGGAACACACCAGCTAAATAAACAGCCCGCTCTGCTCGTAAGTGCCTTTTCCATATTGGCCAGTCGACTTTCCAGGTCCCATAAATATTAGATTAGTACCATGTCCTCTGAAAGCTCAAAGTCAGGCTCCAAGCCAGGAAGCCACAGAGCTGCTCTCTGTCTAAATTTGTAGCACAAAAACAAATTCTTCCATTAAATCTGAAGTGGGAAAACTGGCTGGAAAACTTAAGTACTAATTTCTGTCAATTACATTATCTTGAATGGGATATTTAATATTTTTTAATGGAACATCATTTGATTGCTGCTCTTGGGTATTTTGTAGCTGTTGGAAACTCTGATCTCAATGCTTACTTTAATGAATGATTGCCAACAGACACAAAGGACTGTCATTTTAAACTCCTACGCAGGAGAACAGTTGGGAGTATTTTGCCCACGTTTCTGTGCTGGCCAGCTGTCATTTTCCAGTTACGGCACTGAGAATAATGTCAATTTTTGCATCCACCAACCAGTATGAGGCTAATCTCTGCAGGGTGTTTCTGAGGATGTTCAGTGCAGATCCTCAGAAATTCAGACTCCTTCAAGATCATGAGCTGGTGGGGCAATATAACTACCACAGTAACCCTCAGAAAAGAGGTCCCACATAGTTCTGTCAGGGCCCTGAGGCCACTGATGGCCTTGATTGCCCCAAGCAGCCCCACCTGAGTCCCTACACACCTGCTGCCCATGGGCCGGGGGCTCCATTTGAGCTCAGCCTTGAGTACACTGCTCTTCCTTGAGCTGTGCTGCAGGTACAATCTTGTGTCTATTCCTCCCTCCTGGATGGATCATGGACCTATGATGTAGGTAAGTCTGTCTTCAGCCCTTTTTCTGCCCTGTCTATGGTACGGACCTTGGGCTGATGCTGTAGTCTTGCTACCAAACCCATCTCCTTCTGCTCCCTGGAAGTTTGTTCCTGGCATGCATGAACCGGCAGGGACACCAGATATTGCTGTGCTGGCAGGATGAGGTGAAGCCTTTGGAAATGTTATGCTGCCTGAAGGAAGATGAGTTTGGGGTGTTGTCCCAGGCTCCAACCAGATTTTTCCCACCTGAATCACATGAAGTCAATTTTCTAAGGAAATATTTATCCATGAAAATCGTAAATTGACTTCTGAAGGTCACTTTTTTTTTCTCTACATAGGTGACAAAATTATAAAGTCTCATCCAAAAAACCCTTCTGCATATGTATGTGTGGTACGAAACCCTTAAAGACCATCACAAGCCACCCCTTCTCCAAATAGGATCTTGCAATCTCAAGTGGAAATGCATTTTTATTTATAGTCATGGCATACTTTTTGGCCCCAATATACAAACACAAAGAGCAAGAGCATTGTGTTTCAGTTTGTTTATGAGATGGCATTACTTTCCCATTGGACTGGAGTGGTGAGTCAGCATGGCTGTTTCTCTCACTGCTCTCAGAGGTCCTCTCTGGCTTTTGGGTCAGAGTGCACTTGATAAGGGTCAGCTGCCTTGGCTTCGTGTTCTAAGAGATTACTTTACATGTTATCTTTCTAATAGCATGGAGGGCTCTCCATCAGATTGTCCTGTGTTGCAGTGTCAGAACAAGCCCTTTAAAAAAAGCTGTTGCTGTATCCAGGCATTTGAAATTGATGACCTAGCTTCCCAAAATCATGAGATTGCTGTTGTTGTTTAAAAAAAAAAAAAAAAAAAAAAAAAGTTTAAGCCAAAGTCTCTACAGTATGTTCTGGTTTGGAGGTTTAGATTGTAGTTTCAAATTTTTCTGCATAATCGTAAGGGTGAAAATTCTTCTGATATGAAAGCAGAGGAATCACTTGTTATCAGCAGCCAGAGCTCTAAGAAAATCACTAGATATTGTGAGACTTGAGGTTTTTTTTTAAATACCGATACATGGATTGTTAAGTTGCCTTTATTTTATTTTCACTGGTGTTTATCAGCAAGTCTGAATCCCAGACTCTGTACCCCAACACTGGCTGTGTTAGTGCATGAGATAGTGCTGACAGGATCTGTTGGGACTTGGTGTGCAGCTGGGGGCTGTGACAGCAGAGCTGGGGTGTTCTGCTGCCACCACCCTCTGGGAGGTGTTCACTTCTCTCCATCTGCAGCTTTCTACAGCAAGTCCTTTCTCTAAAAATGCTGGCTGTGTTTATGGATTGATTGCTCACAGTCCATTCTCATCTGCAGCTATGGTTCCTGGAACGTAGTTACCCACAGGGATCCCTTTTTATTTTTCTGCCTTGGTGGCTGTCAAGACAGCTAAGGGCTAGAGTGACTTTAAAGCCTGATGAGAGCTAACAAAAGGCTGATGCTTTGACCCGCTGCTTAGCAGCCCTCTCAGGTTGTCCTGCAAAACCCTAGCCCTTCTGAACCTCCCCCTGCCATTCCCAGACCTTCCCCACCACTGATGGTGTGCAAGCTGTTAGCTGATCAGCTGGGAAGGAATGAGCAGCTTATTGTTGCCACTGGATACTGAAAGCTGGGTACCCATTTTAACTGCAGGGTACAGAAACAGCACCTCTTAAAGCAGTTAGGGCTCTCAGGTTGCAGAAAAACCATGCCAGGGGCACAGCAGGTTGTGTCCTGATGACATGCTCTGTGCGAGCTAAGGAGCTGTCTGCACGGTCTTCCTTAAGATTAATGTAAGCATCTCAATTATTAAAAATATATAGTTATAGCCCCCAGGAAGTGATGCCCTGCCTAACAGCCCCAACTGATTTTCCCCTCTGGACTACTTGTTGCACTATAAGTAGTTCTGGCAACTGTGGAAATTCAAAATGTTTCTCTCCCTGAAACCGGACACCAGCAGAGGTTAATTACCACATCCCAGATTGGCACAGCTTAATGCAGCTTCACTGAAGCCAATGAAGTTTCATGGAATTATTCCTGCCCTGGCTCTGAGTCATTAATATGTATAGTGCTGACTATTTTTATGCTCTTCAAATTATTTTGTTAGATTACAGAAGCAATTATCAGCCCAAATCCTTTTTCCTGGTTTGGAGAGGGGGGAAAAAAAGTCTTATGTTACTGTAAATTATCAGACTGAGGTGGGTTTTTTCTTGTTCTGTTTTTGTTTTTATTGTGCTTGTTTTACACAGATATAACTAAACCGTTCCACAAGTCTGTCTGTGGGACAGTCAGATCTTGCAGATAAGCCTCATACAACACCATCTCTGGGACAGTGCTTCTTTCCATCTAGTATAATATGTGTGTACTTAGTGCTACAAATCCTGCAGTATGTATATAGATGCTTTTGAACAATCTGTAGATGCACAATTGAAATGGTAAATCATGTAGTGAGAGTTTTCTTGATACTTGGAGAAGTGGATCCCTGTAGAGGTGACTGCTGTGGGTATATACAAACCAAGCAGGTAAAGCTGACTTAAGGAGCATGGCCAGAGTAGCTGGAGCCAGGATGTGAGCAGACCTTGAGTTCAGAGAAATCATGGAACTAGCAAATTAGGGTTTATAACTGTGGGACTGTCTAGGAGATGCTGCTTTTGGAAAGAGTCAATTAGAAAAATCTAGAACCCATGGAATAAGGATGACCAGCCAGTCTTCCTAGCAGGCAGTGCAGTGTTACCCCTGCTGACCCTGCACAGGTTTTGCCGTCTGGAAATGAAGCCCTCTTTGAAGGAGAGGTCTTGTGCAGAAGCAGCTGCTGTACTGCAGGTGCCTGCATTCCAAGGAGCACCCTATGCCTAGGAGCTCCAGCAGCAATGCAGCTGCTTTCGGTCTGATCTGACACGCCTAGCCATACATGCATCTTGCACTGTCTTAGAGATCATTTCCATGCAGAGGCTGTTAAAAACAGGATGCAATGAAATGTACCTTCCAGGTTGTTTTCAAGCTCTGAGGATTTTTGTTATGTTAGAAGCAATAATTTGCCTGGTAGATTAAGAACTAACAGCTTAAAAACTAGCCCCATGGAGGCTGCACCTGTAAGACTGGTTAATGCAGGACACCCAGTTCAGTTCCAGGCAGTTTGTGTGTGCAAAACAAGCAACAAAAGTAGCTTTGTATCAAAAGTTTATTTAAAAACAGTGACTTCACTGAAGTTTACTGTCCTCAAGACAGAATTATGACATTATTGCAGCATTCAACACAATCATAATTCATACATAAATAAAATACTATATAGCTCCTGTTCGCTCTGGCCAAGTTTTGCCCTCTGTGTGGCCTCATGCAGCCCTGCTGATGTGCCCAGCCTGCAGGCTCACCTGCACAGCCCATTCCTCTGGGAGCAGAGCCAGCTGTCCCCTCCTCACATTGCAGTGAGGGTGGCAACAGTGCCTGCCACCCACAGGCAAACCCCATACAGCTCTTTGTAGCCAGCGTTATCTTACACAACCAGTGTTAAAACACCAAGTGACTGATGACAGCAATACGGGTTGATGTTTAGGAAAAATGAATACACGACCAATTACTCAAGTTTCCAGCACTACTCGACTGTACAGGGCTGTTTCTGTTTACAGAAAGGAAGCACTGTTCTGACCTGCTGTATCAACACCAGAGCTGTGACAAGGACTTTACACTGTACAGCTCCATCTGATGCACGGAGGCACCTTCCCACTCCAGCACTCTGATAAGTGCATTGCCAGCAGCTGCCTGGCACACTTGCCAGCTCTGAGTGCCCTCTGACAATGTCACTTTGCCATCAGCTTTGCACCCAAGTCAGTATTTGTCCTTGCACCATGGCAAACAGACTGAGCGCTCCCATCTCAGTCTCTCAGGTCAGGATGCTGCCATGAGCTGTGCCTTGCTTCCTCAGTAGCTGAGGGGCTTCTCCTTGCTCTGATCCGCAGCTCATGTCCCCTGGGCAGCTCTGGTGAGAGGTGGCTTCTTGCACAACTCCTGATAGAACTCTGATTCCAAAAACCGGGGGTACGAGTTGTTCTCCATCAGGCTGTAAACTCTCTTCTGCGCTGCACTGAAGCAGGTGTGCGTAGCATCCTGGATATTCTGCGCAATCATGTTCTTGGTTTGGAAGTCTATGTTTATCTGAAATTCAACAAAATGACATTTACTTCTGAGAACTGAATTCAAACAACACCATAAAACTTCTGAAGAGGCTAAAAGAGCCCTATTACGACAGGGTTTAATTAATACAGGTTTCTGTAGTAAAGGATATTTTTAAAAAGGAAACTGAAGTAATTCTGATGATAGTTCCAGTGCTAAACCTCAAGCATGAAAGGCATTCAGTGAAACTAATTTTCCCCAGCTAAGCTGGAAACTCTGAAATACTCTGTGACATTTTCCAACTTGGTGAAAAGGCACTTAGGGCAGAGTTCTGTGCAGAGAGGTATCTACGATGCATTTCTGGCAACTATGTCTTAAAGTGAGCTCAGAGAAATGAAGAGGGGCTGAAAATTCTTAGAACAGGGCAGTGCTGTTTAAGTGTTTTCTTTACCTCTTTGGGAGCCTCCTTTTCAATGAAGTCATTGTAGATTTTTTTTGCCTTCAATGTCAGCTTCTGGGGTGACTTGGTTTTCTTGAAGTCCTCACAGGCCAGCCAGAACTCAATGTTCTCTTCACAGAACTCAGACTTCAGAAAAGCTCGGAAAGCAGCAACACCATCTAAGGAAAGGAAGGGGGAAAAAAAAAAAGACAAAAATGCATCAATTATTTCAGGAATCTTGAATTTACCCATTTGTCACATCTGTTCCTATCAAAATATTTTGCTGCATTTCTGGTCTGGTTCTTTCTGGGATGTCATGGCAATAAAGAAAAATCCACATTCATGTATGCAAGCAAATTAATGCTCTAACAGCTTGTCAGGCTTCAAGTCAGTCTTTTTTGAAACATAAACAAAATGAAAGCCATTTCTAGTCACTGTGCTCCCTTCTATGCACTTCCTACCTGCATATACACTAAAAAAAAAAAAGTCTCTAGATGCAATCTCCTGTATTAACCTTTAGGCTGGAGTAAATATTTGACAGTGCTATAAATCCCAGAATATTTCTTGCAATGGAAAGGATGACTCAGGGGTTCAAAGA
>VXAV01003083.1:275881-288458 GCA_013399715.1 Alectura lathami | reverse complement strand
CCTGGGGGTGTTCAAGGCCAGGTTGGATGGGGCCCTGGGCACCGTGATTCAGTGGGTGGCAGGTGGATGGGTTTTAAGGTTGCTTCCAACCCAAGCCGTTCTGTGATTCTATGGTTCTATGATTCTCAAGTTATGTTGTGGGAGGGAGAAGCAACGAGTTGGTCTCGGAAGGAGGCACCAGAATACCTCATGTTCACCTTATTCCTTAAGAAGATCCACTTAAGCAGTGCCGTGAATTCCCACCTTGCTGCTGAGTTGTGAAATTTCCCCATGGCAGCAAGCCCAAAGGGAGGATCCAGGAGCAGAAATGTACTTCACTCCTGAACCCAAGCCCCCTGGGCCTGCTGGTTAGCAAATGAACAAATCTGCTCTTTTGCCTGAGTGAGCATGACAAGAGCATTATCTTGCACACAAAGTAATGCAGTTGCTTCCAGCAGGACCTGGTCTGAAACAGCATCGCATGAATTTTACATGCATTCCTCTGTCAACAATCAAATGGCAATCAAACATGGCTCTGCAGGCAGACCCCCAGGCAAAAGGGTCTTTGTGCAAGTTCAGGAGAAACAGAAAGCAAAACTTGCTTGCTGTCAAGTCTGAGACTTTTTTACCGTGGATTATCAGCTCCTGAGATCAACTCCACAGGCAACAAGAAACAGCAAAATGACTGTCTTTTTGTTGGTGATAACCACTGGGTAATGTTATTTTCCTTCTTCCTTTTCCAGCTGCTGGCTGTCATTAGAAGGAGGTCTTCTGTATGCCTTCGTGGGACCTGCTGCTGCTGTCGTTTTGGTATTTGTGCTTGGCTGAAGTCATTTTTTCCCCCCCTTTTTTTTTTTTTTGGTTTAGTCTTATAGGGCTTCCCTCATTCTTTCAACCCAAGAGCGTCCTCTCTGTTTCCACTTAAATTTTTAAGAACTTTCCCCTTCAGATGGAAAGCACTAATTGTTAAAGCCAGCAATTTTGGAGGGGTTTAAGTCTGAAATACTGTGTGCCTCAGCAATCAGCCTTCTACCTCTATCCTCTCTGGAGTCCCCTAGACATCTGCTTAATGCTTACCTTTTTATTGCCCTATTTGGGTGGAAGTACAGCATGGTGGTGGAAAACTCTGACATTAACTCCTTCAGAAACTGCTGTTACTGGTAGCTCTGAGATCCAGCTGGGCCTCAACAGCCAGCATTTATTCCTCATTTGCCCCAGATGGCCAGGGCATTTGAGCAGCTTTCTGGTTTGCAGGTGAAATGGAATTCTTCAAAAACAAGACCACAAAACAATGCTGAGGGGGTCTTTTATGGCTCCAAAAATACCACATTTGCTTCTTGTTCAAAGAGGTGTTGGGGTTAAAGTGGACATTCCCAAATTCTGTCCCACCACCTCCTGCCGGGCAGTAATTTGTCCTTCTGTCCCCTGTCCTCTGGCTCCTGCACAGCACCAAAGCCTGTCGTGGCCAGTTACTATGAGTTGAAGGTGTCCCTCAGGTGATGACATATCTTTCATGAAGCTTTCCTGTTGTTGAAGCCTCACTGATCATGAGAAATCTTGACTGTCAGGGTTCAAAGGCTCTGAAAACTGCTGGTCCTCTAGGAAATCCCTCCTGCAGCAACTGTTTAATGCCACTTCGAGCCCCATCTTAGTGGAAGTCTGCATTTTCTCTCCAACCCAATGTTTTGTCCAGTGGAGTATGTCCTCTAAGGCTCAAGTGCCCCAGAAAATCTCACAGGAATGGGATTGTTAACACTTAAACCTGATCTGAAAAAGAAATTTTTTGCTTCATGCAGTGCCCCAGGGGTGCTAACTGCCCTGCAGCAATAGCAGGCTTGCAGGAGAATAACTACACAAAAGCTCTTGCTGCCTCAATTCTCACTGCTGTCACTGCACATCAAGCCACCTTGTTGCCATTGTTTCATCATGATGTCAAAGAAACAAGCCATCAGTTGTCCCTCCTTTATTATAAAGCAAAGCTTTTACCACTTGGGGTCTTTCTTTAGCATTGGGGTACACCACATAACCCAGATAGCCATCAGCAAAGAGCAGGAATAAGCAGTCATTTATGCTAGCCAGTCATTAGATTTCTGTAGGCATATGATAGCTGGATTTCTCTCAGTGATGTTGCTGATGGGGTCAGAGTCTTCTTTATAACAAGAATAATTGACAGCAGCATTAAGTGGCTCAGTGCTTTCAAACGAGCTAGCTCTTTACCCAACAACATAATAACAGATAGCTCTGGCTCAGTGGCTTGAATGTTCAACAGACAGCAGTGATTAGAAGGGAGTGTACTGTTGTAGTGCCCAGAAAAACGGGAGTCAGTCTCCTGCCTATTTTGCTTTTGCTGTACCAACAACAAGGGAAGCAGTCCTTCAGCTTTCCTTCCCCTGTTTCTATTTGGCATCTCTGGTTTTACTCAGCATCGAAGCTAGAAATGGAGATAGCCTTACAGAGAGGTCAGCACCTGCAAATGGTGGCTCATTACAGAAGGTCTTAGAAAGTGGTGAGTCAGCTCTGGAGGTGTCTGTCTCTCTTCATTGCCTATGAAGAGGAAGGCTATGCATCTAGTTTATACTACCTGACTCACTGCTGGCTAAATGAGAAGCAAACGATGCCCAAGAGAGGTATGAGGCGGTGTATATCCTGAGGAGCTTGGGGATGGGGAAGAAGAATAGGCATTAAACACTTTTTTATAGATGGGAGCCTGGGAGGCAGATAAGCATGATAAGTTGCCCAAATTCACACTGTGACTTTGTAGCAGAGCACAAGGTTGAACACGTGGTTCTCAAGCATGCACTGTCCACAGTTGTCTCTTCTGCGCATGCTTTGTCCTGATTTCAGCTTGGCCATGCCAGCGATGGAGGGACAGTCCACCTGGCTCAGCGTGAGGACAGTCAGGCTCTTGCAGGGCTGTATGAGGGATATGCATCCGTGCTGCTCTCAGGACAGGTTTGCTCCAGAGAATACATCTGCTGTTGTGCACGGTGCACAGAACACAGCTCTTTCTCACCTGAAACTCCAAAGAATATGACAGATAGACAGCCAAGTGACTTTGCACACAGCTGACTTGGCTCCAGCTGGGTTGATTATCTATGCCTTAGCCCAGACTTTAGCCTTTAGTTCTAAAAATCTGAGCAAGCTTAAATTTAGGGCTGTTAGAAGTGATTTTATGCACCTAACTCAGGTCAAGACTTCCAGTGTTGCTTTGTTGCACACAAGCTGGAAGCCGCAGGTTTCTGCAGAGTTTTCTCATGGCAAGATCAAGTCAGGTCAAGGGGTCACCAGTGATCGGGCATTGGTTATCTCAAGGGCTGAATCTCAGATCTGTGCCTTTGCTTCTCAGTTTTGATCATGATGATCAGTATGTTGGATAAAATAGCTTTTATTTATTAAAACAGTTGCAGAGCTCTAATTACAGAGCTGCACTTCATCATCTCCCCTGCTGTAAATGAGTGAGGTTGCACACTCTGTTGTGCCAAGCCCTAGTAGTGATCCAACCTGCAATACTTTAACCTCATCTTCTCTACTGCTTTGCTGTACCTTGAAGAATGGGATTTCATGAGCCCAGAAGCCTCCATCATGGTGAAGAAAGATCAGGGAATTGCAAGTGTGCTCTCTCTTCAAGCACTTAAATCTTTTGCTGAGTTACTGTGTCTGACTTGCCAGTATTGTTTCTATAGAACAATACCATGGTGTGCTCTAAAAATGGACTCACAGCTGCAAAATTAGTCCACTCACCCAACAGCTGATACGAAAGAAAATGATTGCTATTTGGGAGCTCTTCCATTTACTGCCAACTGTGGACTCCACATCAGAAAGCTGGGTCATGTCCTGCTGAAAGTAGCAGTCCAAACTCAGAAGGATTGCTCAGTCCTGAGGATGATTTTGGCAATTAGATGGAGGCTTTGTGTGAGCAGATATCTCCCTTCCCTTGGATTATCTGTTCCGGTAGTTCTTTCTTGGAACCGCCTCTCAAGAGTCTATTAAACTCATCAAGGCTCTCAGCTAACATGCAACGTCACATGTCTCTGAATTTGGCCAAAAATATTTCCTTGCAAGGACCACGTGCAGAAGAGCATTCAGTTCCAGACACCAGCTGTTCCATTGAACAAAAGCAGGAGAGTGTCACTTTTTTCCACCATTAGCACTGTGCCCCCAGGAACAGGTGGTGCTCATGTGTCACTTACCTGGTCATGTTCAGAGGTTGCTGAGGTTTGGGTGGGGTCTGTAAAACAGATGCAGCTGGCAGCAGTAAATGCAATCAGAATGGAGCACTGAGGAGTGTAACATCACTTTGCAAGACCTTAGCTTTGCACAGCCGGTATTTCCCGGTGAGTATTTATACCTAATTGATACAGACATCTGTGCTCTCAGTCTAACAAAGCAGGAGAAAGGGCTTCATGAATTTGCCTTGTCCACTAATTTCTTGCAAATGACTGGATGGCTAATCCATGAGCTGTGCCATCTGCAATCTTTCTCAAGATGTCCTGCCATAGCAGCCAATGTTTCTGCTTGCTCTAGTAACTCTCCATCTCTTATTTTGAGAGCAGCAGTGGTGGTTCACTGAGCAGGAATGGTAAGTAGCCATCTGGATCACAACCCCCTATCCTGTTAGTGCTGCTGCTTTGGGAGAACAGACTCCAAAAAACACTTTTGAAAGTAGCCTGTGTCACCCTACTGTTCTCCCCTGTGTTGGCCACTTTCAATTTGTATTATCCTGAAAAGTTATTTTAGGGCCTTGAGTTTGCCTGACTAGATCTTGAGCATGCATAGGGCTTGAAACAGCCCTGCAGCAATCTGAGCACTTTACAGCCTTGTCCTGGTCCATGGAGACATCTCCAAGCTGCAGCCAGCTGCATTCTGTTTTCCTGAACTCAGACACATGGGCAAGGGAGGTGGGGTAGGATGGAAAGGGGACATAAGGGGTGGTGGCATGCGGAGGTGTCACCATGCCACCCAGCTTTGGGAGAAGCAAAAGGGCTCAGCTTGCCCTTTTATTCCTTCTGTACTGCTGAGTTTGACCTGCCTCACTTGAGAACAAAACTGTGTGTTGTTTTTCTTTCAACAGGTGAACATGGTTATTGGCATTCTGGTTTTTAACAAACTTGTATCCAAAGATGGAATAACAGATAAGAAACTGAAGGAACGGGCAGGGTATGCCTTATCAATACATCTAAGTAAAGAATGAAAACAAAAAACAAAAAAAAAAAAACAAGGTTGTGATCAATAACCAGGTGAGCAATGCAAAGAGAGATTGGAGATGCAAACAGCAAGCAAAAGCAGATTTAAACAAAATGAAACAAAGAAATCCATGGTTTAATATCTCTGCCTTGTCATTCAGTGTGGAGATTAAAGAAGCAGCAGCGCTGTGCTGATATGATGGAGGGTTAGAAGTTCATCTCCTTGTTAAAAAAGCTTCAGCCCAAGCTGATGTATCCTCCCAAGTATTAGGGAATGCAAAATGACTCTTCCCACTAACTCCTAGGGAATTAGCTGGATCAGAGAGGGATGTGTCATTGCTGAGTATGGCACGTGGCGTGAGCTGTGTGACACTGGGTCACATATAACAGCTGGCAGTTGGCTGTGAGACAGCAAAGGTACACAGTGCTTTGAAGGAAAGAGACTTCAGAGGCATACAAGTGAACAAATTAGTAGATGGATGGATGTTAAAGAGGAAGACTGGTCAGCAGGGAAAGATACCTCTTCTGCAAGAAGCTGCTTTGTCCACTGTGGTGCTGCAAGACCCTTGGGCCCTAAAATTGGGTCTCAAAGGGCACAGAAAGAAAGTACAAATGAAGTTCAGTATTCCTGTTGTTGCGGCACTGAGTAGTTGTGGTGGTGGCATCAAAACAGAGAAGCAGAGGAAAGCTCGTATTTAATGTGTTGATGTGACCATGTGGAATTGTCCCTTGGTGCAATGAAGAGGGGAGTCTTGATGCCTGAGCAGGGGTATCTGTTATTGCTGGGTTGGATATGTGTGCAAGTAAGTGACCTTGGTGCATTGCTTGAAGCAACCACTGACAAGGAACTGACTCCCCGGGGTCAGTACTGGGGCTGGTCCTCTTCAATGTCTTTGTTGATGATCTGGTTGTAGGCATTGAGTGCACCCTCAGTAAATCTGCAGACGATGCCTAGTTGGGAGGAAGTGTTGATCTGCACGAGAGTATTAAGACTCTACAGAGGGATCTGTAGATAGATAGATGGGCTGAGGCCAGTTGCATGGGGTTCAACAAGACCGTGTCAGGTCCTCTTTGGTCACAACAACCCCGTGCTACACCACAGGCTTGGGGCAGAGTGGCTGGAAATCTGTGCAGAGGAAAAGGACCTGGGGTGCTAGTTGACAGCCGGCTGAATATGAGCCAGCAGTGAGCCCAGGTGGCCAAGAAGGCCAACGGCATCCTGGCTTGCATTAGGAATAGTGTGGCCAGCAGGACTAGGGAGGTGATCGTCCCCCTGTACGACCTCTGTGCGGCACTGGTGAGGCCGCACCTCGAGTGCTGTGTTCAGTTTTGGGCCCCTCACTACAGGAAGCACGTTGAAGCCCCGGAGTGTGTCCAAAGAAGGGCAACAAAGGAGTGGCTGAGGAAACTGAGGCTGTTTAGTCTGGAGAAGAGGAGTCTCAGAGGAGACATTGCTCTCTACAACTCCCTGAAAGGAGGCTGTAGTGAGGCAGGGTCAGCCTCTTCTCCCAGGTAACAGTGATACGATGAGAGGTAATGGCCTCAAGCTGTGCCAGGAAAGGATCAGGTTGGCTATTAGGAAAAACTTCACTGAGTGAGTGCTCAGGCATTGGAACAGGCTGCCCAGGGAGGTGGTGGAGTCACTGTCCCTGGAGGTGTTCAAGAAACGTGTAGAGGTGGCACTTAGGGACACGGTTTAGCAGGCATGGTGGTGGTGTGCTGATGGTTGGACTACGTGATCTTAGAAGTCATTTCCAACCTTAGTGATTCTGTGATTCTAAATACTTTATTCTGGAGGATGCCTTTTTTTTAACAAAGGGAGAACTCAAGAAAATACCAAACAGCAGGTAGAGTCCATAGGAAGGTAATTACACTGGTAAGTAAACACTGAAATAAATCGTTTATTGGGTTAGCAGAGCAGTGAGTTACTGTTTATCAGTCTCTCTCTCTTCAAGTGAAACTGCATACAGAATGACCTTATTTAATACCTATCAGCTGGTTATTGATCATACTCTCATAATCATACTTTGAAGACAAAACCTACAAAGAAAAAAAAAGTCCTTTTTCTGATGTTCTTTGTTTTTTCTTTCTTTTCTCTTTTTCCCCCCTCTTTCATGTCCGTGTGTGTGTGTGCAGCACTTTTAAGCCTTCTCTGTGCTAAATGATTTTGTTCTCCTTTCCAAGTTCACCCGCTGAGAATGCGGAAATACTTTTGAGAGCTCCAGTGCCCCTTCCCTTTTTAGCTAGCCATTTCTGGCCTGGGCTTGGGAACCGTGTTGGAGGGTAGATCTGAAGCTAATCAGAATTCCGGCCTTGGAGTTGTTTGGATCTGAGGAGATACTATAAAGAAATGTTGTGTTTTCTTTAGCAGAGGCAAGAAGTATGGTTCAGTGTTGCAAAAATGAAAACAAAGTGAAAACTGAACATTAAAAAAAAAAAAAAAAATAGAGGGGAAAGATTGGCAAAATCAACCTGTTGAACGCTATGAGGTATACACATACCACAGATTGGTGGTCACAAATAAATCAGTTCTAACAGCTCCTGCAGAAAAATACCCAAGATATGATAGGTTTTGCCCTATACTTAACAGAGGAAATAGCTCTGTTTATTGATGCCAGAAAACCTTGACTTCTTAATGGCATGTATCAGAAATATCTTGATGCATATATCAGAAAACTAGGCTGTAGAGAGGTGGATGTGGCTTCATGGAGAGCTGGCACAGCGCATATGGATGCCCCAAATCCTTTCTGGACACATGCCCTGGGCTAGAGCTGGGGAGAAAACCCTGCAAGAGGCTCTCAGCAGGTACCTGCTTGCAGTGTTTCTGCATTTGCCCGTGGCTGACCAGCCTCCTTTTGCAGTCAGCTGCACCGACAGTGTTCGAGCCTTGTTGATGTGAGTGCTGCTGAAAGTGGATGTTTTCCTGTTGGATGCAGGAGCCTTTAAAATGAATTTTAAGTTGTTTCAGCCAACGTTTATTCCAGAAACACTGTGTACTCAGGCAGCAGGGAAGAAACATGAGACTATAGGGTATATTCACAACGGCTAATTTTATTCTGCTGAGCTTAATCTCCCCTAGGATTCATTTGTAGCCATTGGAGAGGGACAGGAGCCTTGTTTAGTTTTTCCAGCTTGCCCCTTAGAGGACCTTTACTTCTTTTTTTCCTCCATTGATTTTAGAGAGGACTTGAGAAAGTTTGCCCCAATACCTTGTGTGAAACATTCTCTGCGTGTCCTGGTGGGGTGTAACAGGGATGGATTGTCAGTGCCTAGAGAAGGAAGTAATTGGAAAGTTAATGACTGTTAAAATAGGGACAGATTCATATTGCCCTTCACCCGGGAGTGTTTTATGTCGGAAGCAGTGCTCCTGCTCTCTGGGCCATGCATGGCGTAAAGCACTGCTCAATAACAGGTAGCAAAGTCCAGGCTCCACTGAACACACCAGATGGGTCCGTGAGCTGTTTGTGGATATTTAGGAAGCAGAAAAAGCCAAATTAAATGAATGCTTTATTCACTGTGGTTATTTCGTTAGCTACCCTTTCACACATACATGCAGCAATATAAACCTGCTATGGAAATTCGAAATATTAACAACATCAAGCCTCAAAGTAGAACGAATTAGAATATAAACATACCCACATCTGTGCCTACTGCTTACAACTTTCTGCATAAATACACCCAGCAGCAGTTACAGTTGTGTGTTGTAGTGGTCTTTTGGCCAGTTCTTTGTGATTCAGTGTCATTCATGTTTTTCTGGTATAGTTTTCCATCAAATTCCTTGAATCAATCTACTTTCTTTTTGCTGCCTATCTCTGCCTCTTTCTGTCTCTCTGCTTATCTGTTCTTTGTGGCTTATAGGTCTAGGGATGGACCATGTTTTTTTAAGGGTCATGCACTTAATGCCTCTCAAGACCCACTTTGTCTTTGGCTCAGCCACTGTCCTCACTGGATTTACACCATCCTTCCTGGGAGATCTGAATTTGTTGACACGGGATCTAATTTTCTCTGTGTCTCAAGGCTGACAGTTGCTGTGGGATTCCTTATAACGAAGTCCTTATTTTGGAAGTGAGTAGTGCCTTATGTCACTGTAACTAATTAAAAGGCAATGCATAGCCATTAAATTAAGCTCAGTGACCACTAGGACCCCTGTTAATGCTGTGTTGGTGTTCAGGGGAGTGTCCTTTTTGCAGTGAGACTGAATACAAAGCCAGAAATGTTAGGAAACGATCTGTTAAGTTTCTTAATCTCTTTCCCAGGCAGGGCAGAGCTGTAAAACCCCAAGGTCTGGTACTTCCAGACATCACCACCTGCACTGCCATCACCAAGGAATGACAGACCTCCTCTCCTTTGGCAGCAGTGCTCCTGCCTTCTCTGATATCAGGCACTGTGTGTAGGTCTGCAGGATGTTTTGCAGACTGCTGCCCATTTTCGATGCCAGATCTGATGTGGACATCACGGATCTGTGCAAACCAGGCAGTGCCTGCAAACTAGTAAATTCTAGGAAGAAAAAGGGCCAATGACAAGCTCATTTGGCTTCTGGGCTCCTGAGTAAGAGCTGGCTGGTTGGCTGTGTGGGTTCATATATGCCAGCTTCTAAAAATCACATGGACATGCCCTTCCCTAGATCCCTAATGCACCCTATGGCAGCAGCCTCCAATAGCTTGTCTCTGTGGTTGATCTCATCCAGAAAAAGAGGGAGCAACCTACGTGAACAAGCCTTGGGGTCCATCCCAAAGAGCCAGTGGAGGAAACATGTCACTTTTCCTTTGCATTGCTTTAGGAAAGAAGCTAAGCAAGTCCCCACAGCCCTACTTCTTGCCTTCTACTGTACAACCCTGCCACCTTTTTTGTTTTGGAGCAAAAAGGCCAGGAGGGAAAAGAGCAATTTCTCAAAAAACAAACCAAAAGAAGGAGGTGGAGACTGGGAGAGCAGTACTGGTTTCTCTTCCATGGGTGCCAGAGGGAGACACCCCAAATCTGGCAAAACTTTCACCAACACAGTTCCACCCTCTCCAGTGGCACCAACACGTCTCTGAATCATACATTTCCCCATTTCCCGCATCTGGAGTGGTACAGATGAGAGAGTTTTCTTCCTGCCTGTCTTTCATTTCTCTTTTCAAACTGGGTATGGCTGGTTGGTTCCCTTTCTTCTTGCTTTCCTTTGTTCGTTCTTTCTTTCTTTCGGCTTCTCTTTCCCTTTCCTTTGTACGTTTGTGTTCATGAGCAAAGTGTTTTGTTTTGTTTCAGTCTTTTGGTTTTAATTGCAGTCAGATGGCAGTGCCCCTTTACGGCATGACGCTCAAATGTTCCAAGTGTGGAGTAGTTTCTTCTGCTGAAGTTTCGGCCACAGCCACCAGTAACGCCATGTTAGTTCCTCTAATTTCAACTTCTTTTCTTTCTTTCTTTCCACTTTCTTTTATTTTTATTATTATTTCCCTCTTTCATTTCCCCTCTCCCACACCAGCCCCTGTTTGTTTTCTCTCCCCATGTCCCTGCCCACCTCCCCACATCCCCACCTCTCCCTGACCTCATTCTGTGGGCCATGAGTAGTGTAGGGCTCCTGCAATATCCTTGGAGCAAAAGCTGAGGGGCTGGATCCTGAAAAGCGCTTTATGACATGCCTAGATTGAAGCATGTGAGCAGCCCATGGAAGACAAAGGGACTGGATGAATGTTTCATGCCCCCACTCAGTTTAGCTCTTGGAGTTACAGACTCAAAGGTTCCTGTAAATTTTGTAGGTAGACTGGGGCTTCATATCCAGTTTTGTCACTCAAGCATACGCTTGAGTTTTTGATTCCAATGAGGCTGCAGAGCATTGAGTATGATGTAAGCGAGTTGGTGAGCCACCATAAGTGTTTGGTTTTTTCTCCTCTAAATGGCTACAGTTAAGTTTAACACCTTGTAGGGCTGCATGTCTGATCTGATAACTGTTGACTGCCTTTTTGGACCCTTAAAAGCACTCAGAATTAGTTCTCAAACTCTAAAAGTGGTTCATAGCTCTGAGTTATGACAGTCAAATGCTGTTAAATCTCTTCCTAGATGCAACTGGAGTTAGTCAAAAAAAATTAAATTACGAAAATGTCAGAGCTTTGTTCTGCTGGAGAAGTTGTTGCTATTTATATTGTTGGCTTTTCTCTCAAAGGTTAAGGTAGGAGGGAGAGCGATGAGGAAAGGTTTGTCTTTCCTCCTTCCCTTTCTGAAACTGTGTTATCTACATCTTTTCAAGGTGATGCTATGTTTTGATATTAATGTCTCAAGTAATGTCCATTAAATGTGTGACTCTCAGACTTAGACATTTTCAATTTGTAAACCGCCTATCTTTAATTAATCAAACCAAAAATAGCCATTTGAGAGCCAAATCTCAAAATGTAGNCTGGAAACAGATGTTTCTAGAAAATCCAAAAAAACAGGCTAGGGAAAAATGCATATTTCTGGAAAATGATCAATTCTTGTTACAAAAAGAGAATATACCATCATCACTATTAAGACCTAACAGTTTTTATGAGATGCAAAAACTAAACAAATTTTTTTTTTTTTTTTTTTTTTTTTTTTTTTTTTTTTGCTGCTGAACTTGCTTATTTACCTTTTGCAACAGTGCCCAGCTGAGATGGCATTGGTCCAGAGATGCATACCTCGAGTCTGGAATTTCAGTTTCCTGTGACTGCAGAGGCATGTTAAACAAGCAGAGGCCTTACTGTTAATAAACCAGACTGTTAAAGAGGAGAGGCTTTCAGTTCATAGTAAATTCATTTCAGAAGTAGAGCAGTCTCAAATCCTTCTTCTGTATTGTCTGACATCAGCCTGTCGTAAGTCATGTATTCTGATTCATCTTCAAGTTAGGAAAAAAAGGACGTGTGAAATCCAGATCTCCTACTTGTCCTGCTTTTCTAATTTAAGTGGTTTGGTAGAAATTAGAGGGCCCTTGTAAAAACAAATGCCTTTTGTTTTCCAAGTAGATAGAATACCTTAGGTGGTTAATGCCAGCACTGGTTCTGTTGCACATCCTGAAGTACCTGATGCTATCGTCCTTGCAAAAGGAATGAGTTATACATGAATTAGTGAACATCCCTCTGCTGAGTTTTTTGTTCCCTTCATTTTAAAGCTGAGCTGTTTCTGTTTTTCGTCCTCCAAGTCTACTGTAAATTAGGTTGTCAATGAGGCAATGTCTTGCCTTCATGTCGCTGCCACCATTCTGCTGTCCTGGATCCCAGACCTTAGCCAGCTTTCCCATTCAGTTTTGAAGTCTTGTAGTGTAAATCCGATGCCATGATAACTTCTGGCTCCTCTCTGATGTTGAATTCTTCTCCAACTCACCTCCCAGAGGTTTCAGAGGCTTGTCTCTGAGACAAGCATGGTGTGAAAGCATAGAGCCTCTGTCCACTTTCTTGAAAAAATCATAGAAGTTCTGAGCAGCA
>VXAV01003083.1:265334-275698 GCA_013399715.1 Alectura lathami | reverse complement strand
AAATCATAGAATGTCTGAGCAGCAGTTCATGCTAATATCTGTGTCTAAGAGAGAAGGGTCAGAGAATGGGGATGTGTAACTGAGGGAAAACATGGTAAACCCCTGTTGGGAGAGCAGGTAGTGATAGTGTCAGAAGAGAAAAAATATCCACTGGAAATTGTGCAATTTCTTGACTAGCTGTGGGTTAAAAAAAAGCCTTCCACGTTGACTTCTCTGGATAGGAACCAGGCCATATATTGTCAGTGGAAGAAGTCTGTTCCCACCTTTCCTTCCATTTAGTTGTTGCCTGTGCAGTAGCCTCAGCCTGTGAAATACTGCCTTAAACTTCATTTGTCTTTGCTACCTGTGAAAAATTTTAATCTGAGATCAGTATCCAGTGATATCTGAGATCATAAAACCATGCCTGGTTTTATGAAGGGGGCTGTCCACCAGGTACAGTGTTGTTTGCATAGCTCAAGAATTTCAAAATTGGATCCTTCACCTGTGGACAGTGCTTAGTTCTTTGCCAGTCCAAGGACCCGCAGGGGCTATTTCCCTTTTTAGGTGTGAATAATCAAGCAGTATATCCACAGCTACTTCATTTCCTGCTTGTCTAATTGAGAGAAGGATCAACTTCTGGATAACTGAGAGAAGAATCATCTTCTGGATAACACAGAAATAATGGCTTGTGTTTCTGTGCTCCCCATGCATGGCAGCAGTATGCACAGTGGCTCCCCTTAGCTAGCTGCAGATTTCCTGTCTTGGTTTCACAGACATTGAGTCAAAAGGAGTTCCTCTGAAACTGTACCTAAAATTGGGAAACATTCAAGATCTTGCTTTTAGGAATAATACAAACCAGAGGAGGGATAAAGCACAAGAGAATGTATCGAGTAAATTCTTGTTCAGTGATTTTCCTCTAGCAGAACTGCTGTGAGGCAGGAGTTGCAGGTTCATCAGAGTATTGGAGCTGCCTTGGCTGCACAGCATGTGAGGAGCCATCCCTTACCTTGTGTGTTGAGGTCCAGTGACCATCCTCCTTTCCAGAGCTCTTCTCCAGGAGCTGTTTTCCAGGTTACAAAGTTATTTTTCCTTCTGCTGTTTCTTTAGCTTGTCCTTCTGGCTGCCTTTTCAGCTTTGAGTAATGAGAAGAATTGATCACTTACATCTTTATAATGGCCTTTGACACTGTTTCATGCATTGTGTGTCCCCTTGCACCTGTCTATTCTCAGGGCATGGGCCTTTTAATCTTTATGTAGATTTTTATTTCCAACCTCCCCTTTTTGCTCTTTCCATTGCTGTCTTCTGATTCCCATCAGTATATCCTGCGATTTTTATTTTTTAGCCAAGACTCCCAAAGCCACCGGTTAGCTAAACAACAAAATCACAGCTTGCTTTTGATATTTGGACCAAAGGCCACCATCTACTCACTACCAGAGCTGGGTCTCCAAGAGGTCAAGTCTTTGCCTTGCTAGGTAAAGCTGTGGACAGCTTTAACGTGTGGCCATGATGTTACATGGCATTGTGACTATACTTGTTTGCACTGCGCTGTGGCATTGCCGTATCCCAAAGTAATGCCCTTTCTCTGCAAAGCAGCAGTGACATGGTGTGGTGGGGCAGAGAAGTGTGATTCTGTAACAGCCCTGCTGAGTAACGCTGTCATGCTGTGGTCATCATGCAGTAAGACAGCATCATGCTTCCACAGTGCAAGGTAATGATCTTCCCTTGATATTCATCACTCACAATGAGTGCTGTCAAGTATGCAACCAAGAAATCAGGATAAATCAGTAGGATGAGTGCCTTCTTCATCTGCCAGCCAAAGGGATTGGTCCTTTGTCTCAAGCAATAAAACTCTTGGATTCATTGGTCATAGATAATCCATAAGGAAGGGTTGTTAAGTAATCACAATGCTGTTATTTAACAAATCATCATTTAATTTCACATCACGTGGCACCATAACATGATGTTCCTAAGGTTCTGTAAATTTTTCTGGTACTTTTTAAGGATGCTTCCTACAAGGGGGCAGACAGAAAAGTGGCAGAAGTATGAGTTCTGCTGTGAACTCAGCTCCCAGCGGGTGGAATTAAGGGCAAATCACAGAAAAGCAACTTATCTTTCTTTGAGTTTTCTTTTGAAATTTCAGTCTTGATATGATTTTTTTTTTTTAATGGAACTTTTTTGAATTTAATATTTCAAAAGCTAAGCACTGCTCTGCAAGTGAAATTAGAGGAAGTTAGAGTGCTATGACCCATTGCCATCTGCCACCTGAGAATCAAGATTATCCAATAAATGTCAAGCAACATTTCCATAACGTTTGTAAGGGATGAATATTGTTAGAAGGTATATGCAAGATGAATCACAAAGAAAGCAGAAAGTCAGGCCACAGTCTTGGCTGGTGTGAGACAGAAGCTAACTCAGCTGGAAAAATCCTGATTTACACCAGCTGAATATCTGGCATTTCTGTCATCTGAGTTGGAAGTGTGAGGAGGGCAGTGCTGATATTAAGGCTGCTTATGCTGGAAGCAATAGGGAAGTCCACCAGGGTGTTTTGACTCAGAAGAAAATTGAACAGTTTTCCCACATGGAGAAATACAGAACATGGGGCTCGGAAGGGATAAAATATGGGCTAAAGTCCAGCATAAAGACAGCAGGCTTCCCTTCATCATTATGGAATATTGAATCACTGGTGTGGACAGCAAATTCAGACTCATGCAGTGCTCGGTTATAACAGAGTGCCTGCATAATTTGATGGAGTGGATTTTGAAGCCGGTAGATTGGAATCTTACCTTTTGCTATAAAGAAACAGAATTTGCCTCCTGAGCAGCATCTTTTCCAAATCACAATCCACACCTACATCTTGAACCCAGGTCCACATCATTGTCGATCTGATGTGGCAGTTCTTTTCAAGAGTGGAAAACCCCATGCAAATTTAGATTTCTGGTTCAGACGCATACTTAGGGGTCAAATCCATTCTCAGAGGTGATTGGCAGGTATATGTACGTCACATCTAGAGCAGCATATTATGGAGCAAACCTCATCTTTCCATTTAGCTTGTCTGCATCTTTGTCTTTTCCTGCACTTACTGCTTAGCCTATTTTATTAATTCACCATTGCAAATGATATCAGTGAGAGATATCACTTATTTCAGTATGATGAGACAGAATTCAGTGGGCTGAGGGAGAAGTGGGATAAAATCATCTGTTTGGCAGTTGTTTGGCTGAGTGAGGGTTGTTTTGGCTGCTAGTTCTTTTTTTTTTATTTCTAATGCATTAAAATTATAGTTCCTTTTGGACATTAAAGTTCAGTTTATCCTATATAAAATTATATCTACATTATATCCATCATATCCTGGTCTTTACCTTAGAAGGAAGCCTCATAACACTTAGTTTAGTTGAAGAGAGTTTATGCCATTTAATTGCTCTCTTAGAGAAATCACGTTGATTGAAAAGAACCCATCTGAGTCTGAAAAGGTAGAAATATAGAATCATAGAAATATTTGCAATCAAAGTATTGTTATGATTACAAAAATAACCCATCACTTCAGTATGTGGTCGTTACAGCAGAACTGATGTAACAGTCCTTGAAAAACCCTTTAACTGAAGCAAGGGCATTACATCCTGATGTCCATACCCTTGTCCTTGCTCCAGCTTTGTTCAGGTAAAACTCTCACTGAGGTTTGTGAGAGTGGTACCTGCATAACCGGCAAGTAAAAAAAAATAAAATCTTGATCATATAACAGAAAATGGTAAGGAAATCCCATGTAAGTACTGTAAACTGTTTGTCACAATATCTGTCCTTTAATTTTTTGTGTTGCCTGTCTTTGCTGGTTAGTATATAGGTTGAGGTTTTCTGCTCAGTTAATCCTGAAGCTCAACTTGCTATTCCATCTGTTCATAAGACTACTCTCGTTTATTAGATATAAGCCCACAGAGAAGTTCTCCTGGTACTCTTGGTGCACCAGGTATACAGGACAACAGGCAGCTTAAAATCTCCATACCTTACTGTTAAAATTGTTTTGGTGAGAGAGCTAAATGGCTCCATCGTTCATGGAAACAGGCTGCTTTCTTGTTTGTAAGGCCATCAGCCATAAAAAAGATGGAGCTTCATGTGACAACACTAACCCTACCGAAAGTTTTCTCTCTTGTGAATGAATAATTGCAAAATCCTGAAGGATTTTAACCCAGTATGTCTCTCCAAGAACAGTTTTTTACAATCCTTGCTAGAGGTAGAAGCAGCTGCAGTTATTTTCAATGCATTCAGATAAGGAGATCGCACAACAAAACTGAAAATCTGTTCACAGATAATTGGATGTACACATCAGCTCTCTGATGCTCATTGATGTAGAGCTGTAGGGACCATCAGCGACACAGGAAGGGAGCAACAGCAAAGGACCAGTCTTCACATCAGCTCTATGCTTGTCTGTTTTAGTCACTTGAAACCATGACACGTCCCCACCTGTTGGTGTCTTCCATGTGCTGTGGAAGTCCAAGTGTCTGTAGCCTGAGTACTGACAGCCATCGTGACAAACCAGCCTCTGCTGCAACTGTTCCCCTTTCCCTCTGGCAACCTACAGTGATTGTATTCTGTCTCCTCTCCTTGGGAAATGTCATCCTTGTGAACTAGTGACACAGAGCGGGATGGGCATGAAGGGGGGAGGGAGGTATCTGCATCCTTCCTCCCCACCTCAAGTTTTATGCATGATTGCACCATTGGCTAGTAGTCCCTCTCGTAGAAACGTGTGTCACCTGTTTTGGTAGTGTGTGTGTGCAAAACATCTTCCTGCTTCCCTGTGGCAGGGGCTCAGAAGACATCTAGCACACGTAGACATGTGCTGGAGAAGTCTTCTGAAGCCCCTTGGGATCAGGAGGCTGAATTAGCATCCCACGTGGGAGCAGGTGAGGCTGAAGTGGAGCTGAATTCTCTTTTCCTCTCCCTTGACAGGGCATCCCTTTGGAGCTCCTGCGTGGTCCTGCCTCTCCTGGCTCTCACCTGGATGTCTGCAGTTCTGGCAATCACTGATCGGCGGTCAGCCCTCTTCCAGATCCTTTTTGCTGTCTTTGACTCCTTGGAGGGCTTCGTCATCGTGATGGTCCATTGTATCCTTAGGAGGGAGGTGAGCAGAATGAGTTCTTCTCTTCTATATAACCAGTATTACTCCTACAGAGAATTGTAGAATCATAGAATCATTTGAGTTGGAAGGGACCTTTAAAGGCCATCTAGTCCAACTCTCCTGTAGTGAACAGGGACAGCTACAGCTGGATCAGGTTGCTCAGAGCCCTGTCCAGCCTGACCTTGAAGGTCTCCAGGGATGAGGCATCCACCACCTCTCTGGGCAACCTGTTCCAGTGCTTCATCACCCTTATCCTAATAAGTTTTTCCTTATAACCAGTCTAAATCTCCCCTCTCTCAGTTTAAAACCATTTCCCCATGTCCTATCACAACATACTCTGCTGAAGAGTCTGTGCCCTTCTTTCTTGTAGCCCCCCTGTAGATGCTGAAAGGCTGCTATCAGGTCTCCCCAGAGCCTTCTCTTCTCCAGGCTGAACAGCCCCAGCTCTCTCCGCCTGTCCTCACAGGGGAGATGTTCCATCCCTCGGATCATTTTTGTGATCTGCACGCGCTCCAACAGGTCCCTGTCCCTCCTGTACTGAGGACTCCACATCTGGATGCAGTAAAAAAAAAAAAGTCTGAAAAATGCCCACTCAGCTTGACAGCTTTTCTATCCCTTTGAGCTCTTGCCTTCACATAGACAGTGGCCAAAGAAATGTCCATAACATTATCAGTCAGAAGATGGGATGCAGGCAAAAATGAATCAAGGTGTTTTATGCTGAGTGTATTGTAGAGTGCAATCTGGGGGTCAGGTTACCTTTTGTTCTAGCTAAGACATCAGATTTTGCTTGTTAAACACCAAAATTAATGTTTTCAGAATGTTTACACCCCCTCAAATATAGATTATTAAGAAAAGCAAGTTTTCTTTTTTGATTCTGAGAGGGACAACTTGCACTGAGGTTTACAGAATGGTTGTATGTTGGCATTAGCACCTAGAAATTCAAGCGAGAAAGTAATGTTAGCAATAATCAAGTGAGGAAATTGAGTAAATTCTCTCCAGCCTCCCTGTGGAGATTTAAAGTGGTAAATTATATCAGGGAAGAAAAAGAAAAATATTTTATGTTTCTTTTATTCTTTTCATCCTATGGAGTGGATAGACGGTTAATAACAGGGGACAGGAAGCCTTTTTTTTCAATATTCATTTTTTCTTCTTACAGCTCCTTTAAATTAAGTAAAACAGATTAATTCCTTATGTCAGGCCACTGAAATCAATGGAATTACATCACCAGCTTGGCTGAGACTCCTCCAACTAATTATGCTATAAATATGGGTCTGCATCTAACTGCCATTTTAGTCACTGGCATTTTTGTTTTCCATTGATTTCAGTGAGTTTTGGATCAGATACATACTGCAGCTGGTATAGGATCATAATCAGACGTTGTAGACCCCAGTAGAATGATTCATGTAATAGCATCCCTCATAAAAGTATTCTGAGCTACCAGTGGCTACATTTTTTGTTGTTGTTCTCAGCAGAGTTTGATTTGTTTTGGTATTTCTGTCTGACTCTGACCTGTGCAAATCCCTTTGCTCCTTCCTGCAGGTCCAAGATGCTGTGAAGTGCCGAGTAGTAGATCGGCAGGAAGAGGGCAATGGAGACTCTGGGGGGTCGTTTCAGAATGGACATGCTCAACTCATGGTAGGGAAAACTGCCATCTAGCCTGTTATTAGGGAACCTACAGGCATTTTTAACACAACTGATGTCCATCATAAATTTTGCAATCATCACTCCTTTTTCCTTTTTCCTGCACTTGAACAAACATAGCATAGACTCTTTCACATAAATCCTGTTTCTTTTCATTATAACACTCAGGGGCTCCAAGTTAACACTGAGTTTTGTATACCTCTTGGTGAGATCCTTTGTTGCCCAGAAAACACGAAGAGAAAATATACCTCTGAGGTCTCCCAGGCCTTTTCACCTCCATCATACTGCCTTATTCTAGCTGGAGCTAGGAGGCAGTGTAACTGCTTTAAACGCAAGGTGTTGGATCATCGTCATTATTATAAAGATACTGTCTCAAGAACGCTTGTTTACATTGCTTCACTGGGAGTATAGTTTAAGCACTGTAAACCTTGATCCTGTTGCAGAAATCCTTTACAAACAGTCTAAATAAGCCAGTAGGATAATAAACTATGGGGAGTTGTCTTAGGTCTGCTCTGGTGTTACGATGTAGAAGGCGTAAGAAACATTTCTGAGGCTGAAGTAACAACATCTGGGCAATCACTTCTAAGATTTGAACAAGTTCCCAAAACATCTGGTTAGTCTTAGGCCTATATCACAGAATTCTGTCAGTCACTCCTGTGCTAAGCTAAGCAGCTTGTGCTTGGGTATAAGGTCTCATTTCAAAAGCACAATTTTTAAGTCAAGACATCGAGACATACGCAGTTCTACCACATCTCCTAGGTATTTGTTAAAAACAGGTGCCTCATTTCAAGTTTAAAATTGTAGTCTTCAGATTTTCAGACTTCTTGCTATGCCTATTTGTATGTAGTTAAAAAGCCCCTTTTGCTCCTTCAGTAGCAGACAATAATCCTATCCAGTCTCAGTCTTCCTTTCAACAAGTTAACTCGCTGAGCTATTTTATTCTCCTTTTGTCAGACATTTGTCCTCAAATTTTCTATACCCTTTTTCACATGCCCTTCAAACTCTCAGAATCATCTGCAATTGTAGACACTACGTTACATTTGTTATTCTATTGTTACCATCCCAAGAGCTATATTCTGAGGTGGCAGATTTTTGTCCCTCTCTGTAACTCTCTGCTTTCATTTGTTATCAACCACCTTGCAAAATTCTGTCAGCTACAAATTTTTAGCTCCTTTACTTCTGTGGTGCTGATAGACATGCTGAGAAGTAGTGAGCTTACAGCCAGGTTCTTCACATCCAAGCACAAAGAGCTCTCGAATCTGGGCATGAATGATGACTCCTCACTGACATTTTAGAGGGGTACAATATTATTTTATAGCGACTGAATTGTGCTGTAACCAAAGAAATCAAAGACTTTGCAGGACAGCATTTTTGCTATTGCCTTTTCCACTAATCTCAAAATCTTCTCAATGTATTAAAAGAAGCTTAGCTGAGTAAACTGTTTGCCGCAAAATCTTGTTGACAGGTATTAAATATAAACTCATCCTTAATTTATTGTTTGGTGGAACTAGTACAGGTTGTTCAGTTATGTTTTTTCTGGAACTCTATCATCACAAAGTGATGACATTTTTTGTGTAATCCCACTTGCCCATTTTAACGTTAGTCTGTTATTACTTCTATTCCTTTCAAATTTATTTTATATTCCAAATAAGTTACTAATAAATCAGCATAAAAAAGAAGCTGAGATAATTCCTTAGCCAGCTCTTCAAAAACTCTTGGATGTCAACTTGCTAATATTAAAACATCTATCCCAAGGGGCTGGGGATGGGTTTTTGCACACTCTTCTTGGTATGAAATTAGAATGCATTTCAGCACATTAATACAATTATATTAAATGTCTTCTTTCTGAAGTGATGCTAGAAATAATCAGTGAACTCTTCTGCCTTTTGCTCCTCTGTAGTCTTTCTATTATCCCATGAAAAATGAAGACCCACAATAGCTCAGTGTACATAATTCTTTAAAATTTTATCTGCTATAAGCTTTTGAAAAGGGGTTAACTGATACTGGAGAAGGAAGGAGTTTCATTTGCCTGTACAAACCACCTGAAAAAAAAAATTACACAGCCTTTATACCTAGAGGGACCTTTAATTTTATATTTTAAGATACCCAGAGTTTCAGAAGATATTTAAGAGTTTAGGAAGCAGAGTCGTGTTTCCACTTCATGCAGTTTCATGATAGATAACATGAAATCCCAGTGGGTATGGAGCACTCTCAGCAGCATCTGCAGAACTTTTTAACTGGTGGAGGAGAATCCACTTAGACTAAATGTGGGGAGATATGTCCAAGAGGAATCAGGCCAGGAATCTGTCCCCAGTTTATTAGGAATGTGCATAAATGTGTTCCAGGGAGATAAATTAATTTGGCACCTTAGGAGTTAGCATTTGGATGAGCAGAAGAACCCAGCTGAAAAGCAGTGTTACTGCTCTCAGTGCTGAGGTTTGAGAACCACAAACCACACCAGGTGGAAAGATAGTGGTCTGTTTGACATGTTTCAGAGACTAAGCAAAATGCCTCTCCTCCACTCTTCCAGCAGTAATTATGCCTGGTTCATAAATTAAAGCACTTTTTGCATTTTCCACTTGGCTTTCTTTTCCCCACCACCTCCTTTTGACCACGTCTTCTGTGTTCTCTGTCTTTCAGACCGATTTTGAGAAGGATGTGGATATGGCTTGTAGATCAGGTGAGCACATCACAGGTGAGAATCGACAAGTGACCTGGTTTGGGGATTGAACTAGGCCATTTTTTTTCCTTTCTACTTTATTTGTGTGTGTCTTAGTGGCTTGCATGTGCGTGCGTGGGCTGCCCTTACTCTCAACCCTGGCCAAAAGAAAGCAGTTCCCCTAATTCTGCCCTGTGCTTTGCTTGTCTATTCCCCCACAGTTCTCTTGGCCATCTAGCTGAGATCAAACCTTGCTCTGAAGTATTATTTCATACCTGTGGTCCGCGTAACACAGTGGCAGAGAAGAGAATCAGTGAAGAAGAGATGGGTTCCATCTCTTCATGCTACGATTCTTCTTTGCTTTAGCAACCCCCATCCAAGGCCAGCCTCAGACAGCTCTGTGTTCAGGTGGTGTCTTTGAGAAGGTCTGGAATCGGGAGAGCCTTCCCAACATCACTCCATGCACACATCTGGTGCAGTTGTAAGCTGCCTGTATGGAAGTGGGTCTGCCCCTTTCTCCTGTATGTTCAGTCACACATGTTCTTTTCAATCCTGAAGATCTGCATGGATGAACTGTCTCTTTTCCCAGTGAGTTCCTTTTCTCCCATGTCCCTGGGAGTGTCTGCATCATACAAAGTCCCCTTTGCTGACTGTTTATCCCTGCAGGTTTTGTCCTCTCCTGGTCCTGGCATGCCTGACCATTTGGCTGGCATTTTTTTTTTTTTTCCACTTTGTAGATGTTTAGGCTTCCATTTACCTTCCCAACCTTCTCCCCTTTCCCAAGCAAGAGAAACACCAACTTGCTTGGCACTTGCACATAATTCACATCTTCCAAACCAGGATCTCTCCTAGCCAAGGACAGTACATACTGTGTGTGCAACTCCCATCATGGGAAAGTCTTTTTTCTCTCTTTCTCTGTATAACTTTCTTTCTTGTCCTTCCTCTCTTTCTTAATTTCTTCCTTTCTTTTCCTCTTTC
>VXAV01003083.1:234642-265251 GCA_013399715.1 Alectura lathami | reverse complement strand
CTCTTTCTATATATATCTGTCCCTTTAATTTATCTTCTTCTTAATCTAATCCATCATTTATCTACTTCAAACATATTTATCTATCTTGCATCTCTCTCTATCTTGCAGTCACTTATTTATCTCTGTCCTCAGCTGTCTGTCTTTCTGTACCTGTTATTTACGTATTTCTATCTCTGTCAACATTTATCTCTGTCACTGTGTTTCTGTATATTGTCTATCACTGTCGCTATCACTTATCTATCTAATATCTATCTATATCTTATTTATCTTCTGTCTTTCTCTCAGCTTCACTCCCTCTCCCTATGCCTATCACAGCCACAGTATATTTATCTCACTTATCCCGGTGATATCTTATTTCATGGTCTCTTTCTGTCCATTTATCTCTTTTCAGGGTCGCTCCATTTTTTTCCTCTCTGCTTCTCTGTCTCATACTCTCTAATTGTGTTTCTAGCTGACTCTCTCATCTCATTTATCTTCCTCCTTCCTTTCTGACACTGAAGACTTTGGTTCCAAACTATCACGTACAAAAGGCATGCACATGAGACCAGATCTGACTTGAATGCATGCACAGCAAACATGCATCCAGGCTGCTTGTTGGCATCCCCAACCAGCTAGACAGCCAGCAGCCCACTTTGTGCCGAAAAGCAAGGCAGACCTCCTACTCCTGCAATACAGGAGCTTTTTTTGGTCTGCTAAAGAGTTTCGTGCTTCCAAATTGAGCTTCCCAGAGGAAAAGCAGAGGACCCTGGATCAGCAGCTCTCTAACAGCCTAGGCCTCCCTTCCTTTGCTCCCTCCCTTACAGCTATACATATAAACAGTTGGTTTGTTTGTTGATGTCTGCCTGAAGAGATAAGAATCCTCTGATAAAGCACTATTAGTCTGCACCAAGCTAACTAATCAATCATAGTCACTGTTTTGGAGACCTCTCTATATGTTGCATCAATGGAATTCCCATGCATTCTGCTTCTTTGAATAATAAAAAATATGTCTGCTCATCGGTTCCTGGCTGTGATTTGTCCTGGAGGCACCAGCTCTCATGCTGACATATTACACGTATGGCAGACACCATTCTTAACCTCGTAACTTGGATTCACTGCTAGGATTTGGTCCATGGGTCCATCCCATGGGACTCCTCTGCCATGTGCTGCCTCTGTCTCAGATGGAGTAGCTGAATAGTACCTTTGTCTCTGCTCCATGAGGGAAAAATGTGGTAAAAGGACCTCCTTATTATTTTCTGAGGTGGGAAAAAGGGGAACATACATTTATTTCTCCTTTCCTGTGCTGAAATGCAAGGTAAGTATCCTTCAGTGCCACCCGACTTTGCCCCTGCCCCACTGACTGACATCAAGGCTCATGTCATAATCTTCTTAAGGTCTTTGTTGGAGCCTGAAATCAACTGAACGATAGATTCTTGTGCTTAGAAATGAGGCAGATGTGTTGTTGTCGACAGTGTTGTGTGGGAATGATTGTCAGTGAGTCCTGTGTCTACCTCCTAATTGGCATGTTTGCATCATCCTCAGATTAAGATTTTCCTCTATTTAGGAATATGCGTAGAACTCCTATTTGTCCTCTAGGCAAATTGAGAAACACTAAATAATTATCTGTCACAAAGGCTTGGCATGATTATTGGAATGTAAGCTAGTCAGACATAACAAAATGTGGTTTGTTATACAATACTAAATCAGATCTTGAAACTGTTCCTGTTGGTAATGCTTCATTTCAGCTATTTTCTGAATCAAAATCACTTTGGACATGAAATCAATCTTCTACTTAAAAATAATTCTGTTCCTCTGTAGGCTAGTAGCTTATATTATGTATATGTGACATGTAGTGTGTAGTAAATATAGATATACATGTAATTGCTTTTTGAGATACTGCTATCAGTATGGTAATATGTGTTGGTGTAGCCTGGAGTTTTGGCCATGACTGAGTTGGGAAATTCTCAGCGCAGAGGTTTCTCTCAAAATGAGAAATCTTTTTTCCTCCCTAGCTTTAATTTTGCCTTCGGCATCCTGGACTAAAAGGCAAAAACCCAAATGTTAAAAACTGTTTTGTCAATATAGCCTCTCTCTGAGAGGTTCAAGGGGACATGCTAGCGTGGTGTGACTGCAGTAGGTGTATTGGTATGTTAACAAAAAGCTAAAGTGAGGTGCTAAGGACGCTTGTCTATCTCCCTAGTGCTGAATAAAGACATCACTGCCTGCAGGACCTCAACCATCACAGGAACACTGAAGCGCCCATCGCTACAGGATGAAGAGAAATTGAAGCTCAATCATCAGAAGGGGTCATCAAATTTTAACAGTCTTCCAGCCAATGTCTCCAAAATGCATCTTCAGGGCTCCCCGCACTACCTGGGGGCCATCAACCTGAACGAGTTCAGCAATCACAGTCTCACTCTGAAGAAGGATAAGAACCAGCCACCCAAGTCTATTTACATCTGCGACGGGGACATCTTCAAGAAGTTGGACTCGGAACTCTCCCGGGCGCAGGAACAAACACTGGACACCAGCTATGTCATTCTGCCTACCAACACGTCTACCTTACGGGCCAAACCGCCCAAGGATGAGAGCAAATACAGCATCAATATTGACCAGATGCCCCAGACACGACTGATCCACCTCAGTATGGCTACTGACCCAGGTTTTGTCGTCAAGAGTCCTCCACGGGAACCTGTGACCATGACTTGCAGTGAGGTGCAAGGTTCCCCCATGATACAACAGCAGAAGCAGCTGCCTCCACAGAATATCCCCAGCGAGTCACAGATTCCCAACAGCCTGTGTGACACGGGTGACTCAGGGAACTCAGGTGTGGTGTCCAAGAGTGAGACCGTCTCCACCCTCTCCATGAGCTCCTTGGAGGTGAGCATGGGAATTCCTGTGTTGTTCCCAGCCTGTGATGTTTCCTGCCCTCGATGCTGGCCACACCAGATGTTTCAAGAGAGGAGTCCTAGGCCAAATGCAGCCCACTGTGTAGTGCCAGAATTATATTACTGTAAGGGAACCCTGGCAGGTGAAACCATTTAGTAATTTAATGAAAATCCCTTGTTACTTCCATAGCCACAGTCTGCTGGTGGACGGACTGTCTTTTGCCCTACTGGTAATGCAAAATAAAATCAAAACGTTGGCTTGTCAAAGGCTGTTCATTTTAATGCAAGGCACATGACTTGCGTTAACTTTTCTTTGTTCTGTTCTCTTTGTTTCCCATTTTGATGACTTCAGTCATGAAAAAGATGAGAAAATCCTCCTGACTGCAGATGTAAAATATCCTTAAGGCATGCCCCACAACTCTTTTAACATCAAAGGGATGTCAGAGGTTTGCCATAAGTGCAGCCCTATCCTTCTGACCTGTGATAGCTCAATGCACATGTTAGCAGTTCTCCCTAGTCAGTACATCTTACACTGATGTCTGTCCTAGCCTTTGCACTTCTCAGCACCTGGCCCATTCCTTGCCTGTTATCAGAGAGCGGGTCTTGGCCTTTGCTGCCCAAATTTCGGCCTCTAGTGACTGGTGGACAAAAGCTCCACTAGAACACTTGGCTGAAACTCTCTATTTGCTTCCCATTCCGTGAACTGCTTACAAGCTTACAACTAAGACAGAGGCTTGAATTAGCCAAAATTCAATGTTCAGCCCTCCTTGGGGCTCAGTGTTTTTGTGAGTGATCCCTCTAACTGGCTGGCACTTTCCATCATGGAAGGCCAGAGAAACACAGTAAAGGTGGAGGAAGAAGGAAAAAGGGGAAGAGCCTCTGTGTTTCACCTACTGTGTGGTTCAGCCTGTGCCCATCAGTCCCTTACTAACTTTCACCCACCTCTTTTTCTTTTAAATCCCCAGAGACGGAAATCGCGGTATGCAGAGCTAGATTTTGAGGTGAGTATATCCTTTTTCGACTGTATTTCTTGTGGGGTGGGGTGAGAAAGAAAAATGCTGCTTGATTTTCTTGCCTGGCACCTTTGTAGGAGCACAGCCTTTGCCAAAGCGCTGCTGTAAGGGTTTGAAAATGGTGGACTGAAAGAGCTATGCTGGCTGCCTAGTAAGGCTTACCCTGTGCAGCTAAACAAATGAGTGATTTATATTGGCTCATGTTTAATTTATGGAGCAGTTGCTTCTGTGTAAACATTTGTAAATGAAGATCCTGTGTCAGTGTGCACAAGGCTTGTAGCATCTCCTCTGCGAGCGAGCTGCTTGTGGAAAGCTGCGAAAGTGCTGCAGGTGGCTGCAGCACACTCCTGTTTGGGAAGCACAGACACATCCTTTGCTTTGTGACCTAAAATGCCATTGTCTTTTGTGCCAAAGCTCTGCTCCTTAACAGAAAGGCAGGTAACATGTCCACACTGTCACAACCCATCATCCATCCTGGTTTTCACACCTGTTAATGAATGAACCTTACAGAATCTGCCTGGGAGGAACTGTCTGTGCTGTATGTAGGGAAATGTCTGTTCTCACACCTGAAGCGTGGACTTTTAATAATGGATGTAACTTTGGGGGGAGGAAATGTTGTTTTTGTACAGCTGGATAGGCTTTGCTGACCCGTGGCCCTTGCGTTTTCTGCAGAAAATCATGCACACAAGAAAACGTCACCAAGACATGTTCCAAGACCTGAACAGAAAACTCCAGCACGCAGAGAAGGAGAAGGAGTCTCCAACAACGGACAGCAAGGTTAGTCTCAAACCTCCAGCTCTATCACCTGCTGGAGACAACTAGTGCCAGCAGGAGCGCAGGAACATTTAGGAACCCTTACTGAATGCCTTACCTTGAGTTCATGCACGTTGCAACAAACACACATGCACCACATAGGACACGGAGTGTCCCAGACATACCACTAGCTTGTCTACAGGGTGGTCAGCAGCCCAGATACAGAAAGTTTGTCCTCATGTCCATTCATGATGTATAGAGTCTCTGTTTTCTTGTCTATGTCTGTTCCACTTTTTTGTGTTCTTTGCCTCCTGTTCGGGTCATCTCAGAGTGCTGCACCCATCCATAGATTATGGTTATTATCATCCATAGCTAGGAACTGGAAACCAGAACAGCCTTGGAAAAATCTAGGTGGAAAGAGGAGGGGGCAGAAATGGAAATCATAGAATCATAGGATATCCTGAGTTGGAAGGAACCGGAAAGGATCATCAATTCCAGTTCCTGGCTCCAGACAGGGCCACTCAAAAATCAAACCATATGTCTGAGAGATAGGTTGGGATAGAAGGAGTCTTCTGTTCCTCCTGCAAGGCCTGAGATAGGGGCCAAGGCAGCAGTGATGGGCATAGCTATTGAGGAAAGCCACAGCGGTGGGATTTAGGCTGTCAGTGTGGCACCAATTCATGGTGACTGCATGCTGACTAAAAAGGGGGTGAAGGTTTTTGTGACAGCTGATGACTTCAAACACATTCCTTCACGAACAGGAAACTCCTTGCCTTGTGGGCATGAACAAGGTCGTAAGGATCCTGGAATACCCTTGGACCCTTTCACATGTAGTAGTGTAGACCAGAAGGGACTTTACTCTGCCAGCATCGCTGTATCTTTGATTTCACTTTTAAATAAGCAACCACAAAGGCGAGCTCCCAAGTCTCTCTCCAGCACTGGCAGTTTCCCAGCCTCTCGCGGCAGCATGTCCCATTGTCCTAAGTCCTTTCCTAAGTCCTAGGTCAGAAAGCTGCTGCTGAGATGTGGACTGAAGGTCTGCATAGAAGAGAGTTCCTTTGGGAGTTTCTGGTAATGGTACTGGCCATATTTAGGGATTGGTTTGTTGTTGTTTTTTTTTTTTTATGTAAATGCTAGTCCTCTCTGTACTTCAGTGCACTGGCCAAAACTGATCACCTCATCATACTAGATACATTTCAGATTAATTATTACATTGTTAAATGGAAAGAAAGCACCAACAGAAGCATAACAGGAAGAGGAACAACAAATCTTCTGTCTCTTTAGGAAGGGGGATAGATAATTCTACTATCACATGTGCTTAACTGTCCAGAATTTCTCCAACTTCAGTTGTAAACTATGATTTTTAGCAGATCTTCAGCAGAGATCTGGAGGTTTGTACCAGCACATATATTCCTCTTCTACAAGTACACTGACATGTTTAAACTTTGGAAAAGTATTACCACGAAGATGAAGAAGGTTGCCCTTTACCCACCGTTCCAGAGCAGACAGTGGAAACACAATCAGGGACTCCTGCATATTTGAGCTGCTCAACTTTTCTCCTTTACCAGGTCCATTTCTGAAAGGCATTGCTGAACTGAGAGTGACTCAAGCCCTATTAAAGACAGCCTTGACAAGCACCTCTTTGTCATCCTACAGACATGGAGGCAACTTTGGGGAAGAGTTCTGCTTTCCCCGCACCCAGCAGCCTAGGAGTCCTTTGTGTTCTGCTCCCTTGCACTAGAGGCCACAGGGGTGGAAGATCTCCCTTCTTCAGCGAGGAGGCAAAAAGGGATGCAGAAAGCTCTCCTCAACTAGGTGAGGATGGGGAGGCAACAGCCCCAGTGCCAGGTACAGCTCAAAGAGAAGCAGCCTTACACCATCAGAGCATCCTGCTCTGGACCCAGCCAAGAAATCCAACCCCAAACAAGCTCTCCTTGTAAAAGTTTGCAGTCGTGTGCAGCCTACACCTGTCTCCAAACACACCTTCTTGGATATAATCATAGATGTTAATTCCAGTTTATCCCAGACCAACATAAGTATCCTGAGCAGACAACCAATGAGCTGTCATTGTTGAGGCATCTGAGAAGTCTGAATATTTATCCTCTAGACAACTTATTTGCAGCCAGGAAGTGGACCAAAGGCTTGGAGNCACAACAGCCACCCACACCACACATCCGAAGTGATTAAAATAATTAAAAGTGCTCTCAGCATCTAGGATCTTGCAAGCCTTCACTTTTAAGACTGCAGTGAGTCTTAAAATCAGTTAAACTCTGCTAGATGCTGAATCAAGTGCTGGTGGTATGGGCACATCCTGCAGGACTGAGACTCAGACATCCCAAATTCAAGCTGTGAGGCTCACAGGTATCTGCAGCAGCTTAGAGGCACATTTTGCTGCCCAAACAGATGCATGTTGAAGTGTTAGGTTGGTACTGACTCAGACAGCAGAGCTCTTCCTTCCTAATCACTCCCATCACTTTGAGTTGTGCTTTAGCCACCTGATTGCTAAAAAAAAATAAGTCCTGTTGCTGGCAAACTTGCTGCAAGTTTGCTTCTCGGTTTAAAAATCTGCCCTTTGCCTGGCAGTCAGTTGGCAATTTAGTTCCTTCTTCCCCATACATATGTTTTCCAGGGTCTTTATTAATTCAGCTGAGTACCATCCACATTAAAGGAAGACAGTAGCTTCTTTCAAGCTACTTTGTAATGAAAAGGAAAGATTTTCCTGCACAGATCTGTATTGTCAGGGTAAAGCATCTCCAACACTGCTCCTCCCCGTGAGTTAATTGCTAAAGAGATTCCAGTGCTTGGGCTGGACATCAGGAACAGGCCATGCTCTGCAACAGCATGGTAGGAAAGCTGAGGCTTTGTAGCCTTTAAGGTAAGCCAGGGCTTTGTTTCTTCTATGCTTAATGCTAGCTTTGAAATCTAAGGGTGTGACACTCCTGCCTTCCCCCTCAGCAGGAGCCCTTTCATCCAACTCCATTAGAGAGGTTTGAATCACATACATATTCCTCTCTCCTTGCCAGTGTCTGGCTTTGCATTGTTTCAAACAGCAGATCTTTACTTGTGCAGAGGTCAGTGAAAGCCACGCTGAACAACGCTCTGCAAATTTCACTGTTCTGCCAGTTCTGTCTTATCAGCTGCTTGCTACGTTCAGTTCTCTGCAGCTTGAGTGGCTTTTGCTTTGGCTGCAGCCCTGTCCTGGACTTCACATAAATGCTCTGGACTCATTCTGTAATTCAGCTCTAAGCTCAGCTTTGAAATCCAGTCCTGTCTCTCCGTTGGTCCTGGACCAGCAGTTGCTCTAAAACCTAGCGGAAAAAGATACGAAGTTTTTCTGCCATTCTGTGGCATTCCTCTATTTTCTACTCATCTGTTTCTGGCTTGATTACTCAATTTCTCTCTTCTCAGGTTGAGATTTCTCTTTGCTTTCCCTTTCAGACACCTGCAGGATGCGCCCATCCCACCAGCACTTGCTTTGGCATCTAACAGAATAGCAAGCAAAAAAGACTTGATCAGCATTGTAGCTCATTCTAGCTGGGGCTGTGCATCTCCTTGGCATGCCCCGCCGCTCGGCACAATTAATTCCCTTCCTTGATGGCTACCTGCACTTTTTAATGCTGGTTTAAAAGCTGGCAGCTCTGTTCCTGGATGGGAAAGTACAGCTTTCCTCCATGGGAACCTCTGCACAGGCTGAGGTTAGGATGGTGGTGGTTGTGTGAAATACAGGCTTGTTCCTCACTGAGAAATTTAGAAAATTGGGAATCTGTGTCCTTCTGCAAGCGAAGCGCTGCTTATGGGTAAGGTGTTCTCCTCTGTGCCGTGTGGTTAACACTCTGCATTTTTAAAGGCTTTTGTAATTGACAGCTATTAAAAGGCAAATTATAGTAACTGTTATAGGGAGGAATGCTACATAAAGTATAATAACTACAACAATAAATTCTGTTGTGAAAAGTATGTCAAATTTTAATTCATTCAGCCATAAACCATCTGTTAGGTACTGGGTGCCCTGTTTCCCATCAATCAGCAGTTCACCTCCTCCATCTGATAACCCATGTCCCAGGTGTCTGGCATCAGTATTTCTCAAAAAAAATCTTATTCCAAGTGTCTTCTATGTTGGCAGTCAATTCCCACATTGTCTTTTGTTGTGAACCAGCTATCAGCTGCTCCAAAACCATTCACTGCCCAGCAGCTGACTGCAGCTCCTGGGTGTTTGGGCTGGTTAAGCAAAGGAATCTCGAAGGAATCATGCTTTGGGTGCTCCTGGTACCCTCACAGTATCCCTAGGTGCCCCTGTGAGGCGTGGGGGAGCCTTTAATGATTTCAGCATTTTGGGGCTTTGAACTTCAGGTGGCACAGAAGCAGAAGACATATTCAGATACTCCATCGAGTGGATATTTCAGGTTTCCTAACTGACTTCCATGAATGCAAGTTAAAAATGCTTTTTTTTTTTTTTTTTCATGAAATGAAATTCTAGATAAAGTCAGCCAGTTCCTCTTATTTCACTTGTCCCTTAAATGGACAACAGAAAGTATCATCTTTGTTCTGTAGCATAAAAAGAAGTAATTGCAGCTACAACTTGTTTCAAACAGGCAAAGGAGAATTTATCATTCTGTAAGAAAAACAAGACAGCTTTACCATTTTCTAATCACTTTTCATCGACATTGATCCAAAGATGGATTAGACAGCATGAGCCACATTTATCTTTCAGATTCCCTGCTATATGCTCTGAATAACTTCATTCCAGTCCTGGAGTCATCAGTGTCATGGGGAGAGACCATTTGGGTCATGAAGTATCCTTCAAGTTGACACTAGAGGCGATGAACACAGCGTGGGAATAGCTGGTTCCAGGGGAGTTAGAGTGCTCCGTAGAAAGCGCTGAACTCCTCCTCAGGTCATTCAGGGTAGACATAAAATTTGCGTATTTAAAAAAAAAAAAAAAGGCAAGGAAAAAAAAGAAAGAGGAGATACAGCTTAGCAGCTTGCACATTTCATTGTTTTTGACTGAAGTGTGAAATGAAATCTGTCTTACAACAGACAGTCAGCCTCCCGTGCTGTATTTATGCAACACACTGACACAGCTTCTAAGCAAGGCAGCACAAAATCAAACTGCAGAAGAGCCTGAGGCAGAGAAGCTCCTCTTTCCACCACCATCCCCTTTCCAGAGCCACCTGGACTCCAGCACAGGTGACGGACCCACTGCAGTCTCCCAGCACTAGCTTTAAGTGGAGGTGGCCACGTGGACCATCTCAACGCACTTTACCTCTCTCTTTGGTAGGGATTCGGAGGGGTTATGTTAGCACTGCTTCTGAAATGCCTTTCATCCCAAATCCTTTCCCTTGCCTTAAAGATGTGCAGCCAAAATGAAAGCTGTGGGTGAGCAGAGGAGTTTCTAAATGCCATCGGGATGATGAAGACCTCCGCTCAGCCCCATACAGCAGGTTTTACCCCAGCCTAAAGCTTGGGCTCTCCCTCCCTTCCCACCCCTCATTCAAAGCGCTCTGCTCCGCCATCCTGGCACCAAACAGGAACTGATAAACATTTTTTCGCCTCCCCAACAGCCAGAAGTTCATGGGCTGTGTCAGGCCAGAGTAATGGCTCTGTCTCATTGAGTTATTGGCAGAGCAGCCTCCTCTGCTTTCAGCTCCTGCCCCTGCCCATTCCTGGCTGTCTCCAAGGTGTCAGGCCCTGGGCCAACACCAGTGCCTTTTGCAGCCAGATTACACAACCCTCTCTTTAATTTTTTTCTTCTTTTCTCTGCATAGCTCAGTTTTCCCTCCTGTCCACAAGGACCGCGGAGACCCCACAGCGTGGCTGGAGGACAATGCCACAGCTAAAGCATGAGCCTGGTGGCATTTCCTATATGGCTGAGTCACAATAAAAACCATTTCCATATGGAGGGAAAGAAAAAGGGAGCTGTTTCCAGGAGCCTGCTACTGATTCCCAGGGTGCCTCTTGCCAAGAGAAGATTTTCTTTTGTCTCCTAGCATCCTTGCCAGAGCTCAGCCAGGCTGATGGCACTTCACCTGCTCAGTTCTTCAGAGGCACTGGGTCTTTCTGTGCTGGTGCATGGGCATCACTTTAGGAGATGCTGGTGTGTGTGGTGGGTAGCTGATGTATCTCACCCCAGAGGCAGCACCACCATTCACAGCATCATTACAGAGCTCTCATTCATTTGTGAGAAGTGGGAAGCTGAAAGCAAGCCTTCCCTCTCTATTTGATGATTTATGTATTTTCAAGGCTGAAAGGTCTTGGTCTGCATAACCCTTCGTCCTACAGCACGTGCTCCAAACTTTGTTCATGGCTGTAAAGGGGCCACCCTCATCACTTCCACTATAGATTTTTTTTTTTTTTTGAGAGGTCTATTGGGAAGCCCATGGAGTGCACTTAACATTCAAGGTGCTGATTGGAGTTGTGCACTGTCACAGTGTTGTTTTCTGTTTCATTCTCTCTTCCTTTCCTAATAACTCCCATCATTAATTCTTTCCTAATAGTTCCCAACATTTAATGTTTTTTATCACTATTGAATAATTATTGTAACCCTTAGGTCTTGCTCCTCAGTGACAGAGCCAGCCAGAAGCCTTTGTTGCTGATCTGAACTCGTAATTTATTAATTTTTTTCCAAGTTTCTGTTTCCTCTATGGATTTTTGGCTGCTCTCACTCCGCAGCTCAAAAGCAGCCCATTACACCGGCTCTGAGTTTTGCTAATTGCATTCAATGCACATGATGAGAGCTGGGTGCATCTTCACAGCATGAAGGAGAGGCTGAAGGTCAGGAGCGGGGCAGGCACAGGGACTGTTAAAACAGAGATTGGTTGGAAATAGACGGACTGATGCTGAAGGTGGCCGTAAAAAATGCCTTCGAAGAAGGGCTTTCATTTGAGAGAAAATATGGCATTATTTATGGACTTTAGCATATGATCATTTGTGCTGCTGTCTGTTAAATAACACAGCTGTGGACATCACTAACTTGGAAAACTTGTGACTCTACAATGGTTGTGGGAGAAAACAAAGTATTTTTCACTGTAAAGAGCAGCTTCGACTAAGCATTTTATTCTTCACTTTTTGGGAAACTTACAGTTGCATTTTAGTTTTTGCTCTGTTTGTGCTTTTGTCTTTATGTGTACCTTCTCGCTGCATCTTTTCATGACATACTAATGGCCTGCAAATCACCACAGATAAAATGTTAACTTCGGGAAGTCTCAAACTTGGCTCATTAAACAAAAAGGTTTCAGCTTTTAGTAGCAGTGGCTCTTAAATGAGTTCCAAAATGGATAATGGAAGAAGTCAACAGTTGCATCACCTTTTCTGTCATATTGCTATTAATCAGTGTTGTGCTGTGTCATGAAATAAAATAAGAATAAAAACACAGGGCGCAAGAGGAGCCATGTGTCTTAGTGAGAACACAGCCGCAGAAATCGAAAGCTAAAGTGTTTTGCATTCTTCTGAACAGTACTTTTTCAAAATTTGATTTAAAAAAAAATTCTCTTTCAAAGGTCCTTTTTAAAAGTTATTTTTTCTCCTTTTGCATTAAAACAAAGTTAATTTCAGAATGCTTTCACTCCCCATTGAGGAGAGGGCCAGATTTACCTCGTTCCTACATTCATCACTCTGGCCACCAAATGACCTCTCCCAGAGCCTGTGGGCAGCTGCAGGGATGCAGAGGCAACACCAAACACGCTTGAAATAATGGGTGAAAGGCTGGAAAAGGAGAATTTGCCGCTTGGGTGACGTGATGAAAGCCAGCCCTGCTGGGATAAAGGTGCAGTGCCTTTCCCAGCATCATTGCAGCATGGATGTGGGATAAATCACAGGCTACCGAAAGACTCTTAGGAAGGGACAAAATGGAAAGCCAAGGCGGGTGGATTAGTGTGTAGCAGGTGGGCATTTAGGTTTCACGTGGGGCTGCAGTGATTTCTGCGGCATCCTACAGTGCAATTGTGACACCACGTCTATGTGTGGCTTCATCTCACTTAATTAATAATTAATATATTCTGGTGATGGCATCGTCCTGGGCTGCATGTGACCTGCATGTGTCTCCTCACCTTCTTCCCAGACTTCTTTTCCTCCGTGTCGTCCCCTGTGCAGCTGCCTTTCCTCCCACCCTCAGATGGCTCAGAAGGGCTCTGTGCTCCTGTCACGTGCAGGGAAGCCTTTTGTCACCCAGAGCTGGAGTGTTTTGTGGGGATAATTAATGGTGAAAAGCATCACTCATGGCGGGGTGCAGCAGCTTAGTGGAACAGCTTATTTAAAACCTTTGCATGGCCTCGCCTTTATATACACCGTGAAGAATTCACCCGTTTTACAGTCCTATCTTGGTGCATACCAGCAGAAACATTGAAGGATATTCCCTGGATTGATCTCTGTGGTGGGATGCAGGGGAGTGGGCTAATAGCAGTCGATAAAGCCTCGAAGGCTTGGTGTGGAGCTGATGGAAGTGCTTTCAGTCTCAGAGCTGACAATCCAGCCCATCAAACAGCGTGGGTTCACTGGCAAAGTAGCCAGCGTGCAGCGGGTGCAGAGCCTATAAATAGCTGTGCTACATAATGAACGTGTTCTCATCTATATAAAATGCGGTCGATGGACATTGAAAAAGACCTCATCATCATCTGGATTTTCACGTGGGGGTTTTGCTGTAGAAATAGAAAAAGATGTTAAATTCTTAAAATCATTCTCAGCTTTTCAGTGGAGTTGTGAGTGGCAAAAGCCTCGGCTGAAAGCTGAAGCATCTATGTCCTGTGTTAGAGACAGCAAAGAAGAAAAAGTTTAGATTTTCTTCCTGAAAATAGTGTACATACACACCAAGTGGAATTTTCATTGAAAACCCACATTGTGTTGGATGAGGAGAATTGGCTTTGATATAAGGACAGTGAAAAAATGGCATTTGTTGCATGGGCACTGACCTCTTTCTCTCTTTTTTTTTTCTCTCTCTCTACTTTGTTATACTTTCCTCCTCTCGCAGCAAGAAAAACAGCAGACACCAAACAAGAGACCCTGGGAAGGAATCAGGAAAGTGCAGTCCCCACCGTCATGGGTTAAAAAGGACATCGAACCTGTGGCACAGTCTCCCCTAGAACTAAAAACTGTGGAGTGGGAGAAAACAGGGGCCACCATCCCTCTGGTGGGACAAGACATTATTGACCTTCAGACGGAGGTCTGAGCGGAAAGGGAAGAAAGGGACTTTTTTTTTTTCCGGAAAACAAACGAAACAAACAAACAAAACCACGTTTTAAAGAAATGATTAAATTAAATCGGAACCGAGCGAGAGAAGTGTTTGGTTTCTTTTGAAACCTTTGGGAAGACGGAGTAACTTTTGTATTGTTCTCAGCAGACAGGGGGAATATTACTTTATAGAGTATAGTAGCTGTAGGTTCAGGACAACACGAGCTTTCCCAGGTAGGACTGGAGAAGAAGTGAGCCTGGAAGAGAGTGAGGAGGAGGCAGAGGGTGGGGAGGAGCTGCTGGGGAAGAGCCCTGTGGAGATGCTTCGGGGAAGAGCCCTGCTGAGGTGCTTTGGGGCCGCTGCTGCGCGCCGGGAGCCTTCCTGCTGTGCCACGGGGAGCTGCAGAAGGACACCCAGCAGCCACCATCAAGGGCCAAGAAGATCGAGGTTGTTTGGGGAGCACAAGAGGTGATGCCGGCGGGAGCCTCGCCAGGATGCGGTGTGGCCGTAGGTCCTGGAAGAGATGCAGCCTTGAGGGTCTGTGGCATCCCCCACTGGTCCTGGCTCCCCACCTCTCCCTCATCATCTCACCTGAGAAGGAAGGAGCTGGGATGTGCCAAGTGGTGGCTGAGGAGACGTCCCCACTTCTCCGTGCCACCCCACGACCTGGCGTCCTGGCATCTCCACAGCACGTCCCTGTGGGGACCGGGGGGAAGTGGTGGCGAGAATCACATCACCCATGGCTTAGGGGAGAGGTAAGGTGGGGCTTTCTCCTCTCAGCCCTCCACGGTGGAGCTCCTGTGGGACAAGCACAGGAGGAAGGAACCACCTCCAAAACCTGCTCGCCCCATCTCCAGGGAGAGGGTTGAAGGTGTTAGAAAAACAGACCAACAAGGAGAATGTAGGTCATTTCATTGACTGTTACATAGATAAACTCAGCACGGGCCTTGCAAAGGTCTGCTTGGCCTCATCCTTTTTTTTTTTTTTTTCCTGTTACTTTTCCTTACTTTCGGACTCAGATTTGTTCCAAGCTGCCCCTCCCTGGAAGGCAGAGAGAGAAAGAGGGAAAGAGATCCACCAATGTACCTGGAGATATTTGGTATGCAGAGATGTTGCCTTAGGACATTGAGACAAACTGACAACATGAATAACGTCCACTTGGAAACAAACAAACGAACAAAAAAAAAAAATCTATTTTTTTCCTTCTTCTTTTCTTTTCTTCAATAAAAAGAGAACTTGAAACCCGAGACCTTTCTTTTCTTTGGCTCTTGTCCTTTCAAATGCCTTTCTGTGCCGTACGACTGCACAGGCATGGGGTGAGGATGCCACCTGCTGAAGGTGGAAGGCAAGTTGCTCTCTGGAAAGTTTGGGATGGTGGGAACACACGGCCCCCTCGCCACTTGCTTGCAATGCTTTGCTTTTTTTTATTCATTCTGGGATTTGGTTGTTTTCCCCTCGCTGGCTCTTCTTCTCCCTCCCCACTGCTCAGAGCCAGCAGGCAGGTTTGTGGTCCTACAAGAAAGGAAAAGGTGGAGCTGGTCAGGAGAGTGGGACATTCCTTATCATAAAACGGTCTTTTTATTTCACCATTAAAAAAAAAAAAAAAAAAAGCAATTTTTTTTTCCATTAGAAATTTCTCAAGGGTATTTACAAAAAAATGTTACCTACGTTTCACCCTAAAAAGTATTGTGTAATATTTTTATCATGAAAAAATATACCACTGCCATTCCATGCAGACTTTTATTTCTTTTTTTTTTTTTTAATCATTGCCACCACTGTCTGACATTTGGAACAAATCTCCCAGCTCTGGAGATGTGTGGTGCCAAACTTCTGGCCATGAGTGGCCAGACTGTGCCAGATTGCTATCAGGGTCTGAGTTATTACTGTGTTTGAGTTTCTTTTTTATTATTATTTAACATTTTTAGGAAAAAGCTAACAGTGAATGCAGGAGGTGAAACTATCACTGACCCCAGCTGTGCTTCCCCCACTAGGAGATGTTGCTTGACGTGCAAACATCTTTGCTTCAGCTTTCCATTGGGCCACCTGGGTTATTGATCTTTAAGGGTAGTGGCATTTGCCTTGCCATTAAGTGTATAATATGATGGATGGGAAGAAAAACTTCAAAAATTCAAATAGTTTAAAAATAGGAAAAAATGATTACTTACAAAAACTGTGATATTATTGTCCAATTTTAGATTATTCTATGAAACAGGAAAGCACAAAGGCCTCCCTCAGATGCCGGGTTGTATGATATTGTAATTATTATAATTACACATAATGAATTTTAGCATACAGATATCTTTATACTGTGTTTTAAATCTTTTCTCTCCTTTTTTTTTCTCCTCTCCCCTCCCCTGCCCGACCAAGCCTCCCCTCTTCTCCCCGACCCTTCCCATTCAACATTCACTCCAGCTGATTTTCAGGACATTAACGGTGTTATGTAATTACAGAGATAAATGTTTGTTTAATAACTGTTGATATTCGACTTTCTCTGCTCAATTCCTCCGGTTAATTCTGTTTGCCCCCACCCTGCTCTGCCCCTTGCCATGCCTTCCCCTCCCTCCTACGTTCGTCAGGTTTTTTTTTTCTGTACAGTTTTCAGAGCACAAAATGAATGTGTCTTATTTCTAATAAAAGAGGTGTAAACTCTAGCCATGTCTGCTTTTTAAAAGTGCCCCACGTGTGGTTTGCATCACGCCCGGGTGCTGGGAAACACCTCTCCTGGACCTGCAAGCTGCTGCCCTGGAAGAACCATAGCCTAGCACCCCCTCAAGTGCATCCTTTGCCTCTAGCCTGTAGCTTCTTGACACCCTAAAACCACCTTCCCTCATCATGCACATTTCCAAGGCATGAGGAATTCCCTTTTCCATGCATCCCAGCCTGCTTTTCCACGGGTATCTCTAACCCAAGCCTGGCTGCCCTCTTCCCAACATATGTCACGAGGGGCTGCTGTTTAATGCATTAAGTAGGATTATTGGCAGAGGAAAGCAATGCTGGGATCGTTTCCATTGGGGCAAGGGTGATGCTGATGCTCCCCTGCCCACATGCTGCAAATCCAGCCCCAGTCTCACCTCAATGTCCCTTCCACCTCCATCACCTCCAGGCAGGCTGCGAGCAGGAGTGTGGCTCAGTGCACGAAGGGGTTAAGAACATCCCTCCTGGAAAACAACGCTTAATGAGCTGAGCTCATTACTTAATGGATTTAAGGGATTATTTAATTCCTTGGCATTTACCTTTGAATGGCTGAAGTCTTCCAGCAGGAAAATATCTCCTTGACTCTGCTTCATCATCTGGAGGTTCATAGGTATAGGCTATACGTACAAGATTTTAGGTCTGCAGGAGGCTTAGGGGTCTGCCAAACTGGATGCAGCACTGCTGCTCTCCAGGACCTTGATCCAGAGCCATCACATCTGCAGGTCCCCAAAAGTAATGACTTGTCTTGGCCTGGCTGGAACAAATTGGATCTCAGAGCAATTCACCATGCTGCATCCCCACCTTGACTCCTGCAAGCAGAAGCAGGTGACGGTCCGTCATGCTTTAGCGTAACCTGTCCCAGCAGCTGGTGTGTTCAGCAAAAATAAAATAGGAAGCGTCAGCTAGGCAGGCTAAAACCCTCCAGCTTACACAGCCCGTCAGGGAGACCTGTTATTGCTATATGGGAATTTCTCATGGTAACTCTCCAGGTGGAGAAGCTCTTGCGGAGTCCATGTTAAGTCTCCACTTCAAGCCTTGGTGGCCTGCTGTGAGATATCCTGAAATGATTGCAGAGGTGTAGGGCTGCCCAGAGGGTCATACTCCAACCAAGCCGTGATCCAACCCATCTTCACCAGCATGATGGCATATTCCAGGGCTCCTCCATCCCTCCTGCTAGGAGCGTTCCTAGCCCTGCATCTCCCTTTTTGTCATCCTAAATACTAACCAGCAGGCACACTGCAGGGTGAGGGGCTGGGAGGGCAGATGAACCCAAACGTGATCGCAACCCCAGAGGTGGATCAGGAAGTTCTGCTTCTCATCAAGAAGATGTGGAAAGAGGGGGCACACATCCCCACAGTGCTGAAAGAATTGTATAAAACAGCAGCTCTGGGTGTGATCTAGGAGCTGGTACATGTAGGAGGTCAGTGTATGTGTAGGTGGTTTCCTTATGCACTGTGGTTATAAAATGGTGTGGCTGCAAGGAAGGGTCATAAGAAAATTCATCCTGTTGACGTCCCCCCATATTGTCCTATCACCCCATCATCCTGCTTTGCAGCCACCCCAGGCCATAGCCATGGAGCAGAGAACGCCTGTACCTACACCGTGATCTCACGAGGAGGAAGCACAGACATGCTGTGTCAGTGGATAAATTTTACATTGCACAAATAAGAAATCATACTTCTTGACTGCAAAATGATTATGTTGGAAAACTGAGAGGATGCTGAAAACTGAAGAAAATGCTGCCTATATGGGAAATGGGCCATGTGGATATGGTTCCTGGAAGATTTGGGACCAGGGCAGGATCTTACCCTCTGCAGTGATTTCTCTCTGTACTGTGGCTGCGGGGAGATCTTGGGCTCACCGTGCTGCTAACTGAGGCACCTGAGATGAGGTAAGATAAATTTGGGTCTGAATATCTGCTCCTGAGCTGCTGCTGTGACAAGATCTAAACAGAGAAGAAAAGAACAACGAATGGTTTTATTTGCTTGTTTGTTTTGATTTGTTTTTCTAATTTTCAGCAATCCACACCTTCCAGGATGAGCTCAGTGCCTCCCCAGGGAAATATCTGCCTTGTAGCTTCATACCAATAGAAAACACCTTCAAAGCAGCTTTCAACATCTTTCTGAATAAGAAGTCCTCGTGGGACCCGTATGGATGACGTCTCCAGGTGCTTGCTTGCTCAGATGTATTTTCATTCATAGTTTTCCAAAAAATCTTTTGTGTACCTGAAGCTCAAAACTCTGTTATGCTGGCAAGACCCATGCGTAGGCCAATTTCCTTCCAAGCCCTGGAGATGACAACATGGGAGGCAAACACAGTTCCTAATCTAAGGCCATGCAGAACTTCACGTTGGATGGTCAAAAACATTCTTTCTGGTCTTAAATGTCTTTGAAATCTTATAGGACACAATGCTGAATAGCACCAACAGAGAAACTCGCTGCTGACTGTATGCATGTAATGTTTGAGTAACGAACATCACTCATTATTCTGGCTCGTTAGCAAGTTGAGTAGCTATTACATCTGTAATGACAAAAAAGAGACCCAGGGGAATGGGGTAGTCAGGCTCAAGTCACTCTTTGCTGATCATCTCAAGAGAAGTCAACCATGCAAACTCAGCTTCCTTCTTTCACCCCTTCTTTGAAAATCAGCATCTCTTGGCTCCTGCTGGGTGTGCAAGATCCCCTTTAACTTCTAAATTGAGAGAGAAAGAAGAGATGCTGCATTTTGTTGAGAATCAGAGCACAGGCAGAATTCACAGTCTGTTGTGAGAAATACTGTGTCAGGTTTGGGTGGGGTTTTTTGGCTTTATCTAAAGCCCTTTAGAAAAGGCCAAATTTGAGGAAAAGAGAAGTCAGTAACACAGCAAAACCACGTTTTCTGCAATGTAAATGCCTGCAGCTGGGTTGTCAGCAGCAACTGGGCAGGTGTTAAATGCTCATTTATTACAGGACGTCATCAAGATACTCAGTTAATTAATCCAGCTCCCTAAGAATTGCAGGTACATGCCCCTTTTTTTTCTATTTATGATGAGAAAACTGATATATATATATATTTTTTTTCAACCTAGTAGACTAAAAGGAAGTCCAGCATAATGGTAAGGCAAAGCACAAGTGAATTTCTCACCTCTTACTGTGGGGCTGGCTCATTTCTGCCTCCTCCTTGTGACTGCAACTGTGGATGAGCCATTTAATTCTAAACTGCTACATTCTCGTTGAGATCAGAGCAATAACAAAACGGAAAGAACTCAGTGTATGGAGGTAAAAATTTTACACTTGCAATTGGGGGTAACACCTCAGGACACAACATGAGTTTTGCTACAAAGCGGACACTACAAGGAAACTCCTGAGATGGGGACTTCCTCTCTTGTTTTGCCACAAGCTTCCTTGCATCAGTTTGCATAAATGCACTCAACTTCACTCTTTCATTCCTTCCTCTTTTACCATCTCCTCCCAACCCAAGTAGCACAGGGTGATGGAGGCTGTTCCTCTTTGCTACCCCTTCCTCCNCCTTTTACTAAACTAATGGAAAATATCAACTTCTAAGCCACAGAAATTCAAAATTTAGATACAGCCCTTCATGGCAGCACTTTGACAAGTGACCTCTCCAGAGGTGGAGCAATGACCAAAGAAAGTTCTGCAAATGTTGAGAGCCATTTGAAAGCAGGAGAAAAAAGAGAAAAAGGAGCAGGCAGATTCAGCAGGAAGCAAGAGAAGTGCAGGGGAGTTTCTGTTCAGTAGAAATAATTGATTGAAAAGGCAAATTGTCATCTCCTGAGCTGTGTGGGCTGAAGATTTGCAAGGAATGGGCAATCAAAGGGTTGCTTAATGTATATCAGGAGTTTCTTGGCTTTGATCAATTGTTGTCTGAAATGACTGGTAGTTTCTTGGTGTTAGCTCATGCCTGGACCTATTATTAATATTGTAATTCGAGCTTTGAGGCCTCTGCCAGCACAGGCTTCCATCACTTGTGTGCTTTTTGCATTTCCATGGCAAATAAGAGGCCATGTCATCTTCAAAGGACTGGCAACATGTTTGAAATGCAGAGACATAGGGACAGGCAAAAAGTATTGATTTATGCACAGAAAACCCAACAGCAGAGGAAATGGCCAAGAACCAACCATCTGATTCCTCCCCAAAACCCCTGCAGGGCAAGCCGTGTACCATCCCAGCTATTAAATCCTGTCACCCTGTTTTGAACATTCCTCTGGAAGAAGTAAAAAGTCTGGAAGAAATTGCTGGGTCCCAGTTGCCAATGTCTCCGCTGACACAAGAAATAAACAGTCTTTTGGCTCAAAATGGGGTAGGTATTTCACGGCTGACACCTATTATTTGTTAATGATAAGAAATGATTTAGAAGATTGGTACAGACCGCACAGAGAGGTTGTGGGGTTTTCTCCTTGGAGATCTTGAAAAGCCACCTGGATGTGGCCCTGGGTACCCTGCTCTAGGTGTTCCTGCTTGAGCAAGGGTGGGACCAGCTGGACTCAGAGGTTCCTTCCAACCTCAACCATTCTATGGGTCTGTGATTCTGTGAAAATAGACTATGTAATAAACAAACTGTGTCAGCAGTTGACCAAGGAGAACTTGTTTTCCATAGTAATTCATTACCTTCCTTAAATAAAGCAGGTGATTTCCTTGAGCGTAGATCAGTGGTCAGAATAATTTGCCTGTTCTCAGCAAAGAATAGACCATTGCGCTTTGTATTAGTGGAGATAATGGGACATAATGTGAGTCATGGATAAGGAAGATGGTGGGGGAGAAAAGGCTACGATGAGAGCAAGACAGGAGTCAATAGTTACATTCCTCAGCTAAGCTGCAGAATTTGTCTCAATATGTTTGCTTCATGCCTTGCAACGAGGTTAGGTGTTTGGCAAGAAAACGTTTGGAGGCAAATATTTGAGGGATGGTGTCAACAGAGAGAAGGATTGAGACATCATCTGAGGAGAACTAGATGCCTGGTGAGAGCAAGGAGGGGCACTGAATCACATTTCATAATACGAAGCACACCAGCAAGCTAAGCACAGAGCTCCTGTTGCAGCCCAGGAGGCTCAGCAGATGGGAGCAACAAAGGGAAGAGGCCTGGATGGATTCAGAATGGTCATCAGTTAGACAAAAAATCAAACGTCAAGCTTGGGGGTTAACAGGAAAGACCTTTCCAGTACAATAAAGGCGATGACATTTTGTAAGAGCCTGATGAGATTTCTCTGGAGTATTGTGTGTGTTCAGGCGTGGAGGGGTCCTAGGGCTGCCCAGACTCATGAGGCTGGTGGTGAGACCAGTGCAACCGGTCACATATAGTCAGAGCGGAGGGGCTCAGGCTGAGGAGGGCTAGTCAAAAAGCTCAGAGGGACTGAGCCCACAATGTCAGGCTAACAGAGACAAGCTCGCTTCATGTGAAGAGTTTTACAGCTGTTGCTAATGTTTGTGTCAAAGGGAGGGAAAGGACCAAAAATATCAAAGAACAAGGGTCCTATATCCTAATGAGCAATGGCTTATAGATGTATAAATGGATATATTGAGGGCAGAGGTTAGGATGTGACTTCTGTCTTAGAGTGTGGTAATTCCGAACTGAGGGAGAGACGAGGAGATAATAGCACAGAGCTGGCTGAAGACAGAGACAGATGAAAGGAGAAAGAAGACAGAGGCAGCCATTGGGTTATAGGACAGAGAGTTCCTCCTCTTTCTCCTTCCCAGCTGATTAGGATTGTATCTGCAGGGATGCACATGTTCAACAGGAGAACAGCAGCTGGGATTAGTCTAGGCTGTATCTGTTCCCCAGGTTCCACTCCTCCCAAGTGCCTGGCACCGATGACCCATGGGTCCAGGCACTCAGCAGCGGGTCTATCCTGTCCATATAGGAGCAAAGCATACTGGGAATCACTTCGCGTGCTGAGAAACACAAAAACTGCCAGTAAGAAAGCATCTTAGGCAAAAAATATGTTGAAAGAAGGGCTTCCAAGAAGAGATAGGCTTATCTTTGTAGGTGTAATTGTGTGATTATTCTGTAACTTTCATCTCTTTTTTGGTGTTTATTGCTAGAAACTTGGCTAGGAGTCTTCTTTGGGAGACCGGGGCGCCTATTTTTCTGGTCCCTGGGGGGTCTCTCCCATCCTTCATCCTGGACAGAGAGGGACCCGAACAGTTCCATTTGGTTTCCAAATGTTCCCTGAATACCAGCAGCCACCTACCAGACTTGTCCTGCTCAGGTACCTCCAGATTGATTCAAAAATAGAAAAGGTGTCTAGAAACAAAAGGTGTCACATCCTTGTCCCAGCTTGTCCTTTTGAGGGAGATCTTTGAGTTATGAAGAAGAAAAGCAGAGAACACTGGAGGATAGAAAGGAAAAAGGAGGAGAGATCTTATTTTTACCCCTTTTCCAGGCTTGGCTAATTATAAAACTCTTCAGAAAGACTCCCGCTGAGCAGGTGAGTGGCAGAGATGAAACAGCAACTTAATCCACGGGGATGAACTCCATCAATGATCCAATTATTTAGCATTTGATGTCGTTTGTGTTTCATAGTTGGCAATTCCCAGCCCTGTGTACAGAGACGGACTGCATTTTGCACCAGTGAATTTAGGGTGGGCAGAGGCGTCGGAGAAGACTGCCGTGATTTACAGACGAAGGCGATTAGCATATAAATTGGTACTATAGGTTAGTGAGCGGTGTAGCCTTGCCGAGTTGAATGAATCAGCAGGGCTGAGTCTGTGGGAAGGAGGCAAATTAAAGTCTCTGCTCATACCGTTTACTTTAGAGTGCTGGCAAGAGAAAATGAAAGTCATTTTTTGTGTCGACTTTATTTATCTTTGATTATTTTTCTCTTGGCACTGCTTTAATTTCTCCCTCCTCCTCTCTCTTTCTGTCTCCCTTCTCTCCCTTTCTCTGATAGGGTTCTCCATGCCTGCCCAGCACCGCACATCTTTGCTATTTCCCACGTAACATTGGCTAGCAAACCTGATGTGTTACTTTATTTCTTCTTTTCCCAGATGTTTTGTCTTTTTGCAGCTTTTCCTTTATCTTTTTTTCTTGACTTCTTATCTTTTCTCATTTTCTCCAACCTTTGTTTTCCTGTTGCATTCCTCACTCCCTCTTCCTCTTGTTTGTGCTCTTTCTCATGAGGAAACAACTAAAACTCAAAGTGTAAAATGACAGTAACAGCAGAAGGGGGTGGTTTCCATGTGCTGTTTGCGTTGCATCCCCCTCTGTTGGCACACCTCTTTCTTTTTGAGCTCTGGGAGATATATGCAGTAGAAATCAGGTGCTTAGCCAGAAAGATGGGCATGGCAGCTATCCTGAATTGCAGGATGCAGTGATGGTGGGCTGTTGCTTTTTGTGTTGTCTAGCTGCCTTCTCCTGACATTTGCGCATGTTGTTAGCCAACCCACCAGGTCACAGAGTTGGTGCAATCAAGGGATTGCCTTCTCTTGTCCACTCCTTCTCCCTTCCACCCTTTCCTTCATTTTCCATTCCACATCCACCCTGCCTTGAAACAAGATCTTCTTCTAATGGTCCTTTTCTTTGACTCAGCAATGGAGGATGAGAAAAAAATCCTTTCTAGCAGGTGGTGTGAACCACAGAACTGAGCAACCTGATCAGAGGAAAGTGAAGAAAACATCTTCATCCTGGCCTTGGCTCTGGGTCATATTTCTAGGAGCTTCCTGCAGGGATCTTCCCCTCCACTCAAGAGACAATCAGGGAGGTAGGTACTTTCACGTGTTACTAAGCACATTCATGACTGGTAGCAGCCACACTACATTCAAAGCTTTCAGCTCTTTTTTGCCTGAGTCACAGCTCACAACAGCTTTTGTATATTCAGTGCAAAATTCTACAGATCACCTGCTTTGAGTGGTGTTATGGGCTACCAGCAATTTCCTAAGCTGAACTGCAGAGTCCTAAATGTTCATGTTGGAGGCATCTGGCTTAACATGCCTGCCTGCAGGGGAGCCTGCAGTGTCCACTGCAGCACCCAGTCCTGCAAGCTCTCCCACCATGTCTCTGTTATTGCAGGGATGCTGTTACTGCCAGGACCTTACTGCAGATCTCTGGCTGCTCTGCTTGTTTCCCAGATATTTGTACATAGACAAGGGAGGTCATCTTTCTCTGTACTGTTTTTATTCCTTTTCGGAATAAAACATCTCTCTGTCATCACCAGATACTTAATACCCTGACCCAGAAGTAATGGACAACTGTTATCACCATCCCCTTAAGTACTTAGTTTAAAGTCTTCCTTTTGCTGTTGGAAAGATTATTGGCAAAGATACTTTTGCATCTTTTCTCAAATAGATCCCACATCGCCTTTTGGTCTTGCTTCCTGATGTACATGAAACCCAAGTGGTCCCTCTTTGGGTTTTACAAGCAAAAGGTTCGGATTCCTTTTCAGAAACCAGCCTAAGTGTGAGAACAAAGCAGCCAACAAGAAACTGTTGGTTTCAGTAGCTATAAAAAGCTACCAGAGCAATTAGTTTTCCAGCTCAGTATAGGGTACAGACGATGCAAATGTCCCAGGGCTTGCTCACTTTACTGTTCTGGCTAAAATACATTCAAACAAAACGATGTAATCTAGGCTGGCCCTTGAAAAATACGGATATAACAGCTAATGCATTTCAGCCCTTGGCCATGCTTAGGTTTTGCAGAAGGCGTTTGTCTGTTGGGCTCCACACGTTGCCCTGGAAGATGTTTCTTGCTCAAAGAGTTGTATTATTATACACATTGGTTAAGGATGAACTGAGGTGAAGAATCAAGCAACTCCTCTTGCACTTGTGTACGTTCAGATTTAGTCACCGTGGACAGTACCATAGAGCAGGGAGCATCTCCTCAGGCTGGTGCATGGGCCACCAGGGCATCTTCCTTCTCTCCCAGCTCTCTTCTGAGGAAGGTGATTCAAAAAGAAAAATTGGTTTAATAAAGAGCATCTCACTGTGTGATATGTCAGCCCTGGGATATCAGAACATTTATCTGAGCACATTATGGGTTTAATTTGGTCCATGCAAAACCTAGAGAAAACCAATTAAAAAATGTTATTAAATAACTCCTCAACAGAAAAATGGAATTCAGTTTAGTAGCTGGAGCCAGAGACATGAAGATGGCTTCTGGGCTCTATGAGATGGGGGAGAGGGAAGCTCTGAGCCACCTCCCCGTGCTACTCTTCTTTGATGTGCTGTGCATGTACGTCCAATGGAGAGAACAATATGTAATGTGAGCATGGGTGACTCCATTTGAGAGGGCTGAATGGAAGGTGCTGCAGAGAAGCAAGGAACAAAACTGCACATGCAGTGCTGAGTTACAGCTGCCCTTGAATAAGGCATTGCACATGCAACAAGAGCACAAGTTTTAAACACGACTTTTTTCCTTATCAGAGCAGGTGGGATCTTTTTCATGTGAAGATCAAACAAATGAATTAGTATTTCCTTTCATTAATTTCTCACATGCGATGTCCCTGGAATAATTTCTCACCCTAAAATAACCCACCTCAGCCCCAGTCAACTGAGTGATAAATATTGATGGGAAAGTAGAACTGGCAGAAATCTTTCCCCTGAACATTCAAAGGCAAGCGAGCTGTAAATACAAATGCAGCCAGCTGGCATTTTCCAGTAATGGAAAACCTCTTGTTTGGATTCAGAGAGCAGAGCCCAGGCAGTGGTGCAGGATTCTGGACCAACACAGATGTCCTGGGAGCAGAACTTTTGGACAACTTGCCCTTTTGCCATGGTTCTGTGGTCTCAGCCCCGAAGTGTAGGACAGATCACTTGTTATGGGGTTCACTGCAGACACTGGCACCTAAATTGCCTACCCCAAACTCTTTTTGTAGCCCACAGAGAGCTATTCTACCTCAGAAACAGGGTCTGGAGTGTGTTTTGCCTCATCCTAGTGTAGACACTTAGAATATGTCATATGAATCACTTGCCAAGCACATCTCCTCTTTGTGAACTCTAAAAGGTGAAACCAGGTAACAGGGAGACAACCTACAGGTCCTTAAAGACAAGTGAAGTCAATCCGAACCTGCCTTCTACTTGTTCCACGATTAATTTGATTTATTTGTTTTGTAACTATATGTACTGATCATATTGGTGGGTGTAGAAGAATACAGAGGATTGAAGAAGAAGCAGGGTGCTAGAATTTGGTCTTGGAATGTCTAACTGACCTAGAAAAACAGTCTGATTAGAAATTGCCAAAGACTTTTCCTTCAAGGAGTCAGTATTAGCACTCCCATCAAGAAAAAGATTTGCAACACAATCCAACATACTACTGATTTTTGCCAATGCTCTGGATAAAGCTCAAAGTCACCAGAATAGATTCCTCAAAGCAGAGGAAGGAAGGAAACAAGCAGAATTCTCACTGCAGCTTACCCACGTTGGCTCTAAGTTCTGTATTTTCAGTTACTAGGTACTTGAAAATGATGTGTCAAGAGTGGCAATAGAGAAGCATCTGATCATGCAGCAGCATTTATCCATTCCCATGATTTTCTGACTTAAAATTACAGAAGGAGAAATATTCATCATTGCTCTGATACGTACAGAAAGATCTGTCAGGACTATGTTGTCATGATTAAAACCTGCGCCTGCCAGCATTGTTCCTCATAACTTGACAGAGTCATGACTTTTCTGCAGTGAGCTAACAACTGCATTCATTTGGTTCATTTGGTCCATTCCATGTTGGTCTGTGTTGGTTCATTTCATATTTGGGAAATCCAGGCTCTGGATCCTTGGCAGTGTAGTTCCTGTTTCTCTGGTAGATGTTCCATATCTCTCCCACGATGCATGTGGAAGCCTACATGGCAATCTTCTTTTTCAGGTCACAGACGTTTTAAGATGGGCTCCATCTATACAGAACAGCAGAATCATACACTGAATTTTAAGACAAAGGCTCCCTTGAATAAGAAGAAATGGCTTTTGCCAGCTTCTGCCCATAGCTTGATCTTTAGTCTAAGGTATAAAGATGTGTGCACTGGAGGTTAATGCTAGATCTGGCAGAAGGGAAAAGTTCTTGATTCATCCTGTGTGTTCCATTTCAGCCCATTCAATCCATCAGGATACGATTTCTTTCTAAGCTGTGTTTCAAAATCTTGTTGAGCTTCCCCCATTCCCCAGCTGCCCATCACCATCCACACAAAATTACCACATGAAGATTCAGAGAAAAGGGTCCAAATTTTCTTAATGCCACTGTAAATGTTCTTAATAAAAATTAAATCTGACAAAATCTTTTGTTGTTGTTTCTGTTATAATTCCCTTTTGTCCTGCAAGGGCACCATAACTTTCAGAATGCATTAAGATTTACCACCTCATTTTCTGGCAGTTTATTGCTGGGTTACACTTGGGAGAAAACTGCTCTAACTAGTGCTTACTGGCAAAGAGCCCTCCAGATGATGTGGCAAGAAAGAATATTAAAAGAAATTCCATTAAATACTAAGAAAACTTACGTGCATGTGTAAATAAAAACCAACTAACTTAAAAACCTTGGAGTAGAGTGGGCAGGTGTATAATACAGCAAGCTCTAGTAACTGCCTTAAGATAGAGAAATTGATTTTATTATCTGTTTTTCTGTTGAAAATATCTTTCATACAGAAGATGGTAATTCTCTTCCTGGTAAATGTGGGAAGGAGGTTCATACACCTAGATGGGAGCTCGAAATAAGTTTTTATTTTTTATCCAGTCTTCTACCTGGTTAAACGAAGACATAATTTGGTCCTATAAGATGTTGCAATGGACAGGCTTTGTGTGTCTACAGTAACGATGTTTTCAAGGTGTGTGGGAGAATCTGGGCTGTTTTTATTTAGGGTTTACAAACTGATTGCACAAGGTATTTAAAACAGAGCTTTCAGCAGATATTTTTAGGTAAACAGATCCAGCTAGATATAGAGATTGTTTGTTTGTTTTTTAAAATCCCTCCAAAAAAAAATTCAAGAGAAAAGGGACTTCTGAAGCAACCAAAATTATTCTCTAAAAGCAGTTTCATTAAGTCATTTCCTTCAACCAATAAACAAATGAAATTTTGCACTGTGAAGAATAACTTTGAAATAGTTTGGAAATATCCACATAATTCCCTTGGAAGAAGAATAGTTTGATTCCTCCTGTCTAAAACCAGTATTTCTTCAATTGCCTTCTAGTTGAAAAAGCTTTTTTGAAAGACTTATCACCCTGAAACTGAAGCACAACTTTCAATAGCAAGTGAAGAAAACACGTGAAAATAAAATCCAAACTGAACCAATTGAGCTTTTGATTTTGTACCAACCCAGATGAATCACACCCTCTTCCCTTTTCGATTCCGACTCTGAAGTCTGACTCTGTATTGTTCTGAGTCTTTCCTTCCTGGAAAAGCTAGCAGTGGGAAACAGCAGGTATTAGTAAACATCATTGTCAAGACACAGCTATTCATACTCTATATTTGGGGGTCTTGTATTGTAAAAACCTTGAAAGAATTGTCATATCATTCTGTGACAGAGATGATCTTATTTGAAGAACTTAGGCTTATGTCAATGAAAAAGTTGGTTTCTATGCCTCTATAGACAATTCTTAGAAAAAGGAAGTCCTATTTGTTGACTCAGTAGCTGGACGGTGGTTTGTCAAAAAAAAAGCAGTGGACTGAATCTTAGCAAGCCTGAACATTTCAGCTTTCAATAGCTATCATTTGTCTTCAGCTCTTTAGCAAGCCTGAACATTTCAGCTTTCAATAGCTATCATTTGTTTTCAACTCTTTCAAAATAAACCTTAATGCAACTGAGAATTTGAAATAGCAGAAAAGATCTTGAGATCTGAATTTTTTCTGATCATAGGTTTTGAACGCATGGTTCCATGATTCCACATGGATCATAGGATGATTCAGGATAGAAGGCACCTTTGGAAGACTCCAGCACACCCTCTTTCTCAAAGCAGGGTCAGCTATGAGGTCATAGTAAGTTGTCCAGGTCTTTATCCAGTCAGATCTTGAAAACCTCCAAGGTTGCAGGTCATGAAAACCTCCAACATTGCAGCCTTTTTTGGGCCATATGTTCCACTTCATGGAAAAGTGTATCCGTATCCTTATATCTAGTCTAAATCTCCATTGTTTCCATTTTGGTCTTACTACCTTGTTCTCCTCCCATGGAGGACCAACCATCTGCACTGAATTCACTCCAGTTTAACAATGTCTTTTGTGTATTATGTATTCTTTTTATAAACCAGATTTCCATAAATCATAATCTCTTTTATCTGGAAATTAAGGATTTTATATTTTATTTATTTATTTATTTGTTTTTTTTGTTTATTATCGGATAAAGGGGATTTTCAAGGAAAGCTCTCCCACGTGAAGCCTGCTTGGATACTGTGACCACAGCAATCCTTTGACTAATGGTAGAAACTCATATGGGGCCCTCTGGAATGGTCAGTTCCAAGGAGTTTAAGCTGTATGGATGTTATATCCTGTTGGAGCGTGTCCAGGGGTGTCCATGCTCAAAGGGCTGGAGCACCGCTGCTATGCAGAGAGGCTGAGGGCGCTGAGATTGTTCTTCCTGGAGAAGAGAAGGATCCAAGGAGACCACAATGTGGCCTGCCAGTACTTACAAGGAGCTTATAAACAGGAGGTATTTTGGATTTTTACACGGTCTGATAGTGATAGAACAAGGAGGAATGGTTTTAAACTAAAAGGGGAGAGATTTACATTAGATATCACAAGGAAATTCTTTACTCAGAGGGTGGTTAGGCCCTGTGCAGGCTGCCCAGAGAAGTTGTGGATGCCCCATCCCTGGAGGTGTCCAAGGTCAGGCTGGATGAGGTTTTGGGTAACCTGGTCTAGTAGGAGGCGTTCCTGTCCGTGGCAGGGTGATTTGAACCAGGTGATCTTTAAGGTCTGTTCCTGATGATTCTATGATTTCGTGATTCTGTGATGCACTGGACTTTATGCTGGACTCCATCACCAACTAATCAAAAGCAGACATGGTAACAAGAAAGGGTGACCTTCAATAATTTTTGCTTGAAGAAAGAAAAACAGATCAAGAAGGAGAGATTATGCCCTAATCTGTAAAAAGACCTGGTAGATGCATAGAGAAATACTTGGCACTGGAAGACAGGACTATGGCAAGTGGAAAGGTGATGAGATCTCTCCTGCCCTTTTCTCTCAGAGCCACCCCAGCAGATGTTCGGCAATGTTTAGT
>VXAV01003083.1:221990-234612 GCA_013399715.1 Alectura lathami | reverse complement strand
AATTAAATTCAATTACTGGCTCGTAGTCATAAAAAAGTGCATGTGTTACTGTAAATAAATAAACAGTTGAACATATCTCTTGGAGTCAAAAAATTTCTTATTTTCTTAGTGAAAAGGAGAACACTGTGGTGGTGGACAAAATCATGTGTAATCAAATGAGAAATAGTAGCTCTATGTCTCAAGTTGCTCTGTCTTACTAAAACTTCATTTTGAGCTCTTAGAAAAAGAGATGTAACTAAAAAATCAAGGATCAAACAGATCCTCTAGGATTCTTACTCCTGAAGATTATCCTATATTTGAAATAGTGAATAGTAAAGAGATTTCAATAGGCTTTAGAAACAGACTTCTAACTTAAAAATCGTAATAACAAAGGCATAAGTGATATGGAGAAACAGGATGAAGGAAGCTTATTTCCCCCTGTCAGAATCTATAAACCTTCATGGGGTCAGAATACAGCTGAATACCTCTTTGATCAGCTCAGGGAAATTTACTTTGCAATAGGCTTCACAGCACAACTGAGTCAGGACTGAAAGATATTTCAGATGTATTTAACTAAACAGGTTTCAGTGAGATGAGAGTGGGTTTTCCTCTTACATTAGAGCAACTCAGATGGGGTAGGTTGATTATTAAAACTATAATCCATAAGCACTATATCTCATATAAATTAGGCCCAAAATATTTAAGTATCTGCCTGAACAGAAGTAACGTGTTAGTACAAGCTTGTACCAAGAAGGGTAATTAAGATGCATCTCAGGTGTTGGCTTGACTTGACTATTCTTATCCTTCTTCCATTATTTACAACTATATAGCATTTGCAGAAAATCCTGTTGCATTAGGATTCACATCCCATCAAAATGCAGGTTTTCTCTGCTTCCTTTGTAAATCAAGCTTGCATTGGCTCTGTGTGAAATGTATTATATATCACACTCATTAACAAAGCACATGAACACATGGCTGAGAAGATAAGGCACTTCAAGAATAGGAGAAGAAATGCTGAGATGGCAGGCTGTCATCCGTAGAAAGAAATGTCAGTAAAAGTTTGGCACAATGAGATTCTTCAGTCGTCTTCCCCACTAGCCCATTCCACCAGCTAACTATCCCTCTGAGTATCTCTCCCTCACTCTCTCTTGTGTATGGCATTTTGAAAAGAAACAGCAAAGTAGAAATTCACGTTGAGGTTACTGAGCCATTCAGGAAGGCTTGAAAATGTACTTATATGCATCTTGCATTAAGTATGGGCTCTACAAAATTTATGCAGATACTCTAGTATCTGGTAAATTTACCAGTCATAAAAGGGTGAATTAATTTATCTACCTTTAAACACACACTATCTTCATCTCACAGAAGTTTTTCTAAACAGAATGTGGATTATTGTATACCCTCATCCAAAAATGAATGGCGGCATTTCTTCAGTGGGCTCAGATAAGTTTTCTTAAAAAGCTGCACTTTTTGTTTTAACAAGTGATAAGATCTTTGTCTTCTGCCAGGACAGTTCAGGCACAAACCCGGAAGTTCTGGCTTTTACATCTTGTGTTGGTTTTGATTTCATGTCATCTGAGATCATTGATTTTTCTGTCTAAAATTTCCTGGTGTGTGTTGTGCTTCATCTTTATAACGAATATTTGTTGGTGAACATTAGTTATCACTGATAGCTATGGAAGCAAAGCAGAGTTTAACGTGCCCCTGACTGTTTTCAAAGTAGTTATTGCAGTGTCTTATCAATGCCTTCATACAAGGCTGAGATGGCAGAACAGCAGTGGTGCTCTGCAGTCGGCAGCACTGATTGTGAGATGTGCATTTCCAACCCACATCAGGCTGGACAGCTTCCAGATTATGGTTAACAAAGCTTCTTTGTTGAACTGGGTTTCCCCTGATGGTATTAGTAGATGAGAATAATCCCTTGCGTGATTCTGAGGTATTTTGTTATCAAGAATGTGAATGCCTGTTACATCTCCTTTGTAAGTTTTCTTCTTAAACTAATGAGGAATTCCTCATAAATGAACCAGTAAAGAGCCCAAAGGATGTCTGAAGTTTCAATGGAAAGAAAGAACAGGGAGTATTGAAAAGGCAAGATAATAATTTTCTAAGTTTTCCTGTATGAGACAGGACTCCCGTTTCCAAATCTTCATTTTACATTTAAAAAATAAATAAAAAAAAAAAAATAAAAGTTGAAACATTTCCACCATTCGAAGCACTCACTGGTTTGAAACCTTTCCTTTAGATTTGACAATTTTTTTTTGTTTGTTTGTTTCATTCCAAACAACAACCAAAGTTTTTCTGCTTGTTTTTCAAGAAAGTACCAGTGAAGCCACAATCAATTTTACATGATGTGGTCTAGCAGATGGAAGCACTTCCCCAGCTACCTCCTTGCTGGGTTGGTCTGTGTTCCCTGGCAATTCAGACCTACAGTCTTGAAATGCATCTCAGTGCCAAAGGGACTCCTCTTTCATCCATCAGTTATCTCCAAACAGATTGCCTCCAGAAACTCATCATTACCTAGGGGAAGGCGTCCAACATACTGAACTTTAGATATCTTGCATACTGTATGTCCATTCATGCATTTGCAAAGGAGGAAAAGTGAACTTGGTCAGTCCCTTCCTTAGAGCACAGATGTTTCATCCTCAGGTATGTGTCCCACTCTGGAAAACCCTTCAGGAATGGTAAAAAAAAAAAAAAACTTAAACCAAATTAAAACAAACAAACAAACAATAACAACAAACATGCCTCTTCTCTCTTGCTGTCTCAACATGTGCTGCAGGAGTTGGAAAGTGCATAACTGATAACACATACCTGAATATATTCACGTCTCTCACTGAAGGATTTGCAAAAGGAGCTAACTAGGAGGACAGATTGGCAAAGTATCTTACTATCTTTGGCTAGAAGGTGCTGCAGATTTCTAAATTGTGATCAAAAACAGACTAATATTTACATACCATATCCAGGTATTCCTGAAAATAAGTGTGTTTGCAGAAGAAAAGGTCAGTTCAGACACCAACACATAAAAAGTGGAATATTGTATTAACAATATCCCCTGTTCCATAACTGGATGAGTGTGACAGTTAAATGAATAATTTCCCATCAATTTGTTGTTAACATAAAAAATGTGCTAAACTGCCACATCCATGATTGACAGTGGGACTTGTATTTAGCTAAGTTACAGCAAATGTTAAACTCACCTTTGCCAGTATGAGCCATGGTGTCTCTTCAGCTGCTCTTCAGGACTATTAAGGAAGATTCAGGTGGAAGATGTAGGAGACTGAATACGCTTTAGATGGCCAAGTGTGCTGTGATCACAAATTAATGCTAATTAAGATAAGAAAGAAGGAAATGTCAACAGAATTACCCAGAAAATACTGTTTGACTTGGCTGAAATCCTTCTTTCAAGTCACACAAAGTCTTCAGGCTGCTTCTCCCAGCTCTCCAGTGACTTCTCCACTGCTCAGGCAAAGGACAGAAGCTCTATTCTGTCTTGAGAACATTGGAAAGTATTAGTTCCTTCTAGAAAGGACAGCAAGATTTGAAGACATCCTATTAAGATGTTTCATAAACTGGGAAAAACATTTTGCATTCAGTTGTAATTGGGATTTATTCCTAGATAACTCTACTCTTTATTATCCACATGCTCTTACCCCTTGTAACAGCCATCTCTAAACAATAAGCTAGAATGAACACTGCTATCCATACCTGTGATAGCGCAATAGGAACTGTGAGATGCACGATACCTAAGTCAAACTGGCTGAGTGCTAGGAATATCATGATGATATACTATAATGAAAACACTGTCCAGCAAAATGTTATTTCATCATGATCAAATAAGGGATGAGAGATACCAGATATAAACTTTTTTTTTCTATAAAATCCTTTGGGAGGAAATTGCATGATGTTCAACAAGACCAAATGTCAGGTCCTGCACTTTGGTCACAACAACCCCATGCAACGCTACAGACTTGGGGCGCAGAAGCTGGAAAGCTGTGCGGAGGAAAAGGACCTGGGGGTGCTAGTTGACAGCCGGCTGAACATGAGCCAGCAGTGAGCCCAGGTGGCCAAGAAGGCCAACGACATCCTGGTGATCGTCCCCCTGCACTCGGCACTGGTGAGGCCGCACCTCGAGTGCTGTGTTCAGTTTTGGGCCCCTCACTACCAGAAGGACATTGAAGCCCTGGAGCGTGTCCAAAGAAGGGCAACAAAGTTGGTGAAGGGCCTGGAGCACAAGTGTTATGGGGAGCGGCTGAGGGAACTGGGGCTGTTCAGTCTGGAGAAGAGGAGGTTCAGGGGAGACCTTATTGTTTTCTAGAGCTACCTGAAAGGAGGCTGCAGTGAGGTGAGAGTTGGCCCAAGTAACAGTGATACAATGAGAGGTAAACGGCCTCAAGCTGTACCGAGAAGGTTCAGGTTGGACATTAGGGAAAACTTCTTCCCTGAAAGAGTGGTCAGGCATTGGAACAGTCTGCCCAGGGAGGTGGTGGAGTCTCCTTCCCTGGAGGTGTTCAAGAAACGTGTAGATGTGGCACTTAGGGACATGATTTAGTGGGCATGGTGGTGTGAGGTTGTTGGTTGGACTAGATGATCTCAGAGGTCTTTTCCAACCTTTATGATTCTATGATTCTACGATTCTGGCTCTCGCCATGATGATACAGTACACTGAAAGAGCTGGGACAGAAATTAAAATAGAGATGTGGGGGCACTGTAAAGGGAAGAAATCTCCAAAGAGATGTAAAAATGTAAATAATGTAATCTGAAATAGCCTCCTGGGCTGAGTAGTTTGCACAACCAGAAGCTGGGTCATATGAGAAGTAGTTGGAATATTCCTCTGGGAAATGGTGAACTGAAAGCAGTGGCCTTTAATGGGGCAATACTTGGCTTCATCTGCTAGTACTTATGGATTTCTATTTCAGTGTCCCTCCATTATACGGCTAGCTGCCGCAAGGTGTGAAGAGAAAGCTTTCTGTTGCTTTTTTACCCACAGGACTGTAGCAGTTGAATGAGCAGCTGTTAAAGACAAGGGAAATCTCAGGGATTCAACTGACATCTTAAATGATTGTCCTGAAAGAGACAGAAGAAGAGACACCATTTCTGAGTGGTAGCACAACACAGGGAAATAAACCTGAACGAGCATGGAAGTGGGCAGGGCAATTTTGCCAGGAGCTAAAAACTGAGGGAAATTTGAGGTGTTCTGGTTCAGAAAGTATTCTGTCTGTCTGAAGACCTCTGCTGATTTGGTCTGCGCTGACCTACAAACCAAGATGCACCAGAGTGATGTTCTCCTTCATTGGAACTACTTCATTTAAATGGACAAAATCTGTCCATATGCAGAAGGCAACGAAAAGTCCTGGAGAAGGAAAAGAAGGGTCTCCACTTCTTAATGACTTCTTTTCAAATAAAAGGTTTATACATTTTTAAAATCATTTCCTTAGTACTTAATGGTGAATGTTCATCTCTAGAAAGAGGATCCATTAGACATCCCATGAAATCCCTCATAGTCTTGGGTATCCTCTTAGCTTTTACATGGAATTTTAAACATGACAGTTTCCTTTATATGTTAAAACCCATTATACAGACATAAAGATAATTCACATTATCCCTATAACTACGTAGTCTGCAGCAACACTGGGCTTTCTGAGATGTGTTTGCTGTAGGTCTCATAGATCACGGCTCACAGATACTCTTTCACAAAGCCTGGTTCAATCAGCTGATATGCATAAGGAAAGTTAGTCTATCCATATCATTCCTGATGGAAGATACCTTTGTCAGCCTCCTGAAAACCTCACAATAACAGGAACATTTCAAATGGTTCATTTTCTCTCTCTCATTCTGAACCAGACAGACATTATGCATTTTGTTCATTAGGGTTAAGAGTGGTTCCTGTTTTGCCCATGGTAAAACTGCCTGAGGAAATAGGCAGGTCTGATGAAAGAAACACTGCAAAGCTACACCCCAGCTCCACAGTTCTTCGTTTAAAAAAAAAAAAAAAAAGTAACAGAAAAAAAAAGTAACATTTCCTCTTCCCTCCCCCAGAACTTCTACTTCCTCAGGATGTGCAGGATCTGTAGGAAGACCAGGCAAAAGGAACCAAGAGACCCTGTTGTGATATGTTTAGAATATAAAGGTGCTTTCTGGAGAACTTGTTTCTTGAGAAATCCTTCTCCACCTCCATACCCAGCGCAGATGATGAACATTGATGTGCCAGAGCTGGTCATCACAGTACTCATAAGTGCTCAGTTCTGTAGATGTTATTAAATTAATTTCATAAAGAATGTCGTTAGAATCATTAGAATATTTTGTCTGTTCCTGGATCTGCTCAGTTCTGCATGAATTTGCAATGGACTTAATACTCTCAGCAATTCCTCATTTAAGGAGAGGAGCTCCTTAAATGACCTCCAGGTTTAGAGCCTGTAGCATAGGCTTCGGAGTTTATAATGTGGATGATATTCTCAGCCTTGAGAATAATCTTGACTTACGGCTTTAACACTGCAACATCCAGGTCAGGGGCTCTGCCCACCCTCCTTGCATTTCATCTCTACCCTTGCAGACAGGTGTGGAAGAAGCTATGTGTTCCTGCAGTTACATCTGGAGCTCGAGCACTACAGCTTCTCCAGTAAATAAAAGACCAATGTTCTGGCAAGTTAATTTCACTCAACTTTTGACCCTCAGCTATGGAAGAGAAAATGTCTTTAATATGAGGATATGGAGGGACTGTCCAATTGCTGTACTAAAGATTTCCAAGGGAACAGTTAATCCTTGCCTCTGCATGGAAACACTGTGATTTAAACACGCCGAGAGGTTGGGTTCAGCTTGTTTGCTCAGCATGAGAAGTGACACTGGTCTTGTGTTATTCTTTGGCCTCTTGTCTGATGATGCGTCCCACTGTTACTTGTTTCACAGTTTAACCAGGCATGACAAATAACTTTATGCTGATGTTTTCCCTGGTATCTGATTGCCTGGAAGATAAGTTTTTCTCCGTGGCCACACTTCCTCACAAATATTTCCATTGGGCATTTTAGAAGGCAACATACTACAGACAGAAGACTTTGTCTGACACCTCCGTGATTCCCTTAGACTAGCTTAGTTTCTGGTGGCAAGATGAGGTACTTTAAGCAAAATCCTGGATCAGGAGAATGATTGAGTCCTTCAGGAATATTATTTCAATTTCCAGACTTGCTGCAGTCAACAGCTCTTAGTGGGGAATAGGGACATTTCTAGGATATATTATCTCTTTCTCTTCCCACCACTAATGAGAAATGCCAAATTATCTATTCACAGTGAAGACTGAACTTGAAAGCTAGCCTCAGACTGCTGCATGCCGTGACCACAAGTCCATGCAACCATCTGAGGCTAAAACAGCAATGACTGCTGATGAACTGGACTGTAACACATGAAACGAGTTGCTCCTAAGGCACATGTTGCATGAACAAGACCTTGAAGCCTGAAAGGGATCATATTCAGTATATCCAAGATCTCCAATTTAAAGGTCCCAAATCCTGCATCTCGAAGAAACTTGCTTGAATAACTATGATGTGGATAGTAGACATGCCTGGATTTGGAAATAGACTCAGACAAAGCTTTAATATTCTCTCTTCCGTGAGACTCCCAGTGCTCCATCTGGGACTATGAAATGTTGACAGTCTGCCCTATCAATGGCTTTTTCATATGTCTTCGAGACTTTCCTTATTCCAGCTCTCTCAAGATGCATACAGCTACTGTCCTCCGTCATTACCTCTGTGCACCTTGTGTTACCGATGTACATCAACTGTCAGCAAATACTTCATTGATCTGGGTACTCTCAAAGCTCAAAGATTCAGCCCTTAGCCTGAATGTCTAGCCCTAGCCAAAACATTGAGACAGGATATTCTCTATGTTCGTTATTGTTGGCATCTTAAAAGAAAATGAAAGTTCAGTACTTTCCAGATTCTAAATGGAGCCATAAAATGAGACCAATATGAGAAGTCTGTTCATTTGATTAGTTGTATTAAGTGTGATGATAAAAGGCACAATTATGTCACTGCTTGTTTGTTGTGGGGATTTTTTGCATGTTGAATGGGTGGGTGAAAACGTAGATACTGCTACAACATGAATTGCAAAGCTTTATTCTGGAGTGGCAATGTGAGAATTAGGGAAAGTACACAGCAACAGGAACTGCAAATACAATTTCTGAACTTTTAAGAGTTTGCTGTCGTTATCCCTGGAGTTGGTATGGGGAACTGGTTGGTGTGACATATTTTTCTGATGAAGTCTCTGTACTTTCATTGTCTGACTTAGTTCAGCACCTGTAGTTGGAGATGCACCTTATTCTCTTAGAGTCCACTTTCCACGAGGAATTTGCTAAACTATGCTTACAGAACAGACTAGAGAATGTCACTAGGGTCATCAGGGAAAACTGCAGAACTCTCACATTACTTCTAGCACTCATATTTTTTTCCTGAGTCTCATATTTGTTACAGAGGATGCTTGCTAATTATTCCTTGAATGCTTATTCATGTATATATGTACACTGACATATACACATGCATTTACGTGCTTCATTTTAGTATCAGCTAATCACTAAATGATAATGTGGAAGAAACAAACATCTTTTTACTGTATACCACTATACAAAAAAAAAAAAAAAAACACCTATGGGTTGCTACAAAGGTCGTTGCTGTCAGTGAGCCACACTGAGAGAAGGGGTGGAGAAGGGTAAGATAGCAGACAGGTATGGGAAGAGCATGAATAAAAAGCTACCTACTAGAGAACAAAGAACTAGACACTGAACCTTCCCTTCACGGCTACTTTAAATCTCAGCCTTAATTTGAAACACTCTGCAACACTGGGACTAAGAAAAATCTCTTGCCTCTATAGTTCTCTAGACATGGAGTTTCCCTGGATATTTTAGCCATGGTCAAGCCAAGTAAAACCACAGTACTTTGTTCCTCTGGATTAAATCACAAAGACTTTTCAGATTTGAACCTGGGTCACTTACAGCAGAAGAACTAACACGTTAACTGAAATCTTGAATTCTGCTTAAATAATCTTTCTAGATGAATGAGAAAAAAATATTACCAACAAGAGTATGCACCTCTGAAAAACAACTTTTATATTACAACCTCTAACACACTCTGTCTGCAGTGCTGGCCTTCTGAGCTGGCAACTCACCCTGGCCTCAAGCAGGACTTTTATAACTAAGCTGACCAAACTCCTCCTCATCTGATGAGGATTTGTGAATCACAGCTGAACAGCTGCCTGCTGATAACAAAGCCGCACAATCAGAATGTGTTCCCAAGTTATTATACTATTGTTTCAAAGGAGCTGCTAGAGGGTTAGTCAGACTAGATTCAATTAAGATTGGGGGTCAATCTGCCTGCCCAGGGTGTGATAAATATCCTGCCATGCTTAGAGCACCATCTCCCAGAAACTTGTCAGGGTATGTATTTCCAAGTGGACTTTGCTGGCATGCAATACCCCTTTGACAGTCACTAAGCTTTGCCCTCAAATATCTGGCTTTTTGTGCCTGCTTTCATTAGGAGAAACTGGGAAGGTTTGGGATGCAATGGAGAATAGATGCTACAGTAGACAGGAACTTCAAACTCTGCTGGTTTCTCACCTGATGTTTCTTCAGATGAGAAGGTGGCAAGGGTTTCTGCTGAAGTCTGACCTCTTACGGCTTCATCTGAGACTTTCCTCTTGTGGTTGTGGGCAGCAACACCTCCATCTCTCCAAACCACTTTGCAATGATAACCTTTTGCATCTCTGTGATTGAGCAGTCAGGGAACTGGAAAGAGGATTACATTATTCTCAGAGTGTACAAAGTACGTTAAGGACAGATGTTAGGTCTCCTTGCCTGCACTCTGCAATCAAGACCTAATCATGAACAAACACGTGAACACATTAAGAAGGACAGCAAAATGTGATTTTCATTGTTTGCCAGGTTTATTAACTTGCCCTCAGCACATGACCTTTGTCAGCCTGGCAGGTGATGTGTCCTTCAAAAGCAAAGCAAGTCCTTAACACAGTCGCTATGAGAGAATATCTAGGGAAATTCCACTCCACAGCATTGCTCTGACTGTCATCAGAAACAGATTATATTGCTAGATGCATCTTTAGGCTGAGCCAGGCTAGCCATCCTGTGTCTGCAGAAAGCACTTAGAAGCACAAAAGCTTTCTGGTTCCCTGAAGGCCATGTCATCCTGTTGTTCCCCAATTGTCCTGCAAATATAGAGCAAATCTAATCTGATCACAAGCATGCCAGACACCCCACATCTGCCTGGTGGAGTGTAGTCTGTACCAATATGTGATAGCCCAACTATTAAGACTCCTCCAGCTGTACACTGGAAGTATTCCTCACATGCAAATACACTTGTTTGTCTTAAATGACAGTTTGGAACAGAGATCATCAGAGTCTCATTTGTAGCCAATTACCCAGCATTTTCTTTGCCCAATTTGCATGGAGAACAACCTATTATTGCTCTCAATCTGGGGAGAATTATTTGCCTTTTGCAGCCTCAGAAGCTGCAGATGGAGCCTAATTTTTGGGTAAACATGTAAAACAATAAAATGTGGAGGAAATAGTCTATCTGCGGATGTCAAATTGGGAGAGAGCAGGGACCACCTCACCACAGAAAATGGTGGCATTGATTATTGCTCATTAGCTGTGAAAAAGTCTGAGCCAGTGCCGTCTAATATCCTGCAATCCTGCACTTCATTGCAATAATTTTAATCTTTTACTTCCCAACTCCAAATTCTATGGGATCTCAAAATTATTGGGCTTTTTGTGGAATTTATGGGCTGCATACACAGCTGTTAATCTTTTATGTCAAAATGATACCCACTTTCAAGTACTTTTTCAAACTCATTTAAACATCTACTTTCATTTCAGTTAAAAATTTTAGCTTTTAATGTCTCACAGCAGATACCCAGTGAACAGTGTTAGCAAGGCCATCCCCAAAGGGACAACGTTTCAAAAAAAAGGCTAACAATCTGAACTCTCTTTATTGCAACAGTGCCCAGCTTCCAAAAAAGCCTTCCAAAATGTGGGCAAATATCTTTTTAAATAAACTGAGTGAAATTCGTAATCATCTACATCCAGAGTCACAACGTTATTCAGGTGGCAAACTCCCATTAACTTCTGTAGATATTTAAATAGCTTAGTGTTTCTGATCCCTTCTCCAACTCTGGCTGTTCTTCAACAAATATTAGCCAAGAAGGATTTTGTCTAATATTAGATTGTTAAAAACTAGAAACAAGCCAGTGTCCAAATGTTGATGCATTTATTCTTAATTATTTTTGCTAGGAAGAACATAGTCTAGACCTATCAACTGGATTTTTATAGCCAAGCCATACAGTGACAGCAGTACAAACTGCACCCAGGATCCCAAACACACTGGCCCAGAGAGTGTGAGGATGTGTTAGGAGGTTTTTATTCACTGGAAACAAAATTCAGAGCTGTGGTATATGGTTCTGGTGAACACATACGAGAAGTGCTCTGTGTACATCTCATCACCCAGGACCAAGAAGAAAACCATAGAAACTTGAGACCATAGAAACTTGAGGACGTGCAAAATGTGACTCAAAGACTTTCAGGAGAGCTCAACTCTTGGAGAACAGAGAGTTAGCCTTACTTCACTCACTGAAATGAGATCTGTGGTTGTCTCATATAAGAACACCAAGAACATTAAGCTTTACAAGAACAAGAACATTAAGCAAGAACATTAAGAACATTTAGCTTGGAAAAGAGAAGGCTCCGGGGAGACCTCATTGCAGCCTTCCAATACTTAAAAGGAGCTTACAGGCAGGAGGGCGACTGACTTTTTACACAGGTGGATAGTGGTAGGACAAGGGGGAATGGGCTAAAACTGAAAGAGGGGAGGTTGAGATTGGAGATCAGGAAGAAATTCTTCCCTGAGAGAGTGGTGAGGCGCTGGATCAGGCTGCCCAGAGAAGTTGTGGATGCCCCATCCCTGGCTGTGTTCAAGGCCAGGCTGGATGTTGTCCTGGGCAGTTTGATCTAGTGAGCTAGTGGCTGGCAACCCTGTCCACTGCAGGGGGGTTGGAACTAGATGATCTCTGAGGTCCCTTCCAACCCAAGCCATTCTATGATTCTATGATTAAACATAGAGGGAGAAGAGCTACTGAATTGAGAAGTCAGTAGAAGTAGAAGGGCTGCCCAGGTCAGAAATAAATTTTAGCTAGAAATTAAAGGGTGGTTCCTTGCTATCAGAGGAACAGCCTCCCCGCAGAAACAAAATCTTGAATACTTGGAAGGCAAGACGAGGTTAGTTTTGAAGAATGGGATTGAGTGACATGGTATGGATGCCCTGCAGGCTGTGACCCAGCTGGTCCCTTCCAACCTATCATCCCTGAATTGTGCTTCTGAATGGCAAGAGAAGCAACAGCCTGGCAGAGGAACAGATTTCACCACCAGACTTTGGAAAATGCAGAGTCAGCCCTCCAGGTGTCCACGTGCTCCTGCTTCCCTGTCTCCGTGCATTTGCTCCATACCTAGCAGACCAAAGCGAGAGCATGAGTGGTTGATTTATGGCTTTTGCTTCTCTTCTCTCCTGGTGACAGGAGGAACTTTCCTGTCCCTGAGAAGTGAAACTTAAAAGCAATGGACAAAGGAAATGAAACTTTTTTTTTTTTTTTTTTTTTT
>VXAV01003083.1:210300-221983 GCA_013399715.1 Alectura lathami | reverse complement strand
TTTTTTTTTTTTTTTCTGCTGACTTCAACACAGGTGCCTCTTAATTTGGTGGTTAGTTGTTATGGGCAACCTGTGTTTAAACAGCACCAAAAAAAAATCTCTCCCTGAAGATCTCATTACTGAAGAAAGCTCACATCACAGCTTCTTATCTTGGAAAGAAGCCTGGCCTGAAAGAGTCAGCAGAAATCTGCTGCTGGGCAGTCAGAAAAGGAGAGAGCATACCAGGGTCCTAGCTCTGCTGATGAGATCCTCAGCAGGAACCCAGAGCATTGTATCTAGATTTGCTCTGACAAAATCATTTGGCTGCATTGCTACAATTCACAATAGAGTTTTCTTCCTAGTAATTTAAATATGTACTACAGCAGGGTGCAAATAGCCTTCAGGATTCTTTAATACAGTGCTGCAAGCAAGTGAGGTTAATTAAGACTCACTGTTTAGAAAGGAAATAACTCTAAAATCTTCAAGCAATAAACCAAGTGATAATTGACAAGTTGTGGGGAAAAAACATCATATTCTTTGCAGGTGATAAAATTTGCCATTGCCCGCATGGGCAATATTTCATGGATTTCCTCTGCATGTGTTGCAAATGAGAGGAGCAAAACCTGGCGTTGCAGAGAGAGGTTGCAGAAAGGAGAACATTCCAGCATGACCATCAGCACCTCAGTAACGACTCAGACATGGGACCTCCAGAAGCACCCACCTGGTTTGGTCTGTGGGTGTCCAAGTCAGAAGCTGTAGCTGATGATTCTTGATGAGTCAGACAGGTCTGGTAAGAAGCTGGGAGAAGTGATTTTTTTTTTTTTTTTTTTCTGCACAGCGCAGTTGCTCAGAAGCGTCCCAACATGCTGACAGTCACTAGAGACCTGGGTCTGTTAGTATCTCATGCTGATGTCCTCAGGGATAAGAACTGAAGTCTGGATCCACCTCCAGAAGGTATTTTACAGATGTAAAATAGGTAATTATTCAACTCCTTTAATCTTCTACTATTAATATTCAGAGAAGCAAGCTGGATTCATCTCACACCATTATGCACTAAGATATTTCCTAGAGAACTTTTATGTTTTCAAGGGATAATAAAATACCTTAAGAAATAAATTGGTCCAACCCAGCTAGAGACCTGAGCATGTCCTCCTCTTCCTCTATCATGATACGTGCTTGACGTATCATTTAACACAAACAACTCCACCTCAGCTGGGCGTTGCAGATGGGGAAGAGTCACCCTGCATTGCCACAGGAGTTCTTGCTGATTTTGGGCCAGCATTGCCAAAATAGCAAGTTATGGAGGTGCTGCTGCAGTCGCTGTGCAATCACAGTAGCATCCCAGGATCTTTAACTGGTGCAACATTTACATCTGGGTCTTCACTTCTCATTAGAAATAGCTTCCTTATAAGGAGCTGCTTAACTCCAAAGAAATGAGCAAGGAAAATAATGCATAAGCATAACTTGACTTTGATGACTTTTATAAGCGTTTAATAAACCATCTATAATATGATCTGTGAGAACAGAATTGACACAAACACCTCTTGAATAAGGCATTGATACTGAGAAGCAAAATGCATTAGCAGCAAGGAAGCAGTTGTGATTTAAGGAGTATTTGAGGGTAGTAGTGTGTGTTGCAGGTCTTGGGAGTACATCCTTTTACATATATTAATTTCCCAGGGCTGTGAGCTGCAGTACAGTTTAATTTAAAACAAAAACAAAACATCAAAACAACAAACACCAGAACACCAGAATTCCTACGTTGCAATGCACTTTTTTTTTTTTTTTTTTTTTTTTTTTGAAGAACGCTTATTTATACAGCCTTTTGCAAAATGGTGCACAGCCTGCCAGTCTTCAGCAATGTGAGGCGGCCTATAATCTAAGAGCGTAGTAGATAGATCATAACTGTTTGTTGATAAGACAAAGGGATCTGATTATAATTAGAGGGGGGTGACGCACTGTGGAATTTAAGCTTTTATTGGAAAGGTTTTATATTTTCATTCACTTCTGTTCATGGGAATATGCCTTTCTCTTGTAAGTGGATACTTATGTTTTATTCCCCCCTTTCACTTCTTTATGTCTTTCATTTACTTATGGAGATTTTCTGTGATTTTTTCCTCATAGATGATGACAAAAACACTTTTTATATTGTCTTATTGTTTGTGCATAAAACAGCTCAAGTACCTTTGTTTGTGGTGATTCTCTCTCCCTTTCCTGCCACGTGTGGTCACTTCTGAATTCACTAGGTATTGTTACGGTGAAACCCACCATGGAAGCCATCCTTAGTGTACAGAATTACACTAGAAAACCTGGATTTCTAACAGAATTACATTAGAAAACCTGGATTGTGCTATTTTTGCAATGACCTGTGTTCATGTTAATACACAATGACATGCTTTTCTTGGGAAAGAACCAACTCAACCTGTAGGTTTCCTGTGCTCAACACTCTCTGCATTTGTTTTCTGGCAGTGAGTAAGAACATAAAAAGAGTCTTGCTAGATGAAACCAGAAGCCCCTCCAACCTGGTACCTGAAGTCCTGCAGTGACTTCGAGCACGCCCACAGTGCTGTCGTTAGCCATGAAGCACAGCAGTTTAATTTAACATCACCTACATACGGTGTGGATATATTGGAAACAATGTTCAATAGCAGATGCCAAGAGGAGAGCAAAAGGACAGCAAGAGGCACACATCACCGTCCTACTCTGCCCTGTAGAGATCTCTGGAGTTGGAGGTTGAGCTGTTGCTATTGCATGTAATAGTCATCAGTTGATTAATCTTCCCCATAAATTTATCCAATCAATCTTTTTTTAAGATGTATAGATATTTAACAGCTATTACATCCTGTACTGAGAAGTCAAGCAGCTTAAGTTTGGTCTGTGTGGAGTCTTTCCTTTTGCTCATTTTGAGCCTGCCATCTGCTCTTGACATTTCAGGGCTCCCAATAATTCTTGTATGTCAGTTTATTTGTTTTAAAATAAATGATGAATACACAGTTGCTCCCTTTCTGAGACCTGTTGAGACTCTGAAAACCACTGTCAGTTCCCAACAGTCACATTTTCTGGGATAAGAAGACCTGATTTATTTCCTGACTCTTCGCAATGAGATTGTTCCACTTCTGTGATAATCCCCACCACATATTTTTTTTTTTCTGTACCTTTTCCAATTTTATTCTATTATGTCAGAGCCAGGAGAATTGGAAAGTCACACAGTAATTACTAAGCGCACAATAGATATGTACCTTGGCCTAACTCTGAAAACAGATTTTTGGAATTGCTGAGATACAGACCATCACAATGCCGTCAAAGCCACCGTTTAGTCCCCTGCTCAGTGCCTGGCACTATTGAGTCTGCCATCAGATTAAACTTGAGACCAAGCAGCCCATATAATGCCAACAGTTCTACCATGCATACCCCTTTACCTATTTTTATGGATTAATTCTAGATCACTTTGAAGATTAACCTTCCGCACTTCAGCGAGCTTTGCCTTTCAGCCAGTCTTTTCTGGATGGCTAACACCTTTCCTTATGCTCCCATCAGTGCAAAGATACAGGGAAACAAAGCCTCCCCCCTTTCTCTTGGCTGCCAGAAGCAGCAGTGCTCTCCCCTCCCCTTAGAGCCCTGTACATTATTTCTAATTGCAGTTTGTCTGAATTCAGCTCCAAGCCATCAGTTCCAGTTCTGCCTTTCTCTGCCAGATTAAACAGCCTTTTATTACCTGGTATTTTCTCTCATGAAGGTATTCATGCACTCTAATGAATGTTCTTTTTACCAAGCCAAACACATTGAGTTCTTTGACTTCAGGGTGTTTTTTTGTTGGTGGCAGTTTTTTTTCTTTTTCTCTTTCTGTCACAGTGAAGCATTTTCCCAGCCTTCAAGCCACTTTTGCAGATTTTTTGTTTTTGTTTTTCAGCTTCCTGTTTAAAGGCAGACAGCAAAACTGGACTCAGGAGCAATGTATTTGGTCATGATTATTAATTGTGAATATAATATAGAATCATAGAATAGTTTGAGTTGGAAGGGAAATTAAAAGGCCATCTAGTCCAACTCCCCTGCAGGGAACAGGGACATCTACAGCTGGATCAGGTTGCTCAGAGCCCTGTCCAGCCTGACCTTCAAGGTCTCCAGGGACAGGGCATCCACCACCTCTCTGGGCAACCTGTACCAGTGCTTCACCACCCTCATCATAAAAAACTTTTTCCTTATATCTAGTCTAGATCTCCCCTCTCTCCATTTGAAACCATTTGTCCTATCACAACAGACCCTGCTAAAGAGTTTGCCCCTTCTTTCTCATAGCCCCCCTTTAGGTACTGAAAGGCTGCTATCAGGTCTCCCTGGAGCCTTCTCTTCTCCAGACTGAACAGCCCCAACTCTCTCATCCTGTCCTCACAGGGGAGGTGTTCCAGCCCTTGGGTCATTTTTGTGGCCCTCCTGTGGACACTCTCCAACAGCTCCATGTCCCTCCTGTACTGAGCACTCCCCATCTGGACACAGCACTCCAGGTGGGGTCGCACCAGCACAGAGCAGAGAGGCAGGGTCGCTTCCCTTGCCCTGCTGGCCACGCTTCTTTGGATGCAGCTCAGGATGCGGTTGGCTTTCTGGTCTGCGAGGGCACACTGCTGGCTCATGTCCAGCTTGTCACCCACCAGCACCCGCAAGTCCCTTTTGGCAGGGAAATATAGCCAGAGTTGTAAGCTACAAAAGCAGTGGCCATTGGATCGATGCTTTGCACCCTATGGAAGTGATGCTTTTGGTTTAATACAGTGAATTTAACATCTTGAACTTCTCCATTTCAATAAAGCTGCATGTAGGGATGAAATCATCCCTCCAGCTCTGTTTAGGTGGCTACGTACTGTTAGGGATTATTATTATTATTTCAGTCAGAGGGTATGTGTTTTAGCTCTGTTGAAAATACCCCCCAATGTCAAGCTAAAGATATTTTACTGTTTGTTCTGCCAAGCACAAGTGGGATGGGATCCAGTGCCTTCCTTCTGTACAAGGCACTTGGATTATCTAAGGAATCCCCCTGAGACAGGGAGAATTTCCATTTCCATGCAGAGATTTCCATTTAGGTCTATAGCGAAATCAGTCCTTCATCAGCAAATGAAGGAGCAGGCTACTTCTCCCCAGATAATCAGAACAATCTTATAATGTAGATTTACAAGCATAGGTGCCAAATAACCAGGAAATGTGCCCTTCCAAACAATCCTTTATCTAGAAAGGCCACGTATTCAGCTGATGTTTAGATACAATTGGCCCACTCTTCTTGGCTCAATATTTACATTGTTGGTTTTCTTTCTTGGACAATTTATCTAAGCTTAGTACATTTGTCCTTACAAGATCCCCTGTTTAGCAACGAATTCTGCTAGTAGGACTTGGAAACACTCAGCACTGTGAGTCTGCTTTTAAAAGGTCCTGTATCAACTGATCTTTGAGAGTTCATCTTGTCTTGATGTCCCTGAAAATTCTTGGATCAAAACAGAAGTGCCAGGACACCTACTTCAATATAGTGAATGTGCAGACGTACACTGATATTGGATTCATTTTATGCGTTTGAGATTAAACATTTGTAGCTGTAATTATTAATCACATAATTTAACTTTGCTAGGAGGCCTTGGGGAATGCAGAGAGCTTTGTCATCTATGCCTGTATGCTGCTTGAGGCAGGAGAGTTTGGAAGGAGTGCAGAGCAAATATGGCTGCTACGCCAATTAAACAAACAAACAAAAAAAAAAAAATATCAGGAAATATGCTTTTCAAACAGGTCAGTAACCATCCCTCAGTGACCAACATCTATGTGGATGGGAGAATGACCCAACAAGTCAGGATTCTTCAGCCCTGCAAGAAAAGAGAAACTACATTCAGAAAGACTTGCATTTTTTAGAAAACTGGGGATGCTGATAGGAATCGGAAAGGAAGGGTTCCATGTCCTACTTCCTTTTGACAACGCCCTATTCTTTGTCATGATTTGAGCAAAACTTTTCAGATTGAAAAAAAGTGCTATATAAAGCACTGTGTCTTTCAGGTCTCATTGGCCTTTTTTTCCCTCTTTCTCTCTACACATGAACTTGTATAACAAATAAGTTAGTGTGCAGTGAAACTAATGATTCGCTTGCACAAATCTCTTGCTTAGGCTCAAAGAGTCTAAGTGGAAACTGGCTTTGTACTCATGCTTCAGGCAAAGGCCTTTTGAAGCAATCACTTGTCTGAACATCTGGATTCAATGCCTGCATGACAGAGGCTAAGTACTCTCCCTTATTATGCGATCAAAAGGCTGAAAAGCAAGCTGCAAATATCACTCATTATCGTTCATTATTCCAAATGATGTTGAAGGGGAAATAGATCTGCCTTTGACTTCAACCCTACTCCTTGAAATTTACCCTGTCAATATGGAGAACAGGAAGCAGTGACTTTTTCTTGAAGTTATAGTTGAACAATCCTAAAATACATTTTGGGAGAAAAAAAATGCAGTGAGAATAAACAAGTATTTTGTCCTTCATGAAGGGAGTTCAAACAGGAACCAAAATTTCCTCAGTAGCGGAGAAAAATAGCATTAAACAGCACAAAACCAAAACATAAATATGGATTTAGCTTGCTCTTCAGAGCAAGTATTTTTAGAAAGCTCTATTTCAAAAGTTTCCAGGTAGCCACCTCACGTTCAGTCTTCTTAACAGCAACATGGAACTCTGTCATCTTCAGTAGCATCTGGCCAGTGGCAAAGATATGAGGAGACAAGGATAGAGAGTGGCTGTGAAGTGCTGTGGGAGGATGGAAGTGTCTAAGTGCTTGTGTATCACTCAATATTTTGACTAATAAGAATTTAGTGGAAATTGGGTAGCACAGCAATTTCAGGAAAAAAAAAAAATGAAAGAAGAAGAAGACAACTTTGGGCAATTTATTCCATTCCAAAGATGCAGGAGTTGAGAGAGAAAGGAACTGGTCAGAAATCATGTTTCCCATTTTGTGACCAGCTTGCAAGTATGAAGGACAACAGGAGTATGATCCATCTGCCCTGATGACAGCATGATCTTAGGTTTCTTACTGTTTATCCAGCTGTATGAATTTAAGCTTAATTGCAGATTTGCTCTGAGGGTGACCATTGGATAACCGCCTTTGAGTGGGAAATTAGAAATGGCCAGATATTTGCCACTACAAATTGGGCAGAAATAGTTCACCTTCACCCTCTAAACGCAATGAGCCATCTGGGCATCAGATGGACTTTTGGTCTGTTTGCTGCAACCTGTGCAAGTATTTTCTTTTCTTGAAGTGAAGAGGAAAAAATGGTATCATGAAGCTCTTTGTCAGCGTATTTCTGGCATACATCTGACTGGGGGACTTAATGGAAATCTTTCAGAAGAAGAAAGTGTGATCATTTACCTAAGAGTTTGTCTCTAGGTAGCAGTCTTCTCTGATTAGCTACAGATAGACCCTAGCTTGGCCAGATCATGGTGATCTTTTATCCTTACATGGACACACAAATTAAAAGCATCTCGTTGCAGATAGAAGCATTTGCCAAGGAAAAAAAAAAAAAAAAATGGAAAGGGCCTAAGGTTCCCTTAAAAGAGGAGCATTCTTAATATTGATGAACTGTTTGAAAACTTGCTCATAGTGAAACACACTCTGCAAAGCAGGCATATATCTTGTTATAAAACTATACCTGGAAGACTGTGCTTGTCACTCAGGAATTAATTTCTGTTGCTGATTCTTATAATTTCATAAACTAGAACAGGGTTCATCACCAAAAAAAAAAAAAAAAGGGAAAGATTATTTGGGTCAAGGCAGAAATATTATAAAGTCAGCAAGCAGCATTCTACCTGTGCATTTGTATATGGCATTCTTCAAACTGCCATCAATGTTTCTTCAATTGTAACCTTACGGAAGTCACAGGAAAAAGTTGTCAAGCAAATCCTTTGGTCTTGTCCATCAGCACCTCATCTGTATTAAAGCACATGAACTCTTGCAAGGACAAGCACCTCCAGTTTCATTGTTTTCTTAGCACCCAAGTTGTGTCTTAGAAAGAGCAGCACCACCACATCTTTACATTTTCTGTTTGTATTTTTAGTGTGTTGAGGACACAAGGTTAAAGAACTCAGCTGAGAATTGGGATTTCTGGATTTAGCTCCCAGATAGAATATAAATGCTCTGTGTAGCTTTTGACAGACCCTTTAACCTCCTTGCCCCTTAAATATTAATAGATGAAATGGAGGCTATTTTTCCTAAGGCAGTTGAGCTGAGCTCACTAATGACTGTAAGATGTTACAGTAATGGAGGCATTTGACAAATTTAAAGAACGCTGCTGCTGTTATTAGTGTCATGGATCAAAACTTCACTTCAGGGTCATTAACTTCATCTTTTCACTTGTCACTGCATAAACACACTATTTTTGGCAGCTCAGATTCCAAAGAACTCATCATTAGTGTTTAAATTCTGCCGGAAATTAAAAAGCAGGGTGGTACAGGGGAGAGAGGTGGCTTTTTCCTGCTCTCTGTACATTCTGGCATTGTGAAAATTATGTCCCTTGGCACCACTGTAGAAAGCAAACACAGGAGTTTCCTTCAGTGACAGGGAAGAGAAAAGACTGCTAAGGAGTGCAGCAGAGTTTGAGAAGAATAAATGCAAAGCACTTTTGCAAAACACCCGTGACAGAATTGGATTTTGGATGAGACATGGCTGGAGCTGAACAGGAACTAATAAACGTGGCCAACCCAAGCTGATTCTGCTGAGCCATTTGGATGTCTCTGCACTGAGCACCAGATTAAGCAGCTTATTTGCTCTGGTGCTGAGCCCTGCAGTAGGTCTACATGCTTATGCAATTGTCCCTGGGGTCGTGTAAGTCATTCTATCACCATAAATCCTTATTGTGACTGAGCTGGATACAGACGTAGCCTGGCCTCATTGGTCCTGTGTTGAAGCTCCAGTAAAAGGCACAGTGAACCAGAGCTGGCTTTACACTGGGCACAAGCTCTATCTGTCTCTTAAACTTCCCCATATTTGGTTATATCACCACAGACAGCTGAGATTTCACCCTACTTTGTTGAAGCACGAAAATATCACATCATTTTACAGGTACACAGAGGACTCAATGCATTTGGAACATGAGGCTCCCCCAGGCAAGCTTGTAGTATAGACTGCAGAAACTACAAGAAGAGCAACATGTAGTCATTGTTAACAGAAGTTATCTACCGAGATGCTTCAGGTGAAAAACTCAGATAACTTCTTGCAGACTGTGTACGGGTAAGGTGAAAGTCAGACTGGGGGCTCAGTAAGCAATACTGGTGTTTGCCTGTCCACATGCATTCCTCATTAATGCCTTGTTTTATGTTCAGCCTTCCATTCCCATACACTTGGTGACACTTTTTTGACCTACTTTTGGAGCCAGTGTGGCAAAAGAAGCCTATTCCTCTGTAGTTGTGCAGACAGGTTTATAGGAACAAATACAACATTTTGCAAAGAGTAATCATCTGGCATTTGTTTTCTAGCAGCAGGAGAGGGTATTTGCTCTTGAGCTTTATTCCAGTGGAGGAGAAAAGAAAGGTACAGTTCAGAAAGATATCACAGAAAGAAAAATTCACTGCTAGATATTTCTGCACTACGTAACTAGTTTCAATACCTTATTTAATGTCTGTTGGTAATCTGTCAACTAGAGGAGTTTTAGATGGAGCTGAAAAAAGAAGGGGACAGACTCTTCAGCAGGGTCTGTTGTGATAGGACTAAGGGAAATGGTTTCAAACTGAGAAAGGGGAGATTTAGATTAGATATAAGGAAAACATTTTTTTATGATGAGTGTTGTGAAGCACTCGAGCATGTTGCCCAGAGAGGTGGTGGATGCCTCATCCTTGGAGACCTTCAAGATCAGGCTGGACAGGGCTCTGAGCAACCTGATCCAGCTGTAGCTGTCCCTGTTCCCTGCAGGGGAGTTGGGCTAGACGACCTTTAATGGTCCCTTCCAACTCAAACTATTCTATGATTCTATGAAATCCTCAGACTGGTCTATCTGGATCTGCTGTCTAACATTTCTGTGTACCTTTCTCTAATGCCTATTCTGACAGAGGTAAAAACGATGTTAACATCCACCGAATATATGCCATATTACTCTGACAACATACATAATATTCCCCTGCCTGCTCACAGTGCCCTTGCAGTGATTTGGGAAAGATCTGGGTGGTCATTATTCAGTGTCACCATGGTTTTTTATTCATCCCCTTTGGGCTTCAATGAGACGCAGTGTCTGAGATGTTTTTTTCACCATCATCTTTGTAGGGTGAATGTCCCACTGGACTAATTACCATGAAATGTGGTGCTCTCATTGTCTCGCTATAACTTGTCCTGATAAGGAGGCAGGTGAGTGCAGGTTCCAGATCTTGCTCTCATGCAGGTTTGATGAGGATAAACACATCGAAGGATTGTGAAACACCATGAAACTTGTTGTTACAAAGCTGCTGTTGAAGAAGTTCATAATTAAAAACACTCCCCTGGAGAGAGTATCGTTTAATCTTCTTCACATAACTTACCACTAGAACAGAAAACACAACAAAAAAAAAGGGATCTGAATCACAGTGAAAATAATGCCTTTTGTTTTGTTGTGCAACTCAATGGAATTCTATGTAACAATTTTGCACTTGATATTGGATAAAAGTTCAATTATTGGGACATGTAAGTGAAAATTGCCAAGTTGTATTTTCACAAACATGACGTTTTTGTTGTGCGTGTATAACTCCTGGACTTTTGGTTTCCAATATGTTCTCTAGCCTGAAAAACACAGCATGGTTGCAGAGACACAGCAGGGACTAAAAACATGATCTTTTATTGAGGAACACAAGATTTATTAGACACAATTAGACCATGGTTCTTGTGTTCCTATATCTTGCCTCAAGCAATAAGTAAATTCCAATATTGCAGAGGCAAGTGGAATTTATAGTGAAAGAGGAGATATGGAAAATTTTCTTCATGAAATTCAAAAAGTTTTCTTACCGACCTAGAACTTGGTTCTTGCTAAACGGAAACTCCAGAGGGAGTTTTGAGTCTTACAAAGAAATTTGGGTCAAGTTTTGATGAACCTCAGGATGAAAATTTCAGCTTTCTTGGGGCTAAAATGAAGGCACAATTCTCTCTGGCTCTTAAGGATGTGATATTAATAACATTTATTAAACACATGATAGCGGTACCTTGAGGCATTGGTCGGAGCCTCTTTAGTCTCCATACTATGTCCAATAAGACAGAGTCTCTGTTCTCAGTTCCATATTTTCAGCAAAGAAAAGAGTCAACTAAGAATAAATACGAGAAATATTATTTTCATCAAATCTTAATCTCTCATTGTCCTTTACTCTCCCTCTTTTTCAATAAATAAATAAACAAATAAAAGAGAGAGAGAGGGAGGGAAAGGTTTTTAAAGGATTTACCCTTTTAAGCAGGTTTTCTAACTTAGTTTTTCAGAGGTCTATCTTTGCAACCTGGACTGGAGAGTGCTTTGCTGTGAACCCTAATTCCCACAACAGTGGTGAGATAAATGCAAGATCCCTCCCCTGCGTTGTCACTGGGTAAGCTCAGCTTTTCCTTTCTCAATTTATGTTGGTCTGATGGCAGCCACATCTGGTTGTTTAACTCCCCCCAAACTCTTATAAAAGGGAGAGAAGACACTGTGGGACTGGAGGTTTGTGGGAGTAGGAATCTCCTGTTCCAGTGGTTTCTCTCTTTGGACCCAGAACTTG
>VXAV01003083.1:184421-205901 GCA_013399715.1 Alectura lathami | reverse complement strand
GAAAGAAGATGAGAGAGACACAGAGTCCAGTAACCTGCTGAAACATGCCATATGCTTTGGATTTTTCGCACTCCTGATAATTGTCTTGACGTAGATGGGCCCAATATTGTTCGTTCACAACAAGAACATTTTGTTTATTAGGAACATGGAGGGAATTGTAATAGGAAGTCGACTGACAGCAGCTGAGAAATTGCACAGCCCTGTGGATGGAATACTTTCATAGTTCAAAAACCTGTGCAGCTAGGTTCACTATGGATAACTTCCCAACAATTCCTTAGTCGAGACCATGAGGTGTCTGAAAAACTTTGTCCCTACTGATTTCCAGGACTCCATTTCTTCATAGCTCTATGTTGAGGTCTAAAACGATGGGCTTACTACCATTTCAGGCCTTAAATCTTTGAGTTGCTCAACTAATTCTCTAGGAAATCAGGTACTGTGGCAATGTCTCCTGACTACCAGCAGTCATATGCACAGTAAAATGTCCATGATCTGAAGTTGTACCTTAAGGACCTGGTAAAATAGATACTCTGACCATGTGTGTCTCTGTGCTGAGTACTGTGTGCAAGTCTGCCAAATGCATGTGTAGTTCATACTGATAAAACCAAGGGTCAGGTCAACAGAAAGTTTTATCAGTGCATGCAGCAGTACTCAAAGGCTGTTCATAAACCAAGGGAATAGCAGGAATCTGTGTCAGGGTGGGTCAGGCTGGATATTAGGAAAAGACTCCCCATGGCAGCAGGCACAGCCCCAAGCTGCTGGAGTTCAAGGAGCATTTGGACACCGCTCTCAGACACAGGGTTTGGGTTTTGGGTTGTGCTGTGTGGAGCCAGGAATCTGACTCAATGAACCTTCTGGGTCACTTTCAACTTGGGTTATTCTATGATTCTATGATAACTAAACACCTTTTCTGGAGCTTGGAACTAGCAGTAGCTATAAGATGGTAGAATACTGGGGCTAGAACCATTTCTTCTCCTTGTCATATATGTTTGTAAAGGCTGAATTTGTGGATGTAAATTTAATCACAGCCTGAGAAAATCATGGCATGTAGAAGTGCCAAGCACAGCTTTTATTTCATAGGTTTTTGTCGTCGTTTCCTTCTGTCCCTAACTATGCCACGTGAAGATTAGAGTGAAGCCAGAAGAGCAGGAGATAAAAACAAAAGCCCCCACAAAGCAATTTCCTCTCCAAACGTACTGTCTCTATAACAGAGGAGAAAATACTGTCTCCTGCCGGCATTTCTGCAGGACATTCTCCACCAGACAGCCCAAACTACCCAAGTGCCATGCCTTACCCAACTTGATGATACCAGTAATTATAAGCAGGTTATGCATCAACTCTCAAACTACAGATGCAATTAAGACTAGATCATAAAGACCATGTCCATTAGTATGGGTGGGTCATAACAGGGGGTTAACGTACCCTTTTATCTTAAGTTGGGGTTGTTAGCTGTTTGATATTCATGTAGAAGGTAAAATAATTTTCTAAATGGTCCCATGGAATTACAATCACTTCCTTAAAATTCTTTTTCCCTTTGTAGCTGGCAGTCTGCTTTTAACTACACCCAAAAGCAAAAAAAAAAAAAAAAAAAAAAAAAAAAAAAGTGGAGGATGAATTGGAGGAATTTTCTAGGCACGTTTCATGGACCATTTTCTGAATATGGAAATCCAAAAAAATAACATGCATACTGGGTGTGAAGCCAGTGTAGAAGGAAAAAAAAACTGAAAGGTAAGCCAATTAATTATGATCTCTCTAAACTGAGATTTACATAGGAATGTTTCCCAAGAAGCTGTAAAAATCAATGGCATAACGTGGGAATATACTGATGAAAAGGACAGTCTTTTATTAAAAGGATAGTGGATTAATTCTTGGGTTAATCTGTTGTCAAAATGGATATAAGGGTTGTACCATTTTGTTGTTACTTCCCCTTGCCACACAAAATGAAATACCAGGGGCCAAAATCAGTGAAATCACTTTTTTCTAGGGCAGCCTACAAGGAGGTGATGACCTATTTGAAACATGCTCAGGAAAATAATCCGAGTTCAGTATGTTCACTTGGTGTGCAGTTTTACTCAGGGGATACAAGAAAGCATCAAAAGACTCTGCTGTCTCATCCAGGCAACTAAACAGGCAATAGTAGAAGAGTTTCAACCATTTTGAAAAGAGCTCAGCAGGCTACTAGAAAGTATTGATTACAGTACACTATGTCCCCTGACAAGCTCACTCAGTGCCAAGTCAATCATGAGTGAGTTTATGAATCTGTCTGCTCCACTCAGGCTGCCCAAAATAGTCCTGTAGGCTTTCTCTGAAGTAAAGGAGAGAGCAGGCCTGTTGTAATACCCAATGCATCTTCCTGTCAGAGGAAAAAGACAACAAAATGCAGCTCTGGATCTACCATGTGAATATACTGAGAGCAAGGACTGAATGTTGCGCTGCCTAGAAGAACTCAGCGAGGGAGGGTAACCTAACACAATCCACCCATGGGCTGGGGAAAGAAGATGTCCTTCTTATGAAGAGGACATCCCAGAGTGAAGTAGGTGTGTGCTGGTGGTCAGAAACACTTCTGCGTGACCACACATTCTCAGGGGGATGGGATACTGTTTGCTGTAGGACTACAATCAGGTGATTGTGGGATAGTTTGAGAGCTTCGGATGCCACCAGGACTGGTGGTTCTCACCACCTGGGGTTTCATGCCCCAGCAATTTGTGGATGGACATCATCACAGTGGTACAGCAGCTGAACACACCACTCACTGAGCCATTTAAGCAGCTGGGAAGGATTTAAGAAACATATGAGGAAATTAGCTGTCAAACCCTCCTTTATTTCTGTGCTGATTTGCAGCCTTTAAGAGATGGAAGTATTATTTTATGATAAAGACTGGTCCATTCTAACTAAATGCACTTCAATACTAATATTATATCTCTGGGGGGAAAAAAAAAATAAAGAAAAAAAAAAGGGACAAACCAAACAAAAAAGAATCCTAAACAAAAAAGAAAAGCAAACATGCAAGAAAAAAAAAAAAAAAATCATTTTGTTCTTTCCTGTAAAGGTCTTTTATTTCTTCCCCTTTCATTCACCTCCTCCCTTCCCTTTTTTTTCCCCCCCCCCTTTCTTTTTTTTTTTTTTTTTTTTTTTTTCCTTTTTCTTTTTATGTTCCAGAACAGGAACTGGTGAGTGGTCAAACGGCAATTGAATAATACCCTGGCAGCTGTCATTCTGACTCAGTTAAAAGAAAAATCCTTATAAGTATTTCAGTCAGCAATAAATTTGTAATCTCACTCCCAAAGACTGAAAAGAATTGGATGTGAAAAGTGGAGATCTCTTGTAACTCTTATGATTAAATCTGAATATATGGAAGTAATAGTCTTCTCTATATTCTCCAAGGGTGAAAAACACCTGGGGAAAGGGGTCTCAGCAACATCCCCAGAGACTTACATGGTGGCCAGGTTTTGCTGACATACCTCTGTATAGTGGTGCACTACACCTGGATGTTTTCCCTGCCTCAAGAGGATAGAATTTAGAATCACAGAATCATAGAATCATAGAATCATAGAATCATAGAATGGTTTGGGTTGGAAGGGACCTTAAAGATCATCTGGTTCCAATCCCCCTGCCATGGGCAGGGACACCTCCCACTAGACCAGGTTGCTCAGAGCCCCATCCAGCCTGGCCTTGAACACTTCCACGGAGGGGGCATCCACAACCTCTCTGGGCAACTTGTTCCTGTGTCTCACCACTATCACAGTAAAGGATTTCTTCCTAATAGCTAGCCTAAATCTCCCCTCTTCCAATTTATGGCCATTACCCCTCATTCTATCGCTACATGCCCTTCTAAAGAGTCCCTCCCCAACTCTTCTGCAGGCCCACTTCAGGTACTGGAGGGCCAATGTTGCAGCAGGAAATTCCCTTCTATAGGAATAAGACTAACATTACCTCCCCTTCCATTCTTCACCTAACATCTCCTCCTTTTCCTATCAGGATATTTGTCTTCCTCACGTGACAGCTGAGTTAATATAAAAATCACAGTCCCTGTTTTAAGTTGGCAGTGTGTGAAATGATCATCTGCTTAAACACTTCTGGCAACTCTGGCAACATCTTGATTGGTTTTCTTACCCTCCCTTCAGGTCTAACAGAGTGATTCACTTGCATTTTCATGATAAGCAGCTTCCTGTGACTCTTTACAGGCTGCAATAGTTAATCATACCCTACCTGGCTTTTTACATCTCTCTATCATTTCCCTTTTTCCCAGCAAACTAGTTTGACTACCCTTGAGGGCAAAAAAATATCATAAGGTTTGCAATGTATCTACCAGAGGCTGATAAGGTTTGCTTTATGGCTTTTGGTCCTATAAAATGGTCTCCAAGTTGCAATCAAATCCTTTAAATTCACCTGATCACTTGAAGAAACTGAGCGAAATGAACGATGTTGGAAATAGTTCAACTGACAGAGGAAGCTATTGACAAATGGGCTTTCACTCTTGCTTTATTGCAGAGCAATTATAAGAAGTGGGAGCTGCAGTGCTGGCTTTGAACATGATAACAGCATGACAATTCATATACATGACTTGACTTGCAAGCACGATCAATGGGAGTCTCACCTCAGTGATTTTGTCTGTTCTATCACTGCATTCCTGCTCCGCCAGCCAAGCAGCAAAAGCTCATCCTGCTTTTATTTAGTAAATATTAAACTAAAGCACTCCGATTTTTTATTTTCCTTATCAAGGTTTTGCAAAACTGACAAGACAGGACTGGGAAGCCTCAGCCTGCCTATATCATCTTCAGATTCACTTCTGTATTAGACGTACATCTCTCACTGTGAATGATAATATACTTCCTTCAGCTAGCTGCCATCCAAATGTTCCTGGTGTGTACAGCATTTGCAAACCAGAACGGTCTGACACCAGTGCCAGTGACCTTCCCTGAGTAACACGCCAAACTATTTTTCCTTTGTAAATTAGGGAAGAGATGTTCTGGACAGAAAAATGCAGTAGGGGCCAATGAAAGTGAAATGACAAGATGTGGGTGACCCGCTGATGGTTAGAACTTGTTTTTCTGCAAAACAGTGGCTTCTGCTGAGTTTGGAGTTCCATAGGAGATAGTGCAGATATCTCTTTAGATGTTGTGGTTGTGGCTGCTGACCCAGAACTACATGTGTTGTGGCCTTATTCATATCCATGATGCCTCTAGGGCACAGACTGTAGAGGTAGCTAGGCTCTCTTCCATGCCTGGGCTTTCTGGGCTTGCTTCAAATTTGAAATTCCTGGGGGAAAAAAGAAAAAAAAAAAAGAGTGAACAATGAACCCTGCTCAAAGGTGTGGTCTAGAGACTAGAACACAATGCTGGGATGTAAATTTTCTTTTTAGGTCTTTGGGATGCATACTCTTGGCAAGTCTGTGCATCTTCCTGGTGAAGCAAAAATGAAGGCAGGACATTACATTTAAAGGAGATTGCATTCTTTGTTTCACTACTAAAATACATGTAATATATCTCTCCAATTATTCCAGTCCAGGGACATTAAGACCATAGGTTCTATTCAATATGGCAAATCATATCTTGTTTTGACAGTGATTATAGTGTCTGTTTTGTTTCTTTGATTCTTTTTTTTGTTCTGCTTTTTCTATGTGGGAGAACTGAGTGTACTCACTAAGATCCTATGTGATGAAATTTTACAGAAATTCTGTCCTTAGAGTTCCAATGATCATGGTGTGCTCAGAACAGAATAGGATATATCAAGCTAGAAAAAACCTGCAAAGATCATCGAGTTCAACTCCTGGCCCCACACAGGACCACCCTAAACCCTGTGTCTGAGTGTGGTGTCCAAACGCCCCTCGAGCTCCGGCAGATTTTGGCCGTGCCCACTGCCCTGGGGAGCCTGTTCCAGGCCCACCACCCTCTGGGGCAGAACCTTTTCCTAACACCCAGCCTGACCCTCCCCTGATGCAGCTCCGTGCTGTTCCCTCGGGTCCTGTCGCTGTCCCCAGAGATCAGAGCTCAGTGCCTGTCCCTTCGCTGCCCTGTGAGTGAGCTGTGGGCCGCCATAAGGCCTCCCCTCAGCCTCCTCTGGGCTGAGCAAACCAAGGGGCCTCAGCTGCTCCTTACAACTCTTGCCCTCTGGACCCTTCGCCATCTTCATAGTCCTCCTTTGGATGCTCTCTAATAGCTTTATGTCCATGTTATAATTTTGGCACCCAAACCTACACAGTGCTTGAGGTGAGGCCGCACCAGGCAGAGCAGAGCGGGACAATCCCTTCCCTCAAGCAACTAGCAATGCCATCAATAGATGTGAGACTGATGAAAGATCCACAACACAAATACGACCTTGTCAATACACTGAGCTGCAAAACTGCTAGCTTCCTGCACCCAGGTCCAGTTTCTGCTCTTCCATCCATCAGGCTCATCTTTCATTTACAAATGCCAATTAGAAAAATGCAGGGACATCTAGTAAAATGCAAGAAGACAATCCCATTGAGCATGAATTGGAATTTATCAAAAAATGAGATGACAAATTAAGTGAAACCACACACCTAGAACAAATCAACAAATACACAAAACCAAACAGAAAAAGAAGTTCAGGTGTTTTTTTCTGTTGAGAGTGGTTGTAAGAACTGCCTCTTTCTCATTTGTGTGACTCTAGATATGAGCAGCAGGGACACTAAAATAAGAATGTGTGTTGATTTTGGAGAAGCATTAGCATGTGAATCAATTATTAAGGAAACATTAATAGTAATAGTAATGGGTACTTTTTCCATCCTTAGATTTCAAAATTGCACAGTGCATATGAAAAAAAGAAGCATTTTACGAGGCTCAGAAAGTGTTTTTAAACTGTTGTGTCCTGGATCTATCACTTTATCTTGCAGTTCGTATCCCTGTTGCTTATCTCCATCAAATCTTTAAATAACTTACCCTAATAAAAGAATGTTCTTCCGTTATACTCTGTGATTAATTTTTGCCCCTACAGCAAGCACCAGGGAACCATGTTTCTTCTTGTCCTTACCTGTTTTAAACCACACTTCGAAGTCAGGTCAGGTGCAGCCATCCTATTATCTTTCCCTGGTTCCAGAGTAATTGCATCTTATACTTCAATCTGTGTTCAACAGCATATCACAGACCAACTTGGAAATGTAAAACAGAATGCCCTTCTGCTATAACAATTATTCCTTCAGCATCGATTAATAGGGGCATCCAAGATGCTGAACTGGTAAGCAGATCCATAGAATCCAATGCAGATCTTGATCACAAAACACAGAAATCACAAGCTACTCATTTCACGTAGAGTTCCATCCCTACACCACACACACACACAAATAGATTGATAGAGATATAGGTATAGATATATAGATATAAGTACATACATACCAATATACATATAAATAGAGATAATACAGATATATTAGTCTGATGCTGTCTACAATCTGCAAAAGACAGCATCAGCAAAAGACACTCCAGGGTCTAGTGTCTTCAGGGATGTGGTGGTGGACAATCTAGACACCTTTAAACCTTACTAATCTGGCAGAAAAGGTAAAAGAGTGTCAGTAACTTTACAGAAAAAGAATTTTAAAAAAGAGATTTTTTTCAAAATGCTGCTAAATTTGTGGTAGCTCTGAGAACTTCAGGTACCCCAGTCTTTCTTAATTTTTCCAGGAAGTCCTTTTTTTAAAGCTTTGTTATATGCCAGAGTTCATTGCACATATTCCTTGACTTGTACTTTTTCCATATGATACACCTTTCTTCTCGACAATTTTCTTGGGATATACTTTCACTGTTCATTACATTCATTTTCTCCACCAATGCCTTCCTTTTAAGACAGAAGTCAATGATTACTCAGCAATCCTCTGTTTAATATTGTTCATTCTCCCCAAAACACATGTTTTGAGGAAAAGCATACTACACATATCTTGACGTGCAGACTCCTCACAGTGTATCATGTATGTGACTGAACACAACTGGCACTCACTATACAACGGTATTTTTCTATTCTTTCCTCTATTGAAATATATATTTCTAGTCTCAACGACATCCTGGCTTCCATCAGAAATAGTGTAGCAAGACTAGGGATGTGATCATCCCTCCGTACTTGGCACTGGAGAGGTCGCACCCTGAGTGCTGTGTTCAGTTTTGGGCCCCTCACTACAAGAAGGGCATCGAAACCTTGGAGCATGTCCAAAGAAGGGCAACAAAGCTGGTGAAGGGCCTGGAGCGCAAGTGTTATGGGGAGCGGCTGAGGGAACTGGGGCTGTTTAGTTTGGAGAAGAGGAGGCTCAGGGGAGACCTTATTGCTCTCTACAGCTACCTGAAAGGAGGCTGTAGTGAGGTGGAGTTGGTCTCTTCTCCCAGGTAACCAGCACTGGAACAGGCTGCCCAGGGAGGTGGTGGAGTCTCCATCCCTGGAGGTGTTCAAGAGACGTGTAGATGTGGCACTTAGGGACATGGTTTAGTGGGCATAGTGGTGATGGGTTGACAGTTGGATTAGATGACCTTAGAGGTCTTTTCCAACCTTAGTGGTTCCATGATTCTATTATTCTATACAGATTGCAGTGTGTCTTCTTTTCAACAAAAATCAGAAACAAGCAGAAGCATATTGAGGGTATGATAGTAGGACCTGGAAATAGCTGGATTATCTCATTGTCTGGACTTTGTAGTCTATAAAGTCTAGACTTTGACACACTTCTATACAACGTTGTTTTTACATCACTATGGATGATTTTTCAGGAATAGAAATATGTATAGATAAACAAGAGTTACTCCTGGAGAAACATCAACCAAGCCACTGCAAATGTCTCATTGGCCACAAGCACTGCTGTTTAGAGACACTGCTTGCTTGCTGCAGTTTCAGATCTGAAGCAAATGAAAACATAGACTGAGTATGATGTTACCATGTCCCTTATAGGTCACTTCAGAAGTGGCCCTTCCTTCCACGAAGAGTCTTGAGGCATGGCCGACTAAATCACTGGGGATTTTTCCATCCAATTAAGTGCACTCTGTGGCAGTCTGAAAGGTCTTTGTTATAGACAGGTCAGCACTTGGCAATAGTGTTAATATCCTTGGGCTAGCAGCCAAAGATTCCTTCTTTTGCTGATGTTGTGTTGAAACCTTTTCCCTGCTGTAGCTGATGTATTCCTTGCCTCAGTGATTTTCTAAACCCCAGTAGGTAGATCAATAATCTATAACAGTACACTATAATGAATATACAGATGTTCCTTTCTGTTACCATCTAAAGTTAAGAGCTCACCTGTTTGAGTTTCTCTTGGACATATGAATACCATGAAAGCTCTTCTACTTTTTAACGTGGCAGAGAGATTATGCCAATAGATATGTGAGGCTTTCCCATGATGATATCATTTTCCACAATGCCTTTGTAGGCTGAGATGGAGATGAGCACCCAGGCATCTATTTAAAGACTGTGGTATTCTCAGTTAGCAAGCCTGATCCTTGCACAGAACTACAGAAACATCTTTGGCCTATTTATTTTTTTTTTTGTCCGGAAAACTTGGGCTGTAGTCAGGGGTATCTCTCTTGACCAGGTGGTGTCTTCCTGGCAGTAGATCACATGAGCTTATTAGCTTCGCTCAGAGCTGATACCAAGGTAGATTCTGAAGGGCGTGGTAGTATCAGATGTTGCACAAGATGTTCTTGAGACACGTAAGACAATCTTCCTCCCGCAGAGCTTAGTGATATCTTTACAATGATTCAAAATCTTATTTGTTCCTACATCGCAGGATAAATTTCCCCTCTGGGACAATACTCGGTGTTCCTGGGCCCTTGCTAGACTGTTGGAATTTCTTGACATCAGCATAGTTTCACCCCCCTCTGCAAGCAGCCAGGGCATCTATGAAGAGGAAGCATAGATAAAATAATTGACTGACAAAAGGCTTTGTCTGGGGTTGGCAAGAGTGACTTGTCTGAGATTGGGTATTTGCTGGCATGTCCTCCTATCTATCCGAGCAGTCATTTCTTTTGACTCACCTTGGACTTTGGCAACTGAAGCACTTCTATATATTAAGTAGCAAGACTCTTTGCAGCTATTTCTTTTTAAGTATGAGTTCGACTGTGTGACCTTAGCAGAAAACTGCCAACAAAAGCACAAAAAAGTTTAATTGAATTAAGTCTAAATAATATGGTCTTGAAGTTTTAACACACACTATCTATTGACATTGTCTTGCAGTTAGAGTGAAAGAATAAAGTCCTTGTTCTGCTCTTCTGCAGAGCTGGCAATTTATAATATACAGCAGAAAAAATCTGAAAGGCAAAGCCTTTGTATAATCTTTTTTCCAATATTATATAGTGAACATCAAAGGTATTGTTGCTCAAATGCAGAAAGATACATATTACAGAGTTTGGAGACCAGCAAGGTAGGGCATAGGGCACACATTCTTTGAGGAAATGAAGAAATAATGTCAAATGTGTACATTTTGTGTGTGTAAACACACATCTGACTTTTATCTGAGATCCTTTTTCCTTTACAGAGGAGGAAGAAAAAGTTGGAAAGTGATATATGTTTTAGGTTTGTTTGTTTTTGGAAGCTATGAAAAACAGGGAGTAAGAACAGAAGCCTTATTGTGTTAAGTACCCTCTTGAATACTGTACTCATGCAAATGTTTTTTGTGTTCAGAGTACCACATGATACACTCCAAACAGTACAAACTGACTGAATCATTCTATTACACATGATAACATTTAACTGCGCTCTTCAACTTCATCCTTCTCATCTTTCCAGTCTTTTTTTTTTTTTTTTTTTTTTTTTATTTTTTTTCTCCCTTTTTTTTTTTTTNNNNCTTTCCAGTTTTTTTTTTTTTTTTTTTTTTTGTGAAATATGCATGCCCCTTTTTTTTTGCTGTTGTAAGACCACAAGCCTTTAGAGGAGCTGGATAGATGCTGACTGCTCACCATCACTTCTGTTAGAACTGGGTGCATAAATAAAATGACTGAAGGTAGGTTCAAAATAAACAAAAAGAGATGGTTTCACAAAAGAAGCTATAGATCTACCGAATCCTTGGCAAAGGATTTTGTGTTTGCAAGATGACAACATGGGTTTGAGACATCCTTTGAGGCTGGATGAGCAGTCTGAAAAGATATCTGTTGCAGACTAACACACAGACAAGCTACAACAGGCTCACATATGGAGGTGAAAAATGGATAGAAGCTGGGAGAAAATTAGCAGCACATATCATCTTTTCCTGCTCTTTTCTTAAGACTTTTCAGACATTCAGCTTTGTTGNTTTATTTTATTTTATTTTATTTTATTTTATTTTATTTTATTGATGATGATTAGTATCGTAACTGTTGCTGGGAGATGCTGTTTGTTAATACACATATCCCCCACGTCATTGCTTCAAAGATGAGGATGCTTGAAATCAAATAATAAAAGTTAATATGATGGTATTATTACAGTCCTTATAAGGACTTGGGGGAAATTATTATACAAACAGACGACATTCTGAAAAAGTGTGAAAATTACTTTAGATTAGTGAGCATGGATGATGAAAAGAGTGGATATTAAAGAAATAGAGATATATAATGAAGATAGAGAGGAATGAACAAATTGTTTGAAATTCCTCATGCAGCAACAGCATTCCCAGCTTCTCCTTTCTGTCTTTTGTTCTGCTTTCTTTATCGTGTAAGGTCTCAGACTCCTCTAATAATGGAAAATTTGGAAAATGGAAAAGTTTTATCAGGCAATAGGGATCTCAGCAATGAGAACGGACTCTGCTTACTCTTTGTCTGTAATTTCAACCCGTAGATTTTCCATGCTTTTTGACCTCTCTGTTTTTCTACAGTCAGCTTTCCTTACCTGCCAGTTTTCTTGTGCACAGCTTGCGTAGTCTTCTGTAACACAGATTTGGACAATACTTGGGCATGAGGCTAGAAGCATTTGCAAGAACTCGTGGGGGTTACACCAGATTTCAAAGGATCTTCCCTGGATCCGGCTGTAACTCTGGACTCCCACCTCGCCCACCTCCATTTTTCACCTCTTCAGTAGGGAAAACTGTGGAGGAGAAAAGAATTCTCCTTTTCTGATCGAGAGGGTGTCAAGAATGGGACACTCAATAGGGAAACCACCTGGCCAGTGAGATTCCCTTCATATTGACCTCCTGGTGGTATAAGATCAGAAGGAAAAAGCAAATAAATGAAGAACACCCTGTTTCCACTCAGATTATAACAGAAAATAATCTCTAATAGACACAGTTGACCTATTCACTGGACAGTCCTTACTTACCAGCACAAACTGGAAGAAGAATGAAACTTAAAGTCAAGAGACCTACTAGTTACAAGAAACCTCACAGCACATCTACTAGACACCAATCTGCAACCCAGTAGGTGTTTTTTCTGTCACAGCTCTGTCAAGTGTAATCCTTCAGGCTTATTGAATTCTCTGCCTTGCTAGATGATCCTGATGTTCTCACTTTCCTTCAATGTAATCTTCATCCTATTCCATTTCCCTTCCCTGCTTTGTGGCAGACCTCATATCATTGGCCAAAGTCTTCACACCTCCAGCTCAAGAACAGGACATTCCCACACACTCTTCCACATCTGTATATGCACATCTTTCTCATCACCAGCCATCAGAGACAGTAAGTCTCAGTGGCAAACAATGTCCGCCTTTAATCAATTCCCCCCAAGTTAATTTCTATAAGTGTTGTGTTATTACCAGGGAGGAAATGAACAAAGGGAACGAAGACAGACAGAAAATCTCACGACACCAGTGCACGGCTCCTAAAGGTGACCATAATTAATTGTTGTGGTTTAATTTCTTCACCTTCTGCTTGCTCCCATGTCAAAGCCCAGGTGCCTTAACTGGCATGTTAATTAGTTCTGCCTTAGCAAACGGAGAGACCGTGATTGTTAAAGGCATAGAATTGCAAAAGCAGAACTCTGCTGCCCTGGGCAGGCGGATGATTAGCTGCCATATTTCAGCAACCCTATTAGTAATACAGAGATCCAATGAGAACAAACGCCACAGGCTCCAGGATTCACTTGTTCCATTGGGTTCATATCACAACTCATTAGTGATGATCTGATGCTATCCCAGAACAATGCAAGGGGGACTTTCCCATCACTGACTTGTCACTGATCTAATTTATGGCTGTTTCCTAAATCCATGTAGACTGTGTGGAAATAGAGGTAGCGCAGGCATTGTGTTAGTATAAGGACATTTACTTGTTTTTAATTAAACTCTGTGGTCTCTCTTGACTGCTGGATTCACATAATTTCCTGCTGAAATTTCTTTAGCATGTATGAGATATAAATAGGGAAAGGTAAACACCCTGTTTAGTGTTGATACCCTCTGAAATACAATCATTGATTCCTCCTCACACCGGAGGAGGAATTCACGATGACATCTTGCTGAAGTACAGACAGATGGAGCAAAAAATTGTTGGAGGTGACTTCGACTAGCTGTTTTTTTTTGTTGTTGTTGTTTGTTTGTTTGTTTTTGCTTTAATTTGAGAGAACAGTACACTGTCAAAGAATAAGATCACCTGCTAGAATGTTAAAACACATTTTCCTATAGTACAGTTTTAATTAGAAAACTGAACTGGTACACATGGTATGAAAAGTGAATCCTAACTAACTCCAAAGTTTATGGAGTGGATAAAATAAACTGAGAATCCCATTCACACTTTTTAATATATCTGTCCTTCATGCAACCCATTGATAATTCTTCAAATAAAAATATAATTGAAAAGGAGAAAAGTCCTTCTATTTTCATTCTGTTGATGTAAAGATGCCATAGAATTTATAAGACACCCTATACTGAGACCCTACAGGCTTTTTCATGGTGAAGACTTCCATCAGTATGGAAATGCAAACTTTAAATTCATTTTCTTTTCCAAAATGGAAAAAAAGTCAGTGTGGTGATATTGAGGCTTTATGAAGTATGCAGAAATTTACTAGCTGAAAGCAAAACTAGAATGATATTATGCATGTTCCAAGAATAAAACATCCCCTCAGAAATGAGAAGTTCAATCCTTTGAAAATCCAAGCAAGGGCATCAGGTATGGTACGGAAATCTAACATTGTAGATAAAATTGAGAAAATGCTAGTGCCATCTATTGGTGCAAAATGATAAAGGTGAAAAGAAAGCTGAGCTCGTCTGCGTGTACCCAAACAAGGTTAGAGAAAGCTGTTTGCTTTAATCACGTCAAGTTAAGATATTTGTAAATATGCAGTTTTATGTTTAGTCTTTTTAATGAGGTTGTATTTTGGGTAAATATGTTGACTTTAAAATTAATCACCGTTGTAATCAAGCTGCAGCAAAAGATGGGGATTTGAATGTAATGGGAATTAAGAGTCACCTCTGAGTGGATAAATGCTGGCATACTGTCTAGCGCTCTTAAGCAGGCTTGCAATGTCGTTGCAGACTGCATGTGGGCTAGTCAGCATGTTCAAATTTCCCAAGAAATAAAGAATGGAGGAATCTTTAGTTCTTACAGGTTTGCTGGCTTCCCTGTTCAGCTGCTACTGGAAAATACTTTCATGCCTGTGCCTGGACTGAAGAAGGGAGGAGGGATTTCCACTCACAGAGAGTCAGTAGGAGGCAACCAGCCAAGACAGGCATCTGACACCGAAATTCAAAGAGAGCACAAATATTGACATTCAGTATCAGGAAATCAAATTAGCATCAAAGGATACCCAGGAGGGATAAATTCAAATGTTAAAAAACAAATTAATCTTCTTCCCTGCTTTCTGCCTGTACCAACAGAGCAAATAAGAGAGATGCAGGTACCTGGGTCATCATGTGGCAACAAGGGACCTTCCCAAGACAGCTAGAGGGGAGATATTTAGGGCATGGGCCTGTTGAGCTCTCACCCTTTGGTACATACCAACATGTGGAATTGCGCTCATAACCCGCCTGGAGATGATAACAAGATGAGAGGCAGTCAATGAATGATGTGTCTTACACTGAGGTCAGGGCTGCGGAACAGAGGCCTGGACACTCCGAAAGGTCATGAACGAGCAGAAGGGTTGTTTGTTGTCTCTTGTCTCCACACTTGACACACAATTAAGAATCCTCGCCATTTGGCAGCCGGCAGGATAATAAGCTGCATTCCCAGGTCACTTCCAACCTGTTAAGTGCAGGCATGCTTTCCCCACAAGTGGATGAAGTGCACCTCCAGGGAGCAGAAGAAAGGGACAGCATTCCTCTAATGCCTGTTCCCTATTATCCTACAAAAAACAGCACAGTAGCACAGGCAATGAAAAATTCTGAGCAATGCTGAAGCTCTTTTGCTATGTTTGTTTTCCAATGAACAGCTATATTCAAGGTTAGAAATACAAAAATTACCTCTACACTGCACATATCCAACTTCAATATCTTTCTTTTTTTTTTCTTTTTTTTTTTTTTTTCCCCTCTAAAGTAGATGCAAAATTTTCAATTCTTTCTCATTTGCACACTTTCGTTTTTCCCAGTGGGCATTTAGAGCTCCCTGTTGTACAATTAACTTCACACAAATATGATCTTCTGAATCATCTGGAAAGAATGCCTTACAAATGAAACCCTCTGGGTCAAAAGTTGAGCGTTTTCTGTAAGACTTCTTCTGCAAGTTCGTCTTAAAGGCATCCTTACAGGTAGTGATCATGTAACTTCTTGGCTTTCTACTTCCTAAGGCCAAAATCTCCCATATCATCCACTTTGAGATGGAATTTCCAGACTTCCCATTCCTTCAGATGGTCCAGATGCTCGAAAGTTTGTGCTCTCTGTTACGTCAGGCCTTTTGCTTCATTCTGAGACATGACTCTTACAGCTGCATGCAGTGTTCCAAAGCTGGGACGGAGACAGACCAGTTGCAATTCTTTGAAAAACTCTTCTAAAAATCATTCATCAGAGTTTCACAGACTAGCACAACAAGAGAAAGAAGAATTCAGAGAACATATGCTTTTATCCTGAACATTGCTCAAACTTTGGACAGCAGCCAACACTGTGGGAAAAATTGTTCTGAATTATTCAGAGCTGAGAAGGATGCTGCACATGCATGATGAGACATGCAAACTGCAAACACACCCTGGAGCTTCTGGAACACACCTTTCACTTTTCTGTACTATAAGCTGCATCTCCTGCCAACTCAGAAAATGTTCACAATCATGATGTTTTTCCCTGGATGCTCCACAAGCCGTATCATCAGATGATAACAGAGGCCAGTCCTCCCACCTGCACCAATCCCACTGGTTTTGCTTGCTTATGTCATCACCTCATTGCAGATCAGAAATAAATTGTTTCAGCCAGCACAGTAATGTAGCCATTCCATCGACACTAGCTCTGTCAGTTGTTTGGTTTTTGCTGGGTGCCCTTTTTCGAGGTCCCTTCCAATCTCTAACATTCTGTGATTCTGTGATTTTGTTTGTGTGTGTGCGTGCGTGTATTTTTTGTGCTTAAACCAATTTTTATAGGTTATTTTGTGTCTAATGAACCACACTATAATCTCACTTTCTCCTGCATATTACTCTCATAAAGATCTTAATTTTTGCACTGAATTTTTCTTTCATGTGCTGCCTTTGTGTTTCTTTCTCTGTCTTCTCCTTTTTCTTTCTGGGGAGGGATGTTGCACACAAGACATCAGTACAAAGTTCAGTCAAGTCTGACAAATGAATTATTCCATTCTTTTTCCTTGCTTAACTTTCTGATAGAGAAAACTAGTCGTAAAATTAAGGCATTTAAAACAGGTTTCTCCCTTTCTTTCTTTCAAATTTTAATTTATCTGAATAAAACTATCTTAAAGGGGATCTCTTCCATCTCAGAATAAATATTTTTTAAAAGGCTAATTCTGTTGTAGTTTTCCTTTGTTCAAAGCTTAGCAGTGGGAAGGGAGCAGGAATTAGGGGAATATGTTTTGTGGAGACTTACAATAACCATAGAGAAAAGATTTGCAAGACATGACCCTGGATTTTATCATAGTCATCTTTTCACTTCAGCAGTGCACATGATGTCAGGTTACTGTGGCACGCATTCACTAATGCTGAAGAATCCCAAGTAATCCTGGATCTTTTCTACATGAATAATTGCCTGTCCTTTTTCATTGTAATGCAGTTTGGTGATTATCTTCTCATTGCCAAATCTTAATAAATCAGAATAAAAGCCTGATGCTGACTTCAGCTAGTAATATGAAGTCCTTTCTCTTATTAGCTAAAAATCTAGAGCACTATGTTTTTCTAGGAGTCATTTTTTAGGATCATAGAAGCACAGAAACACAGATGCAGAAGTAATTCTAAATATTGAACTATGAGATGTGTGTGATGGATAAGTACTTGTGTAGTGAGCCAAGGTTTTCTCCAGAAAAACAGAAAATTGAGTCGCCTCTTCCTCCTTCTTTCTTTTCTTTGCTATTTCTGACTTTTTACCAAGTGCCTGCCACTACTGACCACATGTGACAGGAAAATTTTAGGGACCTACCTATGTCAACATTTTATCCATACAGAAGAAGAAGACCTCCTCACTCCAGTGCAGGTGACATGTAGTTTTCTATACTTCCATCTAAATTGTGGAAATGCTGCTCGTCAAAACTTTATTTTTTTCTTCTCCTTCTACACCAGTAAAACACCAGTTCTTAGGAATAAATTCTATGCCAGTAAAACACTAAGTCTTAGAAAAAAATTCTACCAGTTCCACTGAATATTTTTGATAAAGCAAATGAACCTTTGTCGATTGAGAACTGGAGAAAGACAGAAAAAGCCCTGGGGGAAAAATCTAGCAAGAGAGATTATGAGCTAGTTCAATATTGACATTATTTTAAAACTGTTAGGTAGAAGGCAGTAAAAGCTCTTTGTCAGGACATTAGGAAGGGGGAATCAGGAGGCTTTGGTTCCATGAAATTTGTACCAATTAGAGGCGAATCTTGAAGCTAGTCGCTTTGAACAAGTTTGAGCTCCCAATTCCCAGTCAAGAAGTAGGGGCAATAATAACTTCCTTCGTGGGCATGATGTAGGGTTTGCACAGTGCTGTGTAAGAGTACCCAATGGAAGGACAGAGATTTGTATTCAACAAAATGTTGTGACATCTTCACATTGTTTAAGCACACTCTTTTATGTGCTTGGACTCCAGTGTATGCTTAAAAACAAACAAACAAAAGCACACACTTAAAATGAATCATACAAAGATAAAAATCTCAATACACTGAGATTTGTATCAATATCTTCCACTCATCTTCCTATCTCCTATGGCCCTAGGACCACCAACCAGTGGTGTGTATCTCTCCAAGAAAACCCAGGGGAAGCCTTGCAATTTCTACAGTGAACACAGAAGGTGTTACAAGTTTCAGAGGTGGAGAGCCAAACACCAGCCACATGCATGCACAAACCCATCCCATTCTTTGCCTCCTGCTACCCAATATTCTGCATCCAGCTTTGGAAAGCTAAAGGTTTTCCTTTCTCACAGGCATTCCTTTCTATTGCATCAATCCTCTTAATATTTTTAATGTGCTTTAGAAGAAATTATGGTGTTGATCACAGTCCAGAGCTGCAAAAAAATAGCCTTACAAATGGAGGTTCTGTAACATCAAGAATTGTATGAGTCATTACCTCACTCATAAATGTAAATCAGAGTCGACGAGAAAAATAAAATGTGTCAAGCAAGAGAAACCCTAGCAAAAGAGAGAAGAAGTCTAAAAATAAATCAGGTGCAGAATGTCAAGTGCAAAACCTCGTCCTCCATGGGGAACACCAGCCAACCCAGTTCATCTTTAACCATTCTAGAGAAGTTTTTTTTTTTAAAGAAAAAAAAAAAAAGAAAAGATAATAGAGACCATCTCTCAGGACTGTTCTCTCACCTACCCAAATCTTTCAAGGCACTGAGAACATCACATGTAATGTCTTGTTCTTGGTAATGAATTACCACAATTTTTCTATACCTTTTTTATGAGTCACAGAGAGGTGAGGCTGAGGTCTCAACACATCAGCTTCACCTTCCTTTCCTCAATGGTCCTCACTTTCTGTCCCCACTCTCAGGTGCAAGTTTGGATTTGAGTCCTCTTGAACAAAATTTGAATGAATTGTTTTTGCACTACCTTAGAGACTGAAACCAAGTTTGAGCAGCCACTTCTGCCTGTTTCCCCTTCTGGTGAGCCAATTTTGCTCTTTGTTCATCTCAGTACATGGACTCCATGAACTAGTGAGGTATTTCGGCATGATGAATTCAAGCTAGGCCCTAAATTAACATTCTAGCGTGGATATATGCCTTTATAGGGCACATGTAGAAAGATAACTTCTGTGACATAATGGATGGACACAGAGATACTTGTGATGGTGAGTTCTAGCCAACAAGGTGCCAGCACACTCAGGGTTACTTCTGTACTGGCACTGGAGAGAGAAAGAAGGGCTGTATTCCAAACGCCTTCAAAGGAAGGGCATGGGTAAGTGCGTGGCTAACCAAAGCCCAGCCAGAGATCAGAGGTAGATCAGGTTCCTCACTATGTGTGCTGAGAGAGAGGGGATGGATCTAGACTGGACCACTGTCATCAACATATAAAGAATTCCCCACCAACCATAACCTTTTCCTCTGGAAGATATGTGGAATAAAGGGAGAGGTACAGAGGTGATGGAGCTGTCCCTTGAATTGGGGAAAAATACTCTGAGCCTTGCTAAAACTCTTTGATTTAGGGGTCTCTGCCACTTTATTAGCCATGGCAGCTCTTCGCTGGGATTGTTTTTGAGCAGAGTCTCTTGGAGGTCTGTAGCCACTTTTCTGGACCTCTTACCCCAAAGCAGATAGCATATCTGATGTGGTACAAGATTAGACAGAAAATATTTAGATGAAAGGTGAAAAATGTCCTGGGGAAAACAAAACAAAACAAAACAAAAAAACATCTGGGACATATGCAAGTGAGTGTTTCAGGAAATGCCTTTAGCCCAACTTCAGACCACCTGAGTCTGAAGAGGTGATGCTGCTTTGCCTCAGCTCTTTCCCACTTCTTCTGTTTGTTGTCTTGGTCTCTCATGCTCTTTGTCTCAATTTGTGCTCCATCTCTTTGTCACCCAGATATGCACACCTCCCTGTACTCATTGTCTCCATGCCTGGCAAGCACCTAAACAGGAATTATTGCTGAAGGCAGCTGGGATACAGATTGCCTGTGTTTACATATTGATGCTTAAATGACCTTTAGAAATCTGTGGACATGAATTTTCTAACTCATTTCCCGTGGGGAAAATATTTATGTTTTGTTGAATGGGCTGAACTTGTTGTTACCATGTTTCCGCTGAGATTTACAAAACATTACAGGAAATAAAATAACAATAATAGTAATAACAAATCCCAGCATTTGTCTGAATTGGAGCCTGGGAGATAAGCTGTGGATGCCTGGGGCACTGACATCAGAGTACAGCATGAGAGCTTGTGTGTGGCATTCACCTCCCACTCATAGGTACCCTTCTGCTGCCTGCTCCATCTCAGCTTGTGGTAATTTATTCATGCACCTTTGCAAAACAAGATTAATCCTCCTAAGAGTTTGAGAATATCCAGTTTTAAACAAGGCAGCTGATAACTCTCTGGGGAAAGGAGGTTACTGGTAAATAACAGTCCTTAATTTATGGATGAGGGAGAGATTTATAATGCATTTCTTGGTACAGAGGTGGAGGTGGGAGAGAAGAAGGGAGGATGACCTTTGTGCTATCCTTTCAGCACCATAAAATTTCACATCCTCACAGCACTATTATGACCTGAACATCATCTTTCTTTTCTGCCCTCTTCTTCACCCTGGTTTCTGTCAAACAGTAGAGGTGGGAGTGATGACACCAAAGAGGGGTAAAATATTACAAACAGCACATTTGGTGACTCTCCGTCTGCACCTATATACAAGCTCTCATAGATTTTTGCTGTGTTGCATCAAGCAGTGAAAGTGGTTGCATTTTCAAGGCAGGAGTATCTGCTTTGCAAATATAGAGATTCTGAGAAATCTTGGAGGTACAAGAGGCTCCTACATTACAGGTATATCCGTTTGTTAACCACTAAGATACTTTTAGCTCTCATCATTTAGTAGCAGTGTGGAATCTGAGCAATCTGGAGATTTTCAGGCCATAGCACTGTTCAGAGGAGGGAAGTCTGCATTTCAGCAACGGAGCAGCTATTGCAGCTGCACTGCAATGCAATATTTCCTGTTGTTGTTTAGTTTATTTGCTTTTTCTGCTCCGTGCAAAATGCATAACCTAAAATAAAGGAAAAAGAGAATAGAGGCACTGCACACAATGTTTAGAAAAAATAAATTAATAATCTACAAAGTCACTCAGACTATTCATTTTCCAGAAAGTTGGGGCACACTTGAGTAGGTCACATCTGCAGTATTTGAACAATGAATTGCACAGATTTCCCCATATGTCAAGGCATAAATTACTGTTGTACAGGAGTGAGCCTACTGCCCTGTCCACCTCATGTGCTGCTCTGGGATTAAACATGAGGTGGACCACAGCTGTCAGATGCTGGTTTATGGGGTCCCTACGCTGTGGTCAGTCTGGATTAGCCCCTGCTTCTTGTAGCTTTTCTTTTGTCCACTGGTTGTGTATGCTG
>VXAV01003083.1:29531-91872 GCA_013399715.1 Alectura lathami | reverse complement strand
CAGAGCAGAGAAGGGATGTGAAGAGATGAAGCATGCACCCCATGGGATGAATGTCTTTGGGGCCACATCTTTGAGCCCAGACTCTTGCAGAAATACTCACTTTGGTTTAAAGATCTCCGAGCTACCTCCCCTGCCATGTTCTCCTCCCCCAGTCCTGATGACCTGGAGGTATTTTACAGCTAATGAACCCAGGGAATGGTGAATATCCCTGCTGTAGAAGAACACATCAAATACCAAAACTTTAGTCTGATAACAGCTCCCTGATATCTGTGCTGCTGAGTGTTGGCTCTTCTGACTGGTAAAGTCCCTTTGGGTATCAGGTAGAACTAATTCAGGCCTAGCAACTTCTTCACCTTGCCCTGACTTTCCTCAGCTCAGCCATGCACATTTCCTCTCAGGCATGAGTACAAATGTGATTACTCTCTGTTTCAATTGACTTTCTCTTGGCTGTACACAAAAAGAGTCTCCACAATCCACAGCCCCATGTCTGCCAGCCTCATGGGCCACATCTGACTCAGTTTGAGAGGCTGAACAACCCCTTAAAAAATATCCTTTTCAACATATCAAAACTCTCTTCTCAAAAGGCCCAGAACATTTCCTTTTTATGTCAGTCTTCTGCTTTTGCTGAGAAGATTTTATGACTCAGATAAGCCCATATGACTGACAAGATTAAATCTGCAGAGGGCTATAGACACTTGAGTCTCCCATGAACCAAGGAAGAAAGACAAGAAAGCAAGACACAAACCATTTGAAGTAGATATTTCAAAGTTTTATTGTATAAATCTACAAAAGGCTTTGCTACAATAGCAAATAAAACGTAGCACTATTCTATTGACAGGTGCTAGTGGCTTGGTGTGATCTTGTAACTCCAACATGACACATGAGGAATAAACTGTCTGATACAGTCAGATCTAGAGCAAGTGACGTTGGCTTACAAAGACCTTTGGCTTCAACCCCTATTACCTGCAGTGATTCAATGTGTTTGCCTTTTGTACAACGTCGTTTGAATTAATAATATTTCTAGTAAAAATAAAAACTCTAAGGTAGTTTTGTCAGAATCAGATGTAAAATTACCTAAAGAAAAACAAAAATCCAGTGGTTGAAATCTGCTAAAGTTTCACAGACACAGCACATACACACTTCTTCATTCACGTGACTCTGCCCCAGGAAAACAAACTACCAGTCCTTCCTGGAAAAGCTGGTAATATAAACCAGGGTGCTACAAGTAAAGCTCCAATCAGCGAGGAGCAGTAACTGAAATAAAACCAGCCAAGGACATTCAATTGTGCATGCTCCACAAAGTCAGCTGAAAATGTATAAAACTCAGGACCAAATGATCAAGTAACACAGGCAGGTTTATTTATTGAAAAGGCAGGAAAATCTACGGACACAGAAAATGACTACTGAGGCAGTCAGGTCCCTTGAAAGGGACTGTTAAAATCAAGCACCTCAAACTCAAGTCTCATTTTGATCTTGGAATGATGCCTATCAAGTCTGCTTTTACATGGTTTCGCATAATTTTATGGTCCTGGACATTTTTACTGAGCATTGTTGGCATGCATATTAGGTTCCATTGGCTTAGTTCAAACACAACAAAATAACTCAGAATTTGGTCAGGTGGATTTGATCACTCAACACATGCACACCCGCACTGACACGCACACACGCATACCCAGGACCGTTGGCTCTGGAAGAGAGAGGAGCCAACAGGATCCCTTCAAATGAGATGTGAACCAAAGCTGTCTTGCAAAAAGGCTTGGTTCAAATCGCAAGTTGTCCTTCATGCACCTTTTGCACTCCCTGGGTCTGGATGGAAGCAGTCACACCAAAGCAAGCACAAGAACTCTGGTTCTTGCAGTAACTCTGGCCCATGCAGATCCAGGAAGCGCCTGCTGTCTCACAAATGTCCCTTTTGGCAAGACAGCTGGCCCAGTTGTGCAAGCTCTAGCAGTTCAGACAAGCATCTGGACCCCAGGATGCTTCTCCAAACCTCCAGAGCTGTTTGAGGTTTGAAAACTGATACCCGCATGAAATGAAGCGACCCTCAACTCAGGAAAAATGAGTTACAGCATTGACAGCATGGAGGGTTCGTAGCCTGTGTAGGGTCAGTCATTTGGCAAAGTTAATCAGGAAAGGTTTATTTTAACTGATACTCCAGTGAAGATTTCTTTAGGTGAGCCCCAAACTGTGGTGTGGAGGTATGGTATCATCTCAACAGACAGTCAGGACAAGTCTGGCATCCTTGCTGCCCTCAGAGCCCAGACTGGGCTCGGCTCTTTCATTCTGTCTCTTGGTTTCTCTTTTCTTTTCCAACACCTTCTTCTGCACTTGGACTAGCTGAACCAGCTCAGCCTTTTCTTCGCCCTGTTGGAAGTGGCTCCCCATTTAACTCCAGCTCTCAGCATCTTTAACATGGCATTGTGCTGCATGGGAGGCTCTTTGGTGCACGTTTTGCCCTCTCTATTCCAGCAGTGCTTGCTTCTCGTCTGGGAAGACAGGACTCTTGGGCACAGAGAGGGAAATTCAGCAACAGCAGCAGGAATCTCTGTAAAAGAAGAAAAAAAAAATGCAGCAGCTCAGGTTAGCTTTCCAAAGCAGAGAGTACAAGGGATTTCTCAGGAGATGTGTTAATATTCAGCTGTGCCTACCAGCTGTTAGAGGGCTGGAGGTCTCACTAGGCGCTTTTATCTAAGCATTTGCCAGTGGTCCAGCAGAAAGGAAGGCATGTCATACACCATCCCCAGGGCATTAATCACTGGGGCTGGTGCTTGAATTCCCACATCAAGCAGCTGAAATCCCATTATAATCCCATTATCTAGTGGTGCCAGCCCCTTGTGACCATTGGGTCTAAGGTCTCAGGACCAACATGTGTATTTGCCCTTGGGCTATTTCAATATTTTGACTGAGGGTACTGGGGAGGCTAAGAAAGGCCTGTAGGGGTAAGATGAGAGGTAATTACCTGTGCCAGGCTTTTGTTCAGATGGTGGATGTGGCAGTTGTTGGCTGGGGGTCTGGGGATCCTGGCAGCAGGTCCCATGTTGTATCATTGGTTTTCAAGTCTATTCCCTTTGGCTTTCCTTCCGAGTCCTGAGCACCATGAAGTGATTTCTTCTCAGAGGAGGATCTGAGTGAGTCACTGTAATCAAGAGAAGATAATGTTTGTAATGCACGGCCAGCTCATCCTCAGCAGTGACACCCACTCCTCCAACACTCATTCCCAGGTCATTAGTGAGAACAGCTCCCTTCTTTCTGTAGACAGCCACTGCAAACTAACTCACTCTAAACAAGTGAGAGGAGAGCCCTCAGTCCTCCTCACACTGACTCATTTCTAAGCAAATGTACTGAGCAGACATACCTCTTTGGTCTTATCCCATGTCCCTCCCTTCTCTTCTTCCAAGCCCTAGTCAGGAATTTACAGGGCTTATGTCCCATTTATCCCACTGAACAGGCCAATTTAGGTCTCAGGAATGCAGAGAGAACAGTGTCAGAAAGTTGCCTTACCTTCAGCCTCTTGGAAGGAGGCATGCCAAAGGTGTTTCAGCCACTAGTGCCACACATTGCTGCTGTTGTAGTGCCAGGAACATCCCAGGGACACTCCTGTCACTGCATCCCTGCTGTATCTCTTGCTGAGGTGTTGCTTATTTGGTCTGGTGGTGAATGCACATGGTGCTTTAGGTGTGTCCAGCTTTGAGAAGCTTCGAAGAGCCAAACTTCCTTACAGTAATTTCATCTAAAAGTCCCAGCATCAAGCATTAGTCAAAGCAAGGTGAACGCTGAGCATTGCTGTCTCAACATGGAAAATGTCACCAAGTCCAAGTCTGTCTCCATCCATGGTAAAGGGGCTGTTGTAGAAGGTTCTATGTGAACAGACAACACTTTGTCCTCAGGTGCTCCAGGACAGAGGTGCCAGGCTTTCCATGAGCATTTTGAGTCTGTCTGTGAAAGTAGTTCTTCGTGATGCACAGGTTGAGGCTGTGCTGGGACACACAGCTCCTGTCTTCACTTTGTTTTACTTTTATATGGCAAAAGTTCCTGTTGTCTTCACACATCAGCATGGACATGATTTGCTGCTCTGCGGATATTTTGCTCTGGATTTAGGATGTGTTTGTTGGTTTCATTCAAAACATAGGATTTATTTCCCTTAACTCCCCCCTATCCTCTAAAAACAGTTCAACTGCCTCCCTTTTCCAACTTGACACTCTCTCTTCTCTGAAAGGAGACACATTCTCCCTTCAATAAATGCACTCTGGATTTAATCTGAAACTCTTTATACTGCTGAATGCACAATATAATGTGCAGAGAAAGGGGAAATTTGCTTCTGCACTGCAGTGGCCTTGATTTGAGTGAGTAAAACCTAAGGTAACGAGTAAACCATTTTCTTTGGAGGAAAACATTAAAGCAGGTATTAGGCACATTGAAATTAAAACCACTAAAAATTATCCAGATTCTTAAGGTTTTCATTTCCTGAAGTCATAGGATTTCTTCTTAAACAAACAAGTTAGAAAAAAAAAAAATTGTAATTCTTTAATCCTTTGGAGCAAGACAGAACAGGAGATTGCCAAGTAAACAGAAGCCCAGTGGTAAACTAGAAATGGGCAAGGGTCAAAAGAAAGATGTCCTCTCAGAACATGGATACCTCTTCAGAAGAAGAAGGGGAGAAGGAGGAGAGATCCAGATGGGTAGGAACCCTCAGCCAATAGCTGCACTCGTATGAAGTCCTTGAAAGCCGCCCGTGCTAAGTGGCTGCATCTGAAGTTGGGAATTGTCTCTAGTTTCTTGTCATGGGAGTCTTATAAAATTGTCCATTCCCTGCAGTGGTGCAGGCAGCAACTCCAGCACCACCAGAATGCGTGGCTCAGGTGAGGTGGGTAACCACATCCTAAGGTGCCTCTCCCCCTTCGCCTCCCTCCCCCCACAAGCAAGGTGAATTCCTTTGCCATGGGCTGTTGGACTGAGCACACCTCATGTCACATCTCAGCCAGAAACTCTCTCTGAGGAGAAGCGTCCTAAATATGCCCCTTTCTCCCTTTCATGTAACCCAGATTGCCATCTCCACCCAACTAGCTCATATGACAGTAGCTGGTGGGCTAGGGGGCTCGGGTTGTGTCCCATTGCTTGGCACAGGACTAGCGGTGGTGGAAGGAGGCATGCTCTCCACAGAGTCCCCGGACTGAATCTCGGGGGTTCTCTGGGGGCTAGGCTCTTCAGAGTGGTCCATGTTGCCTTGGACTTCCTTCCCTCTTTGGATCAGCTGCTCTAAAGTCTTGGGCAAAGGGTAGCTCAAGAAGCGCTTCAGTTTGGGCTGGAGGGTGCCTACCACATACTGGATAATCTCCTCCTCATCTGCATCAACATAAAGAGTTTGGTACAAGTCTCTCTTGCGCCAGAGGAACTGGTCCAGGGGTTCCCCCTCTTTCTGAGGTAGGTCCAGCTCCCTTTTGATAGCGTCCCTCGTAAGAGTCCCCTCGCTGTACTGCAGGAACTCCTTCTTGAACTCAACCCAGTTCTTGACAGAGTCCTGCTTGTACTCCCACCACTTTTTAGCTGGACCGTTCATGTGGTTTTGGATCTGAGACAGCCAGTACTCCTCTGTCCCACCCACCTGCTTTAAGTATTCCTCCAAGTGGCTTAAAAACTCCCGGGGATCCTCAAAGATCTGGGTCTCCACTGGGGAGGCTGGAGCATCCTCTGACACAGAGACCCACTGGTAAGAATCATGGGCCTGGGGGATGCTGGGCACCTCCCCAGGAGCAGGGGTCAGTGCATACATCTGGCTCATATCAAGGGCATAATCATAAATCTCCCCCTCACTTGGCCTTATCTCTGGGCCTCCCACCCCAACAGACACAGTCTGCTTGCCATGATCCCCAGGGCAATATTTGCCTCCCATGGACTCCAGACGGTCTGCCCACTTCTCCAGACGGAAAAAGACCTCCTTCCAAACATTCATCTCTCTCTTGACCCACCTCTCCAGATGGGCAATGGTCTCCTGGCACCTGGCCAGGCAGGCCTTGATGGACTTCTTCCACCTCTGATTATCAGTTGGGACATGGTCCTCTAAGTTATTCTCTAACTTCCCCACTGATTTCTGCAAGCCTTTCAGCTCCCGCTCCACCTGCTTGGAGACTTCAGACAGGAGGTGCCGGTGGGTCCTCCTGACATGCTCCAACATTTCAGCCCTACATTTCCCTATCTGTAGGATCACATTGGGCTTGTTGGCCACCCCACGGTGCCCCTGGAAGGAGTGGATGCCCGCATTGGTGACATTATCCAGCTGCATGACTCCTAATGTATGAGTGTCAAACACAGAAAGAATTGAATTGCAAGCCCTGGCCTGAGAGCCTGCCCTTGAAAACCTCACCACAACACTTCCCCAACAACACACAGAGACTTCTAAACCCCCCTCAAAGGACTTTTCGACACAAACACAACCAAATCAGATATCACCGCAGAGCGAGCTGTTCAGTCCCCGAGGATCCCAGAGAGAGTTGTAGGCAAATTTCTCCTGGTGCCCCACTGGAAACGCCGGTCTCACGTGCTTAGGGTGTCCCAGAGGGAGCCAGGATCCTCCAGGAACAAGGAGAGGAGTTGGCTAAGGCGTCCGACCCCAAACGCTTGCCCGCTACCTGCTCATCCGGAGCTGAGAATCTTGAACGATGCAAAGTCCCCGCTCAGCTGAAACACACAGCGATGCACACAGAAGCTGGAAGCTGCTGCTGCAAAGAAAAATCCCGATGATTTCTTCTCCGGTAAAGTTGTCGAGACAAAATCGCTTTCGGTAGAGATGCAAAGAGCTGCTTCTCTTCCCTGTCTGAACTGCCACTAGTCCAGGCACTTCCATCTACTTATACCCCACACAGCTCAACATGTGGGTGGTGCCCTGCCTCCTCTCGCACTCTCAGCACAGCGTTCATTGGAGGAAAAGCGAGGCCGGTGTCTGTGGCAACCCAGATCTTGGCAGCCTCCCCTCGCTTCCCACCCCCTCGCCTACGCCCCCAGACTCGACGCGAGAAGCACTTGAAAGGTGCTGGAGACAGTTGGAGAGATGGATGAGTAATCGCACCTTCCGCCTTTCAGATTGCAGGAAAAACACTTATTCATGCCACAACTATTTACTCAGCAAGGTCATCATTAGCATGCTTCCCCTGGCAGGGCTGGAAGAGGGGGAGACGAGGAGGAATTCAGCGTGCCACACCAAGCCAGACGCCCACGGACCACCCCCCCGCACACCCTCGCATGCACACACACGCACACACACACACACAGAGCTGCTCACTCCCAATGCACATGCTGGGAAATGGAGACAATTCAGCACGAAAAAAAAAAAAAAAAAGAGATTGAGAGAGTGAAAAAGAAAAGAAAAAAGGAGGGGGGAAGTAGAGGGGGGGAATACTCAAAGGAGCCATTTCAGTACACATTGGATCACTCTGGACTTTCTAAAGCATTGGTAGGGGGAGTCATCCCCACTGCTTAATTGCACAGGACCAATCGCTATCTTGGGAATTTTCAGTCAGGGAGGGGGATAGCATCCTGGCTTTTACACCGAATTAAATCCGCCCATCAAAAGCCTGTTCCGTACTTAGCTTGAATCAGATGCTTAATCAGTTATCCAACCCACAAGCGCAGATGAAGATACATTTGTTCTTCGCTCCTGACAAAGCAGGAAAAGCCAACCATAAAAGGAGACCCGGGGAATTATATAAGCCAGAGATAAAGGATTCCCTAATCTGAGAGAGTTCCCCTGCCGGAACCTCCCCGGAGAGGTTCTGAGGACATCCGGGGCTTCTGATGACAGTGACCGGAGGCAGTGGGATGCTGATTCATGAATATTACCTAAAAATGGGGTTTCAAGCTCTTTTTCACTGAGTAGGTGCCTTGTCTCTGCTCAAGGTGACAGGCAGTGCGCCAGGCAGGCTTAGGATGGGTCCCTGCGCCCGTGGCTCCTTGCCACAAGTTTTCTGGTGGTAAAAGCAAAATGCAGAGGTGATGGTTGGTGCTTCAGCGAGGTCCTGAAAAAGGACCTCAGTGACCCCATGCATTTGGTCAGAGTCGCCTGGGAAAGAAAACTGTTGATGGATAAACAGCATGTTGAAAAGAAGACCATAAGGGGCAGGGGGTCAGAACACCCCTTCCCACCTATATCTGTGTGATCTAGGAAAATACATCTGTTCCCTACTAGGTGATGTAGTAATGGCACCTGGACAAACAATTCTGGCTCCTGGGGGAAACAGGAGTGTTATTTGGGGCAGCAGCAAGCTGGCATGGAAAGGCTGTGTGGTTGGGTCAAGGTGAGGAAAGCCACTGAGAAGGGGAAGGGGCAAAAGTCTGAGAACAGAAACACAGGATTCCTAATCCATCAGACCCTCCTAATGCCACTTTATCCCACACATACCACGATAAGGGTATGACTGCTATGCCCTCTGCCTTCCTTAATATTCCACTTTCGCCCAGCTTTCCTGAACATGAGATGTTTGTGTCTGTGTTTGTTGTTAGAAAGGGTCAAACGGTGATTATCTGAGGGTGTGGGATAGATCTGAAGCCTTTTCTGCTGCAGTTTCTATACCCTAGAGAATGCTCCTTAAACCTGCCTCACCTGTAAGAGACCACAGAAACTTGGAGAAACCGTGCAATCTGTGTACCTCTGGATTAAAGTAAGGTCTCTGGAAAGATTTCCACCCAGGATCCCCCTTACAAGACTGCTGGTGAAAGGGGACAGGTTATAGGCTGGATTTAACTTTGCAGGGTGACCTGGTTTCAACTTCACCTTGTTTCCTCGGTTGCCAGAGTCTGGGCTGAGTTGGCAGTGAAAACTGCTCCACTGCATCTGTCTTTGCAGCTCCTTCTAGCCCTCTGTCATTCCCTCTTAGTTTTCAGAGTGGGGGGTTTAATCAGGGGCTGAATGGCATCACTTGGCACGTAGGTCTGGTCACAGGATTATTAAGTTTGGAAGAGGCTTCAGGAGGTCTCTAACCCAACCTCTGATTCCAAGTAGGGTCAGCTACAGGGTCGGTTGAGGTTGCTCAGGGCCTTATCCAGTCACATTGTGAAAGCCCCAAGGATGGGGATCTCTCTTTGGGCAACCTGCTCCACTACGTGGAAAGTATTTCTCCTTACATGCAGTTTGAGTGTCTTATTTCAGTTTATGCCTAATATCTCATCCTCTCACTAGTGACTCTGTTTTCTCCTTGATAACTTTCACACAAGGGACCAATGTTTGTTCCACCAAAGCCATCCCTTCTGCAGGAGGAGCAAGCCTTGGTCCCACATCAGGGACTATCAAGAGCTCCATTGTCCCCCAGCGCTCCCAGCTCCATTTCTTGGCCCCAGACAGTCAGTCACTGCTAGGGACTCTCTCTTCCCAGGCACAGGACTTTGCTTTCGAATATCATATCCTTGATATGATGTTGGAAAGATTCTGTTGGTCCCTTCTTCCAGCCTGGCCAGGTCTCTAGGTTCATCTCCTGCACCCTTCCCACAGAGCTCCCCTCCTAATCTGTGTGCTTTTCTTCTGAGGAGGGGGTGGTGGGGGAGACTGGAGAGGGGAGGAGGAAAGGGGATTTTCCTTCTGGACCTGCTGGGGATTGTCTTGCTGATTAAGATACAATGATAAGAATTTTCATTGTATTTCTAATTAAAGTAAGGTGTGTGGGTAGAGGAGGAGGAGAGAGGGGAGCCGGAAGAGAAGGGAGGAGGGAGAGGTAGAGCACCGAGAGCTGACAAGGAAAAGCAATTTGAGGCAGACAGACGATTTCGTGGCATGGACAGAATGATGAGCACAGAGGGACGGGGTGTAAGGTTTCATTGACACAAAATCTTTATCCCATGGTTTCACAGAGACAGCTAGACTCCTGTTGAAATTATCTGTCTGGCTAATTTCAGGCTGCTAATTTCAGAGGTGCTGGCACTGGAATGGCTGAAGGAGCCTGTGATGCTCCAGGTGACCACAGGAGGTATAAGATGAGAGGGGGCAAGAAGAAGAGAAAGACAGGCTGGAAGTGAAGAAGGGAAAGGGGAAGCACTGAGCAGGGATAATTTCCTCCAAAACAGCTGAGAAGAAAGAAGGAAGGGAGAGAAAATAGTAAAAGCCACATCTCAGCTCAGCAGGGATGCTGTCAATGTGGGTTGTCTCTATAGAGCTTCCCAACAGCGCTAAGGCACAGGAGATTAGGATCAGGCCCGAAACATGAGGAGAGAGAAAGAGGGAAGCCAACAGACTAATTGCAGGCAGGCAAAAGGAGCACGTAGCAGCAAGGAGCAAGAGAAAACCCCACTGCAGGGAAGGGGGCAAAATAAGGAGTCACTAAGCCATATCCAGCAACAAAACGTTACCTGAGGCCCTCACAACAAAGTTTTGCTGAGGCACTCCCATTCCTTTACCACCCCGGCTGGGTGGGTGTTTTGCCTTCCCAATTCTATCTCATGGCAGGACATGTCAATTTTAGGGAATGAGCCTGTCTGTGAGCCAGATGAACCTGGTGGGGCAGTGGGAAGGGAAGATCTCAGGGCTTGAGGAAGTTTGTGGGGTAGCAGATTTTTGTTGTCTTTTAGTGTCTCATTTGCTGTGTTATCCTATAGCTGTTGGGCTAGAATTTTCTCTTTCACCTCCAGATATACCTCCTCCTTCTAAAAGGAAAAAAGAAAATGAAAAATAATAAAGAAATCACAATCCCTCCCCTCCACCTCCATGCCCTTACAACCCCTATTGATACTCCTATAGGGTAGTACAGAAAGCTGGCCGGTTGTTTATTTCTGTGGTAGCAAAATCCTCAAGAAGCGAAGAAAATAAAGAGAAATCAAAATGTTGGTCTTTGTTTAAAATATATATATATAAAAACAATAATAATAACACGTTTTATTTACACCACACGTCTCTATTCAACCACCTCTATCGCTGGAACACTTTATTGCATTGAAGCTGGCACTCACAACACAGAGCTTCGCATTCAAAACATGGTTCACGTCAGTGGCTTCATTGTTCCTGCCCACCCGGCATGGCCACCCATTGTCCTCCTCAACTGGGGCCCACACGTCACATGCTGGGAGGGTTGGGAAACAGGCAGGGAGCTGAGAGCAATCTGCTATCAATATTAACAATAATCATAACCATTATTCTTATTATTAGTACCACTCCTTCTGGTGCGGAGGAGCTGCAAGTTCTCTCCTTTTTCTTTTCCTCTGAAAAGCCCTCCTTCCTGGGTACGATGGAGTGCTTTGTTTTTAGACTAAAAATACCTTCGGCCTCTTTTTTTTTTGTCTCCTTATTTAATGGGATCTTTGTTATTTTTATTTCCTCACTGGGTAGGGGAAACATTAAAGAATGCCTCTGTGTGCTGCATTTGCCTCCTCAAGCCAGCCTGAAGCTAAATCAAGAAAGTCAAAGGTGGCCTCAGTATTTTCACTGTACGAACCTGAGTTTTGGTGCTGGCTGCTATGATTCTCACAGGGTCAGCACAAACACATATTTTCAAATGAAATTCATTTTGCTCACATGCAAATCACTGATGAGCTGGCAGAGTACATTTGTTGCAAGCAAAACAAGCAATTCCCATATCTAAAGGCCTGATTCAGATCGGATTTGTGATTGAAACTTTGTGAAACCTCAGCTGCCTTTATAGCTGATAGCTGAATCTGGACCACATTTGGCCTCTATCCCAATTCTTCCCCAAACTGTCCCCCTTCAGAGTGCACCTCTAAGCATTGTGGCAAAAGTTTCTGAATTTAGTGTTTTTTTCACTCCTCCTCAGCAGAAAACACTGCAAATCACAGGTCTGCTAAAAAAGGAAAAGTGGTGGGGTGGCTGTGAAGAGCACAACCCTGGTTCTTCTCCCAGTGCAGCATCCCAAGGGTCTGGGAAAGCTGTGCTTCTCACCATCTGCCAGGACAATGTAACCCACTAAGGGTTATCTGTGGTCCAGAGAGCCTGTCCCATCCTCCCCTGCAGCCTTGGTGGCAGGGTCAGATGAGGTCTAGTGGTGATAGTAGAAGAGCAGTGGGAGATCCACAAAGGGAAAATGGGACATTGCCCTTCTGTGTGGCAGAGAGTTGTGCCTTCAACTCATTCCCTTGGTCCTGTGGAGGGTCGAGGGAAGCTGTGCAACCATGTCTCTTGGCAGCACCAGCTACTCCAATGGGGAGGAGAGTGTGGCTCTGACTGCCCTGTATCTTACTTGCTCCTGTTTCAGTTCCCTTAGAGACACATCGCTGCTCCCATGGGGATAAACTTCATTAAGCCCCTCTTCCACATTCTCACCGCCTACATGGGTTAATCCTGTTTCACTTGGTCATGTGGGAAAGGCATTAGGGTTGATAGGAGCATGGTTTTCCACCAGTGAAGCTGGACTGGCTCCTCAGAAGGTTTCCAAGCCACAGACTCTCCAGTTATGAGATATTGGGGAGATATTGGATATCCTGAGACAAGTTTGGCTTCCTTTGCTGCTGACCTCTCTCCTCTACATGATCCCACCACTCAGCCTCTGGATCCTCCTGGATGCCTGTAACAGAAAGCCTTCCTTGATGTGGTTGTTATCAGCCAGTCCTACAGAGAATTCACCGCAACCCATGTTTTCCATCACATTGCAGAGTCCTGTCCTCTGAGAGGAAACCTTATAGGTAGCTAAGGAGAGGTCAGAGAAAGCAGGCTGAGATCTGGGGAGGATGCAGAGCCCCTTTATAGATGCTATTGTAGGAATCCTCCAAGATATGCGAAGGCAACAAAAGCCACGCTCCTTTGGTCTCCTACTTTCTATTCTCACTCTCAAATCCCTTATTAACTTCTCTCTGACTGACATCCCTGACCTGTGTTAGGGAATTCCAGATTCAATCTGTGTGTTTGCTCAGCAGGATTTGTTTCTGTTTTCAGGTCCAGAGCCCTTCACCTGCAAAAGTATACAGTTCAATCTCCTATTAATCCAAAAATTCTATTATCTGTCTGAACCATGGATCTGTTGTATCACTGAATAGACAGGTAAGTTTTCCCCTTCAAACACACATAAACTTCCCTGAATGCTTTACTTGCCTTCACTCATGTTGAAATCTCAAAGCATTTTCAAACTTGGCTACCCCAGCCACTGTAATGCTTGGCCACACAGGCGTCTTCAGACAGAACCCTGGGCAGGTTCAAAGCTGTACTCTGCCTCCTAGGGTGTCAACCTAGGTAATAGTCAGTGCTAGAACATTCCTAAAACTTATACTGAAAGAAAGGTAAATGCATTATTTTAACTCATCTCTGGACATTGTTTATTTACCTGTTTCTTGTAAAGCTTGGAGAGTGATTTCCTCACCAAAAAAACACAAGCAACTGCTTTTGATGTACAGGATGCTCTGCCTCTCTTTAAATCAACTTATGCATCTGGATTTTTGCAGTGGGCTCCCTTCAAGAGTTGCAAATGGCATCAAAGAGTCACGGGGCCTTTCCATGCTCACAGCAGGACATGAGGCTGTTGTTCCCAACCAAACCCGTGTGTCCAGATCTCTGTATGCTGACGTCTGTCAGTTCACAGATTGCAGCTCTCACAGCCGTCACCACCACGAGGCCATAACTTAGACAACCACTTACCTGTTTTCAGCAATTTATCTCTCAGCAGTTACTAGATTTGCCTTTTTTTTTTTTTCCATCTTTTTCCTTTTGCTTTTCTTCTAGGCTATTTCCCTTATTTTCTTCTCCCCAAAGGCATCATCATTGACAAAGGTTTTCATTTAAGCATCCTTGCTTTTAGTTGCTAATCTCTCCTAGGCACGGGAAGCCACAGTTTGAGTCAGTGCATGAGTTGTGTCCCCTTGGCTCAGGGTAACAACAGGGTAGCTGCCTCACACGGTATCAGGGAGCCTGTGTCACCAATAAAACGAAGGATAATGTTAGGTTACTTCCGCTGGGAGCAGAACACCTTTCAGCACATCCTCACCCCAGCCTAATTCAACCAGCTTTCCTATTTCCATTAAGTCCCTGCAAAGAAGAGATGGATCATTAGGGACAGCAGGGAGGCTCAGGGGAAGAGAAGGAATGTGAGAAGCAAGGAGCGGACTGTACTCGTTTCCAAACACATGAGGCCCCAGACATCACTAAAAGATATATTAGATCAGGACTAGCAGTAACTGGGGAGTGAGCTGTGGGGTATGGCTCTCTAGGAGCTTTCCAGCCCCCCAAAATGCTGGCACAGTGCCAGACCATAGAATCATAGAAAGGCTTGGAGTGGAAGGAGCCTGAAAGGTCATCCAGTTCCAACCTCCCTGCCATGGGCAAGGACACCTTCCACTAGACCAGGTTGCCCAAAGCCCCATCCAACTTGGCCTCGAGATCCTTCAGAGATGGGGCATTCACAGCTTCTCTGGGCAACATGTTCCAGTGCATCTCCACCCTTCGAGTAAAGAATTTCCTCCTAACATCTAACCTAAATTACCCCTCTTTTAGTTTAAGAAATCTCCCACTACTAACCCTGCACTGGACGTAACTTCTTGGTGGTCTCAGGATGGAAATCACTAAGTGCCTGGGAGCAAAGCAATGCAGGGATTTCACATTTCTGCATTGAGAAAGGTGTGCATTTGGGAGCATTCAGATGAAGGGAGCATTACCTGAAGGTTCATGTGTAGGTCATACTTCGAGCTTGAGACCTGGAAGGTCAATGGCTCATGGCCAGCATGGCCTGCATAACGTGCTCTGTGCTTGAAGACCACATGAGGAGGAAAAAGACAAGGAAGGAGGCACCTTTTAATGACAGAGGAATAGGAAACATATCTGTGGGACAGAGATGATCCCAGCATCAATTTCCTTGCCTGTGTCCCCCATGTGGATGTATTCAACCTCCCTTCTCCTCATAGGGGTTGTCTATCAGGAGGGCTCATTTCACCTGGAAAGAAGATCTCTGAGAGGGACGGATGCACTAAACGTTTGTCCCCATTGGTCTGCTCGACACCTGAATAGCAGAAACTGAAGAAAAAAATATTTATATATTAAGGGAAAAAAAAATATATAAAATAACAACGATTTTTTTAAAAGAAATTAAAAACCAGTTTACAGCCAGGGTTATTTACGTTTGACTTTAAGGAGAAGTCCCTAGGTCCTGCAGGCTGATAATAAAGGGAGGGTGAATGTTCCAGAGGAAGGAATCTTCCTCTGAGGAAGAGGCAGTCCTGATGCAGGGCTGTGGGTCTGGGAGAAGCAGCACTGCCCTCATCCAGGGCTCCTGTATGCAGACCGGCAGGTGCTGGGGAAGCAATGGCAGCTCCCTCCCACCACAACAGGATTCAGCCCTCCATGGAATGTTGCAACAGAGAGAGGAAAGGATCTGGGGGGAGATGCAGGGGTGTCGAACCAGCCGTGCCTCTGGTCCTCTGCTGCTTGTCAATGTTCCTCCTCGAGTGACACAGCCAGCAGCCTCACCGATGACCTTCTCCGAAAAAACCCAGCCCACGCTGCGGAGGAGGATGCGGTGGCCTGGATTTCCCACCTCGCACCCCCTGTTTTCTGTCGGCTTATTCAGCAGCCGAGGTTGGCTGCAGGGAGGAAGGGGAGGGAAAGGCAGCAGCTCCATATTAATGGGTTCCTTAAAGAGCAGCCTGGCACAGGTTAGTATCCATCCCCGTGGATGCCAGAGGCATCCAGATGTGACCCTGGATGAGCCACGGAGGTGGGTGGGGGTGTGGGGGAGAAGGAGTAAGTGGGAGCAGGTGGAGGGGAAGACAAAAGGGATGAGCAGCATGGATGTGAGGGAGATCGGTTCTGACGCATGTTTCTGCCTTGCTGCACCTTCTTGCAAGTGGGGGAGACAGCCTGCTAGGTGAGCTGTCAGGGGGAGAAAACGGGCCAGGGTGGCCCATGTGGGACATTGCTGAAATAGGGATGCTGTGGGCATGGCTCACCAAATGTGGTGCCTCTCACAGGGTGGGTTACAGCTTTCTTTCCTTCTCCTCAGACTCTGCATCAGGGAGGGGGAAGGGTCCCCACAGCATCCCTTTGCTCACAGTCAGCAAGGCTTTCTGCAGGGATGCTAGTGGTTAGGGAGCTTGTGAAGGAGGGGGAAGCCCTGAGATTCTGAATTTTCTATCCCCCGCAATGTATAGATGCATCAAGCCTTGTGAGGGCAAAGGAATCAGGTCAGGGTATCCCCATGTTTCTGCCAGGAGTCATCCAAGAAGCACCATCCTCGACCCAAAGCTGGACACAGGGGTTTTTAAAGGGATATTTATCACTCACATTATTAAGAAGGAGTCCATCATTGTTCTGAAAGGTCTGGGGGCAGTGCAGCCTTCCTGAGAGCTGCGGGAAACCAGGTTCAAAATGTCTCTCTTTTAACTAGGGCATAAATTGTAACTTCTTCACATCTGAACAGCTCTGACCTCCACACTGCTAAATAGCCCAGCATCTTCTGCAACCAGTTTTCTGCTTCAGATAACTCACCAAACATCCATTAGGCCAGACTGAGGCATAGGCCTGGCAGTCTCAGATTTCAGGATATAAGCCCAAGGCTGTATTTCCCATATCTCACACGAAAGCTAACACCATGTCTGTGCATTTTTCTGTTCAGTCACAAAGCATAGGGATCCCACAAGGAGGGACCAAGTCTTCTCCCCACACAGAAGTGGTGTACATCTAGGACTCAAGAGTCCAGACCAAGAAGGGACCTGAACTCACATCATCCAGTCTGGCTACTTCATTTCACCCACTTTGAGAGTGCCTTATTGTTTTGTTCAGTCCCATAAACAGATGACTTCTGATTTATCATAATGCCAGGCCTGGATGAGTCTGTACTGTGTCCTGGTGAAGTGCCATGGAGGCTCTAAAGTCACTTACCCAAGAGCTACCAGGCAGGGTCCCGCTTGACCTCCTCCCCTTCATTTGGGTACTCATCGAGTAACACAGAACTTCTTCCCTCTTCCATCCTCATCTCCTTATTTCTTCAAATATTTGTGCACACTGCCTGTGCTATTTAGAACAGCTAAAATTATCTCAATTAAAAATCTCCACTGCTTTCCTTTGTTCTTTTTCTTTCTGGCTCTTTCCTTCCAGGCAGCTGGAACATGTTCTTTAAACACTCTTTAAAAGCAGGGAAAAAAAAAAAGCCACAAACCCCAAACAGCCAGCAGCTAAGTCTCATGTAGCTTCAATTAGGCTCTATTTAGGAACGTGTATGAAACAGATTATGTGAAAAATTTTAAAAGAGACACTACCTCAGTCTTCATTTACTCACCTGCTCCACCAAAGTCATTCCTTTGCAGAAAGGCTTACTGTAGCTGTGGAGGAAAAGACTAAAGGTTTGTGCACTGATTTTTGGGACATGCCTGGTACCATGAGGTAGGAGCACGATAGTGGTGCTGTGCCCTGGGATGTCCCCCCTGCTTGCCCAATGATCATCATAACTACATCCAACCCTTTTTATTGACCCCTCAGCTTTGTAAATTCCCTGTCAATCTGTTCTGGAAGAGAAAATTCCTTCCTGGCATCAAATTTGGCAGCTGCCTCATCCCTGTGCCTGACGGCGTGAATCACCAGAGTTAAGTAATAAACCCATTTAAACATCAAGTTACAGTTACTGTCCAATCATTCCTATGTTTTCAACGTGAAGCTGATTACTGTGGATTCTGCTCATACCCATCTTATTCTTCCTTAGTTCCTGAATTTTCCTCCCAAGACTTATGGATGTTTTGTGAAACAGAGGAAACTTCAGAAGTGTGTTGGATGCTAGGCAGACTGTATCTCCCAGCGCCCAAGAAGCGTTGTTTACTACTAATTTTATGAGTTTCTGGGAAACCTCTCAAGGAATCTCACCAAAGCCTGTTTGGCAGGAACAAGTGGATTGCTAAAGAGATAGTGTACCACCTGGTTCGTTTATTATTGTCTTATATATATACCTACATTCACCCACACAATTTAATGCACCTGTTATTTTTACAAGGGATTTCTTAGCCTGGTTTTTCTGCCTTCTTAGCATTCATTTTATTGCTCTGGTCTATTAATGCTTATTATGAAAAGTGATTGCCAAATGCATCAGGTTTATTCTTCTGAAAATGAAGTCTTGGTGGATTGAAGTGGCAGTGGGCGATCCGTCTTGAAAGAAAGATCTGGGGAAAGCATAGAACATTGTGAGTTTGTGGAGGCAGAGAGCGATCTGCAAATGTTATTAAGCCTGTGAAAAGCAACAGGACTTGTGTGCTGAGCACAACTGCGGGATTGCAATATAGAGTAATTGAAGCAAAATAAATTTAGGCTGAATTTACAGACTTGTGTGTTTCAGTGCTCAACTCTGAGACAAACCTCTCAGACTAGGTGTTCCCCTGTTGTCTCATCAGCCTAGAGCTATACAGGACACAAGTAGGTCATTGCCCTCTCTGCACAGTTACTGGTGCATTCCAATACAGCACAGAAACTTCTGCCCCAAATACCTTCTTCCTGATCAGGAATGGAGATTTGGTGAACATAACCCTTTATTTTTGCAAAATTGGCCTGTCAGTCTCAGCAAAATGCATCCAAGATCCCTTAGGTCTCTCTCTTTGTATGGCAGGGTCACTAGAGCCAACATTAAAACTGAATTTTCTCAGTGAAAGAGTGATTCAAACTCAGGGAGAATTTAAATGCCAGGTCTGGGGTTTCTTCTCACTGTGTCTCCATACCAATGGATTTGTGGGTGTTTCACAACAAGGTAGCTAGCAAATTTTCACCCACAGCCAGATCATTTTAGACAGTAGCAGGACTACAGCCTGCATCTTTCCTTCCAAAGCACATGCTTCAAGCATGGGGATATTGCACATAAGAACACCAGGACCATTATTCGTAACCCGGATTCCTAAGAGCTAAAGCTAAACTGAAAATTTTAAAGAAGCCCTAATGCTGTCATCCCCCCAAAGGGTAGGTTAATGAATTCAGCATTTTTCAGACATCAGACTGGTGGGGGGGGAGATGAAAAAGTCTATGTGACAGGCATAGTTAGGCAGCTGGGCTTCATTAATTCTGTTTTTCAAAGATGTATTTATCTCTCCAGAATAACAACAGAGGTATCTCAGGCATCATATTCTAAACCTTTCAGTGTGTCCCCTCTCAGCTATTGCAGTAGGTAGCAAGCACCCACCGTTGTCTTTGTGTCATTAGCTCATCCTTTCCCTAACATATTAAACTGCCATCAGAGAAGAGGTTTGCAAACATAGTTTGTTGCCTACTGGAGCCTTACATTTTGGAGCTAATGGTGCTGCTGTTGCATATTTTGTAGATTTTTTTGGGCAGTCCATTTTTGCTAATGGGCTCACTTGGGGGTCTGCTGAACTGCAGAGAAAATGAAGACAAGAAACCCTCCTGCTGGGAGACCTTTGCAAACCTCAAGGAGCCTTTTTCAGAAACAGGAGTTCCATGTTCTTAATGAGATCGTGTTCAGAAAAGTCTGGATAAATAGAAAGAAGAAAAAATAGCGACAGCAAAATAGAGATAATCACTGAAAATGTTTTTCAGGTAAACCAGAAGCCCACTTGGTGCAATGAGACTGAAAAAAAAATCAAGAAAGCTAAAGGAGGAACATGTGCTTTATTTGATACATCAGAGCCAAATCAGTATGTAAAAAGCAGTAGCATCTTGAACCCGCCATTGTCTGTTGCTCCCCTGGTGCAGATAGCTGTGTTAAGAATGAAGAAATAGGGCAAAATCTGATCTGTGTTAAGAATGAAGAAATAGGGCAAAATCTGATCAGTGCCAGAAAACCTGCAGTGAAAACTAAGATTTATAACAAATCTGATGAGCTGAGCTTGGTAGAAAAGGTCAGCTCTCTGTGCCTCAATCTTGTTGATGCATTGACCTCCATTAAACAACAGTGCACTCAGCAAAGGGTGATAAACCCATACTGACCCACAAAGGCCAGTTTCCAGCCTCCCCTCATGGCCAGGTACATCAGATCTTGGGATAAGCATTCAGTGACATCTTTCTCCCTAGATGCAATGTGATAACTTTTGAAAGCTGCATCTGGTGGGTGCCAGATGGATAATTTAAAAAGAACAGGCAAATCAGCCTTGAGTGATAGGAAGACTGGAGGAATAAAAGGAGGGAAAGTGGGAACAGAGGGATCTCCTGTCATCTGTTTGACATGGCCAAAGCCTGAAACACCTCTGTGGGAGTGGTAGATGAAACAGTTGGCTGGTAGCTTAAATTAACACCTCCAACGCGTCTCCATTCTGCCCATCTTAACAACATGGTTTAACAGGCTGGTGCTGTCTTGATGTCTCAGGAAGCCCAGGCATGAAGGAGATGCCAGAGAAGAAGTACAGAAGAATATCTAGCTCAAAACCCAAACTCCAACATTTTCCATAAGTTAATGCCTACAGAAGAGTACAATAATAGAAAGAGCATGCAGTGTTGTATCAGCAGATACTCTCCCAGTCTGCAGAGATTTGTGGCTCAGCTATCACATACACTAAAGCAGGTAGTTTCATATTCACATACTCTTCACAGAGTTTTTTCCTTCCATTAATTTACCCAGCCACTTTTTAAATGCCAGTATGCTTTGGATCTTAGAGATCCTTTCCAGCCTTAATGATTCTATGTTTCTATGATTCTACATCCTGTAACATCCTTCATATTTCCCTTTTTTTTTTTTTTTTTTTTTCAGACAATATTCACAATTTATACAGCCATTCCCTGTGTAGAAGTGACTTTATTGCCCCTTTCAAATTTTCCACATCCTTTCTCATTTGAGGACACCAAAACTGTAGGCAGCATTCAAGATGTGAATGAAACTGGATTTTTTGCAGTGAAGATGATGACAGATAAGAGCAGGCAACAGGGAACCTCTGTGTAAAGCTCAGGGGAGATCACACACTGGTACAAGTGACCTGGTACAAGTGAGACTCAAGTGACCTGAGCAGAGCATCAGATGGAAGTCAAAGGAGAGTAAAGCTACCTAAGAGAAACTTTCTGGCATAGGCAGGTGAACTGGAGAGAGATATAAAAAGTACAGTGTAATTGAGGGGAAATTGTGACACATTAACCAGGTATTTTTCAACCAGGAGTCTATGGCTGGCTCTTTTTCATGACAGTAGATAGAATGTCAAAGCAGTTTTTCCAAATCTCTGCATTTGTACAGTGCAGCAGTGAGCTGGACTCGTTTGTGATAGAAAGAAGTGTCCACAGCTCTGCCTCAAAAGAGCAGAATCTGCTAAAAACAGTGATTTTGACCTGCCCACAATGCAACTAGAAAAGTGAAATCCACTTCTTCCTCTTCACTCACTTCCCTTGACAGAGCTCCCTACAGAGCTCCAGCCCATAGGTGTGAAATGAGCCAGAGGGTCAGTTTGAATTTCTTTCCCTTTAATGACAGAAAGTCTGAGCTCCCAAGTCCTCTCAGCCTGACATGCTAAAATGGCAGCACCGCTCTTCTTTCTGGTGACTTTGCTCATAGACTTTCAGTTGTGATGTTTCACCATCTGAAAGAGACAACTTCACAGCAAGCCAGCTTCTGAAATGTCTAATTTAACTGCAATGTAGCACTTCCTTCAAGGTTTGTTCTTTATCAGGTCCTTCACTTCCTCATTTCCCCTAGCACTGCTAGCATTTGCAAAGTGGTTGCACAGCTTATCTTTCGGCAGGAATTCTGTACCCAGCTGATGCCTGAGTATTTCCAGCAAGGCAGAGTGGGTTGCCAAATGCCACAGTTCCCATGTTGGGATCATTTCTTCCTGTCTGAGGAAAGCTGGTGAGAAACATATTTTTTTACATATTTTTATTTTTTTATTTTTTGTTTCAGCAATCATTTTCCTTTGCAAGGAGAAAGCTGGTGAAGCAAAAATGGGACAGATGAAAGGGCAGAGCTGAGTCACAGGTGAGACAGGCTTCCACAGATGCTGGCCTGGCAGGTCTCCCTTTCCTCGAAAGAAGCCTGAAGGTGGCTCCTTGCCAGCTGTTCACTCAGAGCCAACGGGCTGTGGATGATGTATGCTCCGTGGAATGGCACCTGAGTACAGCTTCTGAGAAAACTTACTTGAAGGAGCATTACCAGTGGAAATGTGTATGTAAGAATTATTCCCGTTTTGAGCTTTTATCCACCAAAGCCATTTGCATTCAAAGATCTCTGATAATTTTTGATCTTTTTGGTCTATGACTATTGAAGTCTGGGCCAGCTGTTTCGGCATAGGTTTAAGTATTGGTAACAGATCCCTAAACAGAAACTGAAAGACCTGGTGGAGATGTTCCTTCCAACTTCTTGAATATAGCTCAAGGGAAATGGACTGCAGGTAATGGCCATGCTCACTCTATGAAGCATCTTCCTGTGCCACTTTTAGAGATAGAGAGCTGAGTTGGGTCTGACCTAGAAAGGCACATTTTACATTCCTAGATGCCTGCTGCTTTTTAAGAGTCCCAAGAGTGTTCAAGCCAGGGCTGAATGCTATGAGCTAAAAGGGCTAAAAGATATGATGTAAGGCATGAAGAAATTCCACAGTCCTCTGAAGTGGGAGTTGAGGGACAGCTGGGATAGCGTAAGGTACAACAGACAGAAGTGAATGTCACTATTTAGGCAACCTGACTAGAGTCACCGTGATGACACTGTATTTGAGATGCAGGGCATGGTTCCATTGCCTGGAGGTCAACAAGCAGTTAAAACTACTCTCAAGACCCAAAGGCTTTAGGGAGTTTCTTAATATCGTGGTCACTGTGCCCGTGCTTATTTGTGGGGGCATGGATTCCATACAGTAGATTAAGAAAGGAGGCAGGGACAGTAGAGAACTCAAAGGAAAAAACTACAGTTGCAAGAAGGCCATAGAATAGCCTCTGTGCAGTATTCTTGCATCTCCTAGCAATCTGTAGTTTAACAACTTCTCAGCCTGGAAAAGAAAGGAGGTTTCAGGGCAACCTGTGTTTAACACTTTATGATGGAACTGTCTTCCCACATCTATTTGCTTCTGAAACCCTTTGCAGTTTGTCCATGCACAATGTCCCTTGGAACACTTGGGCTCAGGGGCATCTTAATAGGTATAAATATCTGAAGAGAGGGTACAAAGAAGATGGAGTTATGCTCTTCCCGGACATCTCCAGTAACAGTACAAGAGCCAAATGCCCACAAAACTAGTCTGAAAGATAATTATGTGACTAAAAGATAATTATGTTACTTCTGGTTTTGTGAATATTCATGCCTGGACAGGGCTGAAGTAGCTCAGCTGGGAGAGCGTTAGACTGAAGATCTAAAGGTCCCTGGTTCAATCCCGGGCTTCAGCAGTATTTTTCAGTACTTTTGAGGGTTCCAGGTCTGGGCTTGCCAGTACAAGACAGACGTGGCATGGAGATACTGGAGAAAGTCCAGTGAAGGGCAACACAGATGACCAAGGGACTGGAGAACTTCTTTATGAAGAAAAGCTGAGAGAGCTCAGCCTGGAGAAGAGGAGCTCAGGGAGATGTCATCAATGCATATAAATACCTGAAGGACATGGTCCTGGGCACCCTGCTCTGGGTGTCCCTGTTTGAGCAGTGATTGGACCAGACAGACCCAGAGGTCCCTGCCAACCTCAACCATTCTGTCATTTTCTGTCATTGTGTGAATCAGGGGCACAGTTCAAAAGCTTCAGCAGAAAGAGTGATATGAAGAATTTTTTTTGTCTCCTCAGGTTTGGGCTGCCTGTTCTTACTCCCGTGTCATGGACTGCCCCCTAAAGAGCAGCAGTGCTGACCCAGTAGTTTATGGGGCCATGCAGTAAATTGGGCCTGTGATCTGAAAAAGAAAAGCCTACCATGTAAGAAAGAGTTAACCTTAGTCTGAATCACAATTGGCCTTGAAGCAAATTGTGTCCCTAAAATTTGCCCTTTTCCAGGTGGAAAAGTTTCAGTATATCTGATTGTTGCTCATAGGGAAGCAGCTCCAGATGTCTGACGAACTTTTCTACCCTTTCCTGAACCTCTTCTACTCCTACACTAGCCTTTTTGAGATGATAGTATGGATGTGCAAGCACCCCAAAGAGTCCTGCAAGTGATTAACTGTGTTTTGCTCGGCATTCCTTTCTGACTAACTCTTGATCTGTGGAGACCTTCAGGCAAACAACATAGACAAGACCTCAATGACAAACACAAAGTGAGAAGCAATGAACCTTTGATTATGGATTACCCAAAGATTAACTTACCAGAACTCTCTCCCAAAATAGGGCAAAGACCTCTTATTTCTCCCTTTCATTCCAGTGGTGCTGTTTAACATCTGGACATAACCTTACCAGATTCTGAAGAACTTCCAGCAGCTGACTTCCCTGCTGCATAACAAATAGTGAATAACAAATACTAAATAAAGACTTCTGCATAAATGAATGACATCATGACCTGCTTAAGCCTTGGAGAGATATCATGGGGCCTTGTGGGCAAATCTCTCTGTCTACAGCCACCACCCACCAGCAGGTAGGGCATTACCCTCCTGCATAGCCCAGCAAATCTACCAGCTGCTCACCCAGCAAACCTGACTTGTTCAGGCAGGATCTTCTGGCTCAAGGATAAATTAGGTAGAAAATGCATTTCCTTTGATCCTTTACTCATATTTTCTGTGCCCGCATCAGGACTTGGGTAGGTGTGTGTGCACATCCCAGGCCCTCAGGTTTAAGGACATCGCGCTCTCTGCAGATGTTGAACTTCTCTGAGCTCATATACCACACTGCAGAAGTGCAGCCTTTGGCCCTAAGGGCAGAAGCAAATCAAACAGCAGATACACTGATCATGAGTCAGAGAGCAATGAGCTGGCACAGGCTTAATGTTCAAGCAGTCCAAATAAACTGTCCAGTATTTTGACTTGGTGATAGATCCCTGGTTTAACGTATGTGCTGAGAATCTAAATAGGGCCAGTGCTTGGACTCGAGCACTGACCATTGTCCGTCCATGCAGCTTAAATGTGCCCACTTGGGTCCACCCAAGCAATGTCCAGCTGCGGTTCAGGGATTAAATGGATCAGGGACCATTCCCAAGAGGAAGTTTGGGCATAGTGAATCTATATCTGCTGGGGCAGTGGAGGAAGAGGTTTTAGCACAATAACAGAGATGTCTTAGTGCCATTGAGCAGGACAGTCCAGTTGCATTTGTAGGGGTTAGGATAATTCTTCCCAAAGAGGACCTGGTGTTTCACATTACCTCCCTCCATGGTGGTGGGCCTATGCCACCCTTATCTCAGGCAATTTGGAAGGGCCAGCCCCATCAAAGATAAGAGTTTGAAGCAGAGGGTTTTTATGGCTTACTGAACAGATAAACCACAGCTACCTAAGTAAATCCTCTGCACTGAAAATGGTCTGGGGACCAGGTCAAAGCCAGTCTGGATGGGGCTCTGGGCAGCCAAATCTAGTGTGTGGCAACCCTGCCTATGGCAGGGGGGTGGAACTGGATGGGTTTTAAGGTCCCTTCATACTCAAGACATTCTATGATTCTAAAAAGTGGGAGAGATTTTTTAGGGGCTATCACATGCATTTGCCCTATTTCTTCTCCCTCATGCGTATTTATGGACTGTATTGGAGGATTCATGGTGTAAGTCATCCCCATGGCTGTGCTGGTGACAACTGCTCACCCTCAACACAGCTGCAGCCCAGCGCAAGCACGTACATGTAAACAAATTGCTTTGAATCCCAATCCACATCTGTGTAGAAGCAAAGGAAAAGCTCCTGCTAATGTTAGCAATCAGCCCTTGGTGTTACACATGCTGCAGGATGCAAAGAAATCCCTAGAGACCATAAGGCATCCCCATCAGAACTAATCATATCAGCTTCTCTGTCTGCTGCTTCTCCCATCTTCCTCTTCCCCTGCCAGCTCCCCTCTTGCCTGGAAAAAGCTCCGGCTCAAGCCTCACTGCTGAAAGTTCCCGAGTTTCCCTGCCTTTGGCTCAAAGAAGGGTTAAAAACGGCCCCGTGCTGGGAGGTGCTTGCTCACCGGGAGGCGGCGAGGGAAGGTGCGGGATGAATAACGGGAAAGGTGCAGGATGATTAACGGGAAAGGTGCAGGATGATTAAGGCAGTGGGCGGCAGGCAGTGCGTGGGCGGCTGACCTGCCAGTGCCTTTGCTCAGCCCACATGCAGCGATCCATCAGCTCACATCGGACCCCCACAACCACCTCCTGCTGAGCCCCTGTGCATTGCTGCTCCCGGCTCCTCCCTCCCCACAAATTCTCACAGCTCTGCCAATGCTATTCAGCTCTGACTTCATGCTTTTCCTAACTATTTTCCCTTCTTTCTCTCAATTCCTTCAGTCCTGATTTGCTGTTTCTTTCTGCCTCCTCCATCCTCACAATACCTCTCTCTCTCTCCATCTTTCCTATCATGAATGTTGTCGTGGATTGTTCTGCATGCATCCTCTCTGACCACACAGCACCAGTGCCTCAGTGCTGCTGGGATGCTGGGGCTGCACTGAAAGGTCAGCTAAATGCAACAGCCTCTGTAGAAGCTCAAGAACCTTTTTTTTAGGGTGAATAAATCAATAAATAAATAAGAAATGCATTAAAAGAAAATAGAGTGAGAGAGGAAAAAAAAAAGCCCTGTAAGGTATGTAGTCACTACAGGAGTATGACTGGGTCTGTAAGGTATGTAGTCACTATAGGAGTATGATGGATTCTGAATCTGTCAGGACATCTGGGAAAGCTCCCACTAAAACTACTGAGTGCAGATCACCTCAGGGGTTACTGCATATGCAGTTGTGCTTTATGGGGTCGGATAGAAAACTCCAGCCCTCTGTTCTGCAGTCACTGTGAAATGTTGCTGTAGTACAGCTGTTGCCGGTTGCTGTCAGTACAGCTGCCCTGATGAAAAGATCATGTGGAGAGGCATGTGTCTTCCCATCACTACTTTTTCTATTTTGTTATCTTTGTGATAGGTTGTATTCCCATGGAATATGTCTGCGATTGCTTGTTTCCTACACTCTTGAGGGACCTACTGTAATATATGGACTAATTGGACCATACATCTGCTTTGTCTTTTTCTCTGTCAATGGCCTAAAAAGTCCATTGTTTTATTGGTGCCTCAGTTTCCCCCATCAGAAAATTGAGCAAATTTGTCCAGTCAGCTTGGAAAATGCTCTGAGATATGACAGGGAGAGCTAGCTATGAAAGACAGAGAGGAACAAAGAACACATAGACAATAAAAGACATTTCCAGCCCTGAAGATTAATTTACTAAATTACATGGGAGCTACAAGAACAAGAAAATAAAGGATTATTATTTGCATGCCATGGGAGCAATAATGCTATGATTACTACTCCAGGCATAAAGACACTAAGGCTTGGTTTGTGCTGCAGCGCAGAACTCCTGGAGGTATGGCAGCACCATACCTTGAACAGACAGCTCGTGCGAAGCCCTGAAGGTTTCACACACCTTTGTGCTTCTCGTGCAACCATGTAGAGTCCACACTGTGGTGAAGACCACACATGTTGCAGCATTGGCGTTCAGATGGCAGATATGAGGATGTGGGTAGTTTGTCCATTCAAGTGTACCAGCAAAGCCCTGGAAAATTTCAAGTTAGGATTATTTCTCTCTGTCTAAGCAGTATGCCAAAATGTGGTTTGGTCATGCACCATGCTAAAATAGGAATACAATAAAAAAATTATCTTTCAGATGCAGTACCTGCCCAGGACCTGGTCAGAATATCCAATGCTAAAAATGGAGAGTAACAAAACACATTTTGGACCCAGCTCAATTCTTCAGAAGTACTAAAATAAATAGGCAGTGAAAACAATTTTGTAGGGTCTTAGTTTTACTATCTATGGCTGATTAATTAGTTGCAGTTTAGAGTGTTATTTGGCCTGTTAAGTGTTTGGGCTGTTAAATTTTGGGGCAATTGGTTACCCTTTATTTTCACTTTGAATAGCGAAGTCTAATTTTATTTGTGACTGCAGGGAGTTAGTGGAGAAAAAGGGGAGAACATGAAGCTCATTATAAGTGGAAGTAGGCTATCTAAATATGCAAATTGTGTTCCAAAATGCCTAGAGAAAGAGGGCTGTGGAGGTCCTGCTGTCTCTTCTGAGATAAGGAGATTTTCATTTCCCTGCCCACGGTGGGACTTAGGCTGGGGCAAGAGTGAATGGTTTTCTGCCATCCTTTGGGAGCACATGGGAGGTGACAGACTGGGGAGAGTTGGGCAGTCCATGCAGAAGGATGGGATTTGCATTTTAGTTCCCAACAAGCATCTGCAGCACAGAAAATATCCTCAGCAATGTTCTAAATTCAACTGGTTAATGTAAAAATCATGAGAATCCAGTACGGGAATCTTTTCAATTGCTAGATTTTAGAGTTTTCAACTACACTTAGATAACCTTCTTAAGCTATATGTGTTATGACATAAGGTTTAGAAACTTGGTTTGCCTCCATCTGTAGAAAGTCAGTTATATTTTCTAATCCCTCATTGTAAGCAGTTGGCAACATCTAGAAGAAAGCTTGCCCTGCTGAGTTTTGTCATGGGGAAAAAAAAAAAAAAAAAGAGAGAGAGAGAGAGAGAACACCACAATTCCTAGGCACGCAGAAAACAAACTAAATAAATAATAATAAAAAAATAACATATGGTGGAAACAAACACAAGAATATCTCCCTGGTGAACAAGTTCACTAACCATGGTCAGGACATGATGGACAGGCTTTGTAACCCCCTGCGATATTTGTGAAGTGGATTCCAGGCTCAGGCTCCCGTTCCTTTCACCCTGACATGGGGAAACTCCTCGAGTCATTTTGAGTCAGTGTCTCTGCCTCCGATATTTTCCTGCCAGCCTGGTTACGTGGGTGATTCTCTGCTCTAGTTTTCAAGCAGAAGTTCTCACAAATTGACGGAGGAGTCTTTGGCACCTCCGCAGGAGGAGTGAGAGAAAGAGAGAGAGGGAGAAGTATATGAAGGAGGAGGAGACATGCAATGGGCTTTTGAAAACCATAAAATTAACATAGAAAACGGCAGCAGCTTTTCTTAACTTGGACTGAGTGAGAGGCAGCACAGTTGCCTGCTGATTTTGAAGCCACCGTATTACAGATCCTGATGGGTGGCCACAGATGTGCTGGACTGTCTATTGCTTGAGGGAAGCTAGTTTTGCAGCTACAGTGCCAACCTGAAAGCTTGCAAAAGCAAAGCTCAGACTTTACCGTGGCTGTTAATTTGCCATACAAGCTCCCTAGTGTTAGAGCCACTAAAAATATATATATATATACATGTATATATCATATGCAAATAAATCCAGCACTGGATGGCCTGCAAAGCCACCATGACTGCATTTTTTTTTCATATTTTTAGTCATTAAGGTTCCAGGTCATCATCTGTAGCTTTAAACATTTAATTAGAGCTTTTATGTTAGCAGCTCCTTTTTTTTTTTTTTTTTTTTTTTTTTCCCTAACCTCTCTTGAAAAGTCAGTAGAGAAAAATCAGCTCCATTGTTATTTCAATGATTCCCTGAGGAAAGACATGTTAACTCAGGGTTTGGAATTGGCTTTCTCTGCTAAACAGATTGACATCTCAGCTGCCTGATGCTTCTGGAGAAACTGCAAGGTGCCTGCATATATCCCTCCTCCCACTGTGTGCTTGGGCTTCACAAATTACTGTGGAATTCTATCAGCCTGCAAATTACTGTGGAATTCTAACAGTTTTTGCAGCTCAGCTCATGTTTCTGAGTGTTTGGCTTGTAACCTGTGCACAGATGTAACTACACAAGCATCACAAATCTATGGAGAGCACGTGGTCACCCAACAAGACAAGGGAGATGAGCTTCCCTCCAGTCTGCTAAGTTGTGGCTGGCTGAGGAGTGGCAATCACAGAATCAGAGAATATACTGAATTGGAAGGGATCCACAAGGATCATTGAGATCCACTCCTGGCTCCACACAGGACCATCCAAAATCCAAACCCTGTGTCTGAGAGCAGTGTCCAAACGCTCCTTAAACTTCAGCAGCTGAGGGCCGTGCCCGCTGCCCTGGGGAGCCTGTTCCATGCCCACCACCCTCTGGGGCAGAACCTTTTGCTAATACACCCATGACCCTCCCCTGACCCTCCCCATGACATTTCCTCGGGTCCTGTCTCTGTCCCCAGAGAGCAGAGCTCAGCGCCTGCCCCTCCGTTCCCCTGTGAGGGAGCTGTAGGCCGCCATGAGGCCTCCCCTCAGCCTCCTCTGCTCTGGGCTGAACAAACCAAGGGACCTCAGCTGCTCCTCATATGTCTTCCCCTCCAAATCCTTCCCCATCTTCGTAGCCCTCCTTTTCATATACTCTAGTAGGTTTATGTCCTCCTTAAATTGTGGCACACAAACCTGCACCCAGTTCTTGAGGTGAGGCCACACCAGGCAGAGCAGAGCAGGACGATCCCATCCCTCGGCCGGCTGGCAGAGCTGGGCCTGATGCACGCTGGGTTAATGTTGTCCCTTTGGGCCGCCAGGGCACACTGCTGACTCAGATTCAACTTACTGTCAGGCAGAATCCCCAAATCCCTTTCTGTGGAGTTGCTCTCTAACATCTCATCGTCCAGTCTGTACATATAGCCAGGGTTGCCCTGTCCCAGGTGCAGAATCCAACACTTAATCTGGTTTAACTTCATGTGATTGGTGACTACCCAGACCTCCAACTTATCATGATCTCTCTGCAAGGCCTCTCTGCCCTTGAGGGAATGTAGAAAATATTTTCTTCTGCCAATCCTGTAAAGCTTTCTGGGGAACACATTGACACAGCTCAGCAGGGCTTCTGGAGCCTGGAGCTGCTAGCTATGACATTCCCAAACGTTGAGTAGGACTTGACATCAAGAAAACCTACCTCTAGAAACACGATTTACCAATTTGTGCATGTGCTGATAAAAAAATAATTAAGTAATACACATGGGAATCAAGTGTAAGCATCCTCGGTGTGACCTATGAGACCCACAGCTATGGGGGGGTGGAGGGATCATCCACACCACCCATGGGTGGGGATCACCCGTGACATCCCCAGGTGGGTTAAACACATTGGAGGAGACCAAATATAAACAAGGCAAAGAAGTGAGACAGGAGTTGCGAGAAAAATGAGGCAAAACACTACAAATTTCTGAACACCTGGTAGCAATCCCATAGCCATCTGTAATGTTAATCCTCTAGCAGTGCTGGGGGATTTATCCTACTCCAGGGCTGGTGACTGCTGAGATGAATAGTTACAAAATTATTTTACACACTGTAGACGAGTCAAGCAATGTTTACAAATGGGGAAAGAGAAATTTCCTGAGGAATACGCAGTAAATTAATGGCAGAGCTAAACTTTCTGAATAATCCATTTCCCTCCATACCACATTCTGAGGATGCTAAAACACCTCTTTGATCCCCACATGCCTTCTCCTCGTCCTGTCTTTCATGCTCCTAGATCAGCATCAGTCCAGAAAGTCTCACTTTTGAAATGCAGCCACGGTGTTTCGCAGGATCCCCCGTTCTCTTCCCACCTCCTCCAGGGAGCTCTTGCTTTCCCCTCCAGATGAACTTTTCCCCTGCTGCCGCTCAGGCTGGCTCCTTCTTGCATGTGGGTGTACTCAGCCTGGAGATGAGCAGGTGGGCAGCACAGACAGCGAGCAGGTCGGTGCTCTGGAAATGTGTTACTAGTTATTCCTGTTCCTTGACAGAGGGCTTCTGCTGTCAATGCCAGGGATCACGACTTCCCTCCTGTGTCCATGCTCCTCTGGCAGCCACCTTTGCTAAGACATTTTATGGGTGCGAGGGACAGGAGAGAAAGAGTTGGGAAGAAGAGTGTAGAATATGAGGAAAGCTAAAAAATAAGATTAAAGATCTGCCTCCCTCTCTGCCATGTATTTTCAAGAAAATGCTGTATTTTCATGATTCTTACTGCGAGCTGATCTGAAGTGAATCCACAGCAGTGTGTCCAGTGAACATACACATAACCAGGATTCATGTGAATGTGGGTCACTGTGTGAATACAAGAAGGGAGGAAAGAGGACATTAAATCAATCCAGCTGCTGGAGATTGGTTTGGGGGCACCTCAGACACTATGCTGTCTCTGCATTTTGTGATGGCCACTTTTGCCAAAGTGAGCAAAGACACTAGAAATATTTGTAAATAGTAACAGACCTCATCTGCTAATGGTAGAAAAGTTAATGGTCAAAAAAAGGTATTTCATCTGCTTTAGGAAAATCCTTTTGGACAGATCTGTCAGAGCTTTTAAATATGGTAATACCAAGGCAACTGGCAGCTGAAGAAGTCGCAGCACCTCTGGTCTTAAGAACTGAGATAAGCAAAGGAAAAGTAGTCTCACAGCTGCCTATATCAAAACTTTTCTTAAACTACCCTCTGCTAACAGACAGTGTTTGATGTATTATGGCTTTACCCTGTACCGCCATCCTACTGTTCTGGTGACTCAGATGAAATTGTCTCTGGACCCAAGATGCAGTGACAAGCTTGTCTCTGTAAATGTTTTGTTATCAGATGGAAAGTTGCTGTGATTGCCAAACAAAAAAGAGCTTGTTCCTTAGAGAATGACACAACCTAGATGGGAGTAAGTGGTGTTTCACACTTTGCCCCCCTAAGAAATACCTAGCTGGAGGAGATGGCTAGGTCAGAATAATCTCCTTCCCTGTTCCACAAGTTCATAAGATATGACTCCCTCCTGATGCCTGGTTTTAGCCAGAGTTATACGTATTCTGCAGGGGTGGAGATCCCATGATGCAACCCAAATCCCCATCTCATATCACTGGTCATGGCCATGGGCTGATGCCAGTAATCTTCTAAGTGAGACCAAAATATTATGGCTAAGGACATGTCTTCTGTGCCTGCTGTTGGTTCACAGATCTTTCAGCTCTGCTAGGGAGAGAAATGTTGATGACATGACAGGTTTAGCATTGCTTATCTCCTCAGCAAAATCTTCACATTAACCAAGAAACTTAGGAAGGGCAGCAAAGAGCTAGCTGAGTGTAGCTTTATTCTGACTGATAGAAAAGTTAGAATTTATGGCCAAGGTGTCTTTAATCAGTTTAGCTCCATTCCTCTTATACTGCCTTCTTGCTTGACCACATGTTCTCCATCATTGGTGTTATCTCAGATGCACATAAAGAGCACTGAATCTGTTCTAGCCTTAACCATCATAAGCAAGTCAATCCAAGTTTTTATCTTCTTCATTTGTATGATAGGTCGTCTTCTTCCAGATGCATCTCAAAGTCCTTCTCAGCCATTTGAAATGGTTTTTATCAATGACGACCCAAGCTCTCTTACGTCATCTCCACTCTATGATCCTCATTCCTACGCTGTTTCTTCACCATTTACCTCATGGTTTTCTCTGTTCTTCTGAGATGAGTCGTGCCTGTTTTCTCCTCTATCTCTGCCCCTCCTCATTTCTGTTAAAGTTTGAAGTAAATTCACTTGAAAGTCATAGGAATTCGTAAGAAACAATCTCCTGAGCACAGTTCAATGACGCTGATGCCAGCATTTTGAAGGCTGTGTTTTCCTGGATAGCATGACTGTTCACAGCTCTTGCAAATAAAAGGAATTAGAAGAAAGAGGACTCGAGAGATGTGTGAGTAATACAACATCATCCATGGGGACACGTGCTGGGATAACACACAAAAACAAGTAGAGAACATGGAGTACTTTCACCTGCAAGTTAACTCTTACCACACCTGGGCACATTTCAGTGCTACAGCTAGGAAAACTTAGGCATGGTGATGTGATTTATACAGATCATTCAGCTGGTTTGATTGAGAGCCTAAGCTAAAGCTGTTTTTGCTTTGGTGTGGGTTGTTGCTGTCAGAGTTATGCAACAAAGCTTAATTTAATCACATAATAGGAGAATAAGGCTATGAACTCCATCAATCCCCAGGTGGAGGTCCCAGAGCAATCAGGTGTTCTACTCTGTGTTTGAGTCTGTCTGTGATGTCCCAACTGGGCTTTTCCTCACCTTGCTAGTTTTACCCTCGTTTACAGCCAAAAATCCATTGTAGCCTCTTCAACTTCTTGTAGCCAAATATGACCTAATATTGGCTCTAGCTCTTCCACGGGGCTGCAACTGAACCTTCTCCAGGACCACTCAACCAAAGCTGAACACTAGGAACACCCCGCTACCCAAAGAGACTCACAGCAAATGATTGGCGCAGAGGTGGCATCTGTTCCAACTGACTTTTCCACCTCCAAAGAAGGCTGTAGCTCTGTGAGAGGAACAAACATACCATAGAAGGGAAGCGAGCTCTGCCAAGTGCTGCAGAAATGGGACACAGATGGTGTCTTAAACAAGAACGGAAGTTTATTTGGGGGCTCTGCGCATGACGTAGCATTGCAGCTCTTGCAACAGATGATAGACACTAGGATTTCAGAGCTGGCGATGAGATAATTTTGAAGAAGTCTCTATGCACAGAGCTATTAGATTGTCTAAAACAATACAAACTGAAAAAAATATATATATGTAGAACATAAGAAATGGTTCTGTAAGGATGGGAATGTATAAACCCACTTTCATTTGTATTTATGTCCAGTTTTCTAATATCTCAATATTAATCACAGCTGTTGTTGGCTGGTTAGTCAGCCCGTATGGTTGTGATGATTGGCCAGGTGGCCACAGCTAATGGAAATATATGAGGATGATATTACCTGCTGCAGACATAAACTTTTGTCTTTCTCCTCTACCCACGGAATGTTGGAAAGTTTTGGAGGTCACCTGCTCCAAATACTCAGTTTAAGTGAGGATGCCTAGAGCCTGTTACCCAGGACTACAGCCAGATGGCTTTTGAATATCTCTAAGGATTAATTCCACAGTATCTGGGCAACCAGTACCAAATCTCTGAACCTCCCCTCATATGAGGGTTACTCCAGTCCCTTAGTCATCTGTGTTGTCCTTCACTGGACTTTCTCCAGTATCTCCATGCCACGTCTGTCTTGTGCTGGCAAGCCCAGACCTGGAACCCTCAAAAGTACTGAAAAATACTGCTGAAGCCCGGGATTGAACCAGGGACCTTTAGATCTTCAGTCTAACGCTCTCCCAGCTGAGCTACTTCAGCCCTGTCCAGGCATGAATATTCCCAAATTGATGCAAGGTAAATATCTTTCAGACCCAGTCAGACAAGCTTTGTTGACACTAGCCTGTGAGTCATTTCAGGGAACAGAATGCAGACAGACTGGGCTGAAAAGCAGTGGTCCAGCCAGTTGCATCAACGCTGGATTCTTGTCATTGTAGGTCACCTCTCTGTGTGTGAGCCTTTAATAACAGTGTGACTATGGGGGATGTATGGAAGATGAGCAGGGAAACAAAACTTCTGTTCCCGAAGGGCTGAAATAAAGAGTACATTCACCTTTAGATTAGGGAAGGGAACATTCACTCGCAAATCTTTGCAAGGAAAATAAGGTAATGAAGCTAAGTCTCTGTAAATACAAAGCTACACCTGAGGCAGCTGAACGTCAAATAGGAAGGGGGACGGAAGCTGCAGAGAAAGACTAATTAATTAATTGTAAGATGAGCTCAACAAATGAGTATGAATAAAAGAGACAAAAGGGGAGAGAATAAAAGGGACAATCAAGCATAGACCGCTCTCTCTGTGATTCTGGTTTTGAATAGGTTCTGCTTGGCTCTGTCATGGTTTTTTTGTATAAGTATCCCATACCATGACATCATGTAATAAACTGTGGGACTGAGTACAAGCTTGCTGATGACACCAAGCTGAGTGGTGCAGTCAATACAATAGAGGGAATTGATGCCATCCAGAGGGACCTGGACAGGCTGGAAAAGGGGGCCCATGAGAACCTGATGAGGTTCAACAAGGCCAAGTGCAAGGTGTTGCACTTGGATTGGGGCAATCCCAGGTGTGTGTACAGACTGGGAGAAGAACTCCTTGAGAGCAGCCCTGCGGAGAAGGACTTGGGCGTTGTGATTGACGAAAAGCTGGCCATGAGCCGGCAGTGCGCTCTTGCAGCCAGGAACGCCAATGGCATCCTGGGCTGCATCAAGAGAGGGGTGGCCAGCAGGGAGAGGGAGGTGATCGTCCCCCTCTACTATGCCCTTGGAAGGCCTCACCTGGAGTGCTGTGTCCAGGCCTGGGGCCCCCAGTACAGAGGGGATGTGGAGCTGTTGGAGCTGGTCCAGAGGAGGGCCACCAAAATGATCAGAGGGCTGGAGAACCTCTCCTATGAGGAAAGGTTGAGGGAGTTGGGACTGTTCAGCTTGGAAAAGAGAAGGCTCCAGGGAGACCTCATTGCGGCCTTCCAATACCTAAAAGGAGCTTACAGGCAGGAGGGGGACCGACTTTTTACATAGGTGGATAATGGGCTAAAACTGAAAGAGGGGAGGTTTAGTTTGGAGATCAGGAAGAAATTCTTCCCTGAGAGAGTGGTGAGGCGCTGGCACAGGCTGCCCAGAGAAGCTGTGGATGCCCCATCCCTGGCTGTGTTCAAGGCCAGGCTGGATGGGTTCCTGGGCAGTTTGATCTAGTGAGCTAGTGGCTGGCAGCCCTGTCCACGGCAGGGGGGTTGGAACTAGATGATCTCTGAGGTCCCTTCCAACCCAAGCCATTCTATGATTCTATGAAACTGATGGAGTTTGTAGACCTGCTGAGAGAGTAATATAGCTCCCAAGATGATCCTGTCCCTCCCACGTGGTTTCCAGGAGGGAGGCAACAAGCCAGCTCAGTTCCAGGGGCTATGAATCTTAGGCCTCTGATCGCCATTGTGGACTATGCAGCCAGGAGACTCTCCCTTTTCCTTGTACATATATTTTCCATTCTGTCAGATTTATTGCTGTCAATTCCTTTCATATTGTATTATCTCACATTCCTTTGCTATTTGAAGTAAAATAGTTTTCTCCTTATCTCAGTCCAGCACCTCCTCCTTTCTCACTCCTCTACCCAACCCTCTGTTAGGGGACGGGTGGGGGAGGGGGCTAGGCACTCTTGTGAGGCAATCTTTAATCAACTCAGCCTCTTTTCTCAGATTCTCATTCTTTGTCATGCTGTTTAGGGTTAGACTTAGGTATCAACTGTGCTAGCTGATTTCATCCTCTTCTGTATGGTTAAAATTTTCTGCAATGCCACCTCTGCTCCATGGCACATGCTGCTAATTGCAGAATGAAAATTAGAACTGGGTAGAGCTCAGGGGTATTTGCACCTCTGGTAATAGATAAATAACAGCGTCAGAGAGAAAGTGCTGGTTACATTTCCAAACTGGTCTGATATATCCAAAATTCCAAAAGAACAGCAGTATCTCAGGCTCTTCTCTGATGGGAAAGTTTTGGGTCTGCTAGTAAGAAATAAGAAAGTGTACCTAGAGACCAAGGTCTACATCATAAAATCTGGAGTTAAACAGCAGCCTTGATATTAGAGGCCCATTCAGGAGCATGGAACAAATATTTCCAGTATCTTTTCTTTGACTTCACTGTACCATCAACGTTATCCATGGACCCTGGCTAATTTTTCCAAATAAGTCTGTCAGTCTCCAGTTGAGGAATGGGAGTCTGGCATAATCATGCAGTGATATGGGAGGTGTTTAACCAGCACAATGACTTATTCTACAAACAGAGGACTTTACCTCCCAGGACAGACTGTTTACCATCTTTCACCATCATGGGACAAATCCAGGGCATCGCCACAGACAACCCAGCTTAAAAACCTTTTCCGCTTTGTATTTTCTGCCTGGCAGAGACATTGACATGAGACAAACCTGGAATATTGTTCCGGGATTTGGAGTCATAGAAGAGTGATTAAGTCTCAGTCTCGGAGTGGAAATGAGCACTCCTTATTACCTGTCCAGTGTGCCTCATCTGGACCTCGGGATTCATAAAAAAGTAGTTGGAGACTGGCCCCAGCAAGTCTGTCCAATCAGGTAAAAATCTTTTAGATAACAGCAACCTTCCTACAAATAAATAAAATAATAATAATAAAACTTCCATACAGCCAAGGCTGTATTTTCAGAGCAGATCTGTGTATATTTATCTACAGAAGGTGCTTACAGGAGCAGTTTCTTTAGCACAGTGACTAAGGATCATAGAAATACAGTTTGGAATAGCCTGCAGGAACAAAAAACAATTTCTAGAATATTTTTACTCATTTGAATGCTGAAGGCAGAAAGTGGAAGGATTGCATAGCCAGATGATTTGTTAGATGATTGTTGTGGAGTGTGTCACAAGTGTTTACTTTCCTGTTGAAGGAATAGTAATGTTTAGAGTGTAGAACTGCTCCAGGTCTATTTATCCTTGAAAGACACAGTCTATTTTGAAACACTGGTGCCTCTGATTCTCTTGAAGGAGACCTTGAGCACTGTTTTGCTCTTCCATTAAGAGCTGTGAGCTATTCAACGTTACCGATACTTGTGATTTGTCAAATTCCTAGAAGGTCAGACTGGGACATCAGTCTGACAGGTAACAAAGACCACAAGAGAAGACTTGTTTTGCTAACACTGGCAGGATTTTTCTGCAAGCCCTAGGAGTACGGAAAAGATTCCTGGGGTAGGATTTACTTCACTTGATTTCTCGAAGGTCATAAACGCCTCCAACCACCAATCACTAAATAGAACTAACAGGAAAAGAAAACACTGGTGAAGAGTTCACAAAATGGATTTCCCTTAAAAATAAAACAAACAGAACAAAATAAAAACTTTATATGTTAACTCTGGAGTGCTCTGTATGCCACCTTCGATGATGTTAGCATTTTTCATTTCCAGCAGAGATTCTAGCAGAGATTTATGCATGCATCAAAATCAGCATATTTTCTAGATGCAGCTCAGTTCCCTTCAGCCACATCAGAAATCACATTCCCAAGTGACAGCACAAAAGCTTTTTTCCACTGCTGATTTCAGCTAAAGGATTGGCTTTTCCTAGGGATTTCGCCTGTGCACGTACTGTGTGATACACTGTGTTGTATGAGGGTCCTGGGGTGGGTGATGGTGTCGCCACATGAACGTTTAGTTTTGCTTTCTACCAACTGCTGGAAAGCTGTAGGCTGCACAAGATGTCCTGGAGCGCAGTGTGTGGCTCAGGGACCAGGGACCAGCTCAGAAGCTGATGCACAGCTTGAATTAACATTGTACACAAATAAGCCAGGTAACAGAATTTTTCCATGGGGTTTTCCAAAACTTTGTTATGCCCATTGCAAAGATGGTCTGGCTCCCATCAAAATCTAGCCTACAAATTTAATTACAACTGACAGCCCATGCCAGATCTTGGTCTGCACAAATCCCAGCCTAGCATTCAGTTTGCTATCAACTATTCCTGAACTTTGTGGGTCTGTGTTTTGGGATTTAAGACTATCTGGAATGAAGAAGCCAGAGCACAAGAAACTTCTCACGGCCAGTGGTGCCACCTAATGGGAAAATTCCCAGGGAATCAATTTCTCGGAAGTCATGTCCTTAACTGGAGTGTTGCTAGGTGACGTAGAGATGCAAATCAGTAGCTCTGATGCAAGTCTTTCTTTTTTTTTTTGCTGCTTTACGACTATCCATCGTCACTCTATTCCCTTTTCCCCAACATCTGAGCCACGCACACGAGGCTGCCCTGGAAAACTCACTCTGCTGCCTGCTCAAATCCGTTCTCAGCAATCCCTGAAGCTACTTGATGCTCAGAGTCTGTCTGGAGAAGAAATTATCCCAGATTTTTGTGTCACAAAAAGCCAAGCATAAGATAAAAAGAGAATGATGTGCTGATAGAGAAGGATCGTGACTCTGTGGATTTTTGTAGGTTTTCTCCTCAGCTATACCTTTTGCAAACAAGAGGTGAGACAGGCTCTTTACACTGCAACCTCTGTGCACCGTTGCAGCTCAGCGGTGTTTGGAGACAGGCTTTGGCTCTCCAAAACAAGCAATAATGTCTCAAAAGCAGCGCCTGACAAAAGTTCCCACATGGCAACCCCCTGCAGCCTCTTTGCATCAGAAATAATCAAGAGATTGGGTAGGAAAGAGCTGTGAAGCCTATCCTGGTCTCAGGGGATTATTTTATTCCGTGACTGTGTTGTCTTCTCAGCACCTACGCCTATTTCGTCAAGGCAAACTTGCTTGCCATGGCACCCTTGCTGCTGTCAGTTTGCAGGAGTGTATTACAGCAGTTAGAGCCAGGGCTTGGTCTTTCTCAGATCTCTGCTTTCCTTTGCCATCAGTGAATCATGTGTTTTAAGCTGTCTCAGTTAGCTGCTGTTTATTTCACATTCTCTGAGGTCAAAAAGTTATTTCCAGGAATGTCTGTCATTTCTTCCTGAGATTAAGGTGTTTGCAAATGCTGGCATTTTTCACAAGTATCAAAAAAAAAAAAAAAAAAAAAATCTAAGAAAATTATATTATATGATATCAAAGCATTAATTCTGCTGTTCTCGGGGAGAGGATAAAAGTGGACCCACTTTCAGTGCCTCACCGAGCTCAACCACCACCATCACAGGTAAGATGGAAGTTCACAAAAGCTCAGTGCAATTTCATGGCTGAGGAACGAATTAACATCTAGGACAAAGGGGAGAAACCAACAGTTAAGCAGGCTCGAATCATTAGCTCTAGCAGGGAGCTAGGCTCTGCTGTTACTGATGACTCTGCAGCTGCAGCTGGTGCTGCTGGAAGACTCAAGTGCTGCCTGTAACAGCTGGCTGGGCATCAGTAATTGTCCTCAGATCACAGGTGATTTCCAGTGTTTTTCCTTCTTATATCCCCTGTGTGGAACCCAAGAGATCCAGAAATAAACAAGTGTTCATCTGTAGGAGAGCTGTAGTTGGGAAGTTTGTGGGTCTAAGTCCTGGTGCACCCCATGGGCAATAAAGGATGAACGCATCCGGCCTGGCCTTGAACACATCCAGGGATGGGGCATGCACAACTTCTCTGGGCAGCCTGTTCCAGCGCCTCAGCACTCTCTCAGGGAAGAATTTCTTCCTAACACCCAATCTAAACCTCCCCTCTTTCAGTTTTTGTCCATTCCCCTGTGTCCTACAGTGGGCTTCTGCAAGCCAGGACAAGCACAGCCTGGAGAGCTGGTATTTTTATCAGATGATGGGACCATCAGCTGGAGTTTGAAATAGGGGGAACATGGGATTTTGTGTCTGCTTGAAATTTGGCTGCTAAACCCTCCAAGCACTTCTTCTAGAGGAAAGGAGGAGGCTATGTCAGGTTAGACCATTTAGAAGCCTTTGTCATAGAAAAATAGAATATCCCATATTGGAAGGGACCCACAAGGATCAAGTCCTGCTCCTCTTCCCTTTGCATTAAGTGCCCAAACCCTTTTGCCCTGCTCCCCAGCCACTGTTTCAGACAGGATGATTCCAGCTGGTGTCATCCCCATCTGCTGCAATCACAACATTATTCACTCACAGCAGGGTGACTGCAGTCTTATTTCTCCATCTCAGTTTGTAGTCTCAGAGCCGCATTGCTTAACTCCTCTTCCCTTCCTGAACTGAATCTGCACACCAAGAAGAGGACACATTTTGGCTGTTTTAAAGACAAAACTTTGGTGTAACATCCCTCTCACTCTTTCTGGATCTAGACTTTTGCTAGGGGATCTCCTTCCCTCATAATGGAAATCTGTGATTTTTCAGATGGGTGAACTAAGCCAATATGTTTTCCTGTTTTTCTGCACTTTTTCTCCTAGCTAAAAGAGGGAAAGCTAGCATGAAATACAGATAAATCCTTTCCTTTACAATTTCCTTTACAAGGAAATTGTGCCTCAGTTTCCCCATTCGTAAAAGCAGCCTCTCACTGCTCTAGTAGGCTACTGAGTTGTCTCAAGCATTCACAGCTAGGAAGTGCTCACATCTCAGAGCTGCATTTTCATCTTTCGATCTGAGCAATAACCAGACTGTTAGGTATTCCCTATCCTCTAAAATACCTTAGATCCTAGTGCTGATAGCCATGTAAGTCCCTTATATCAATGTTTCTTGCTAATATCCCTCCATAATTCCCCTTAACATCAGCTTGTTAAATGCAGTCTGCCCTGACTTCTTCCTCAAAGTAAAACTTTGGACAATGCAAAAATGAAAGTCAAAAGACTGCTGGCCAGAAATTTCAAGCAGCTGAGCCGGGATGGTCAGTAAGGATCAGCTCGTCTAATGCCTGGGCAGAGCACACTCAGACCCTCAGAGAACACGCCATGGGGATGAGTTACCAACTACAATGTGGTGCAAGAAAGAAGAGGCATTAGGGTAGCACAAGGCAGCAGCAGCCTCTCCCGAGTGACAGACCCCCGCAAGTTGCTCTGGCAGAGCACCAACTGGGAAGGTGGCATGGAAAACAGAGTGGAAAACTTTTCAATTCTCTTTGCCTATTATGCCATATATTGTACCGTGATGCGAAATTGTTTAACTAGACTTAAATCACTCTAAACTACATAAATTACCTCTAACAATCCCCCTTCTCTCCAAATGCTGACACTTTTTTTTGTTCCAAAACACAGTAATCTTGCTATCTTCCATGTAATTGTATAACATATATGGCTCATCACTTCTTCTTAAATAAATAAAAGAGTTATATTCCATGGTACACACCTAGTCACACATAATTTTCTCTGTCTATAATTGTTTTAAATAGAAAGGCTGTTGAAGATGATTGGAGGGTATATCTGAGCTTAAATGTAAAGGATTAGGAACAAAAATAAAAAAGAACAATTCCAGATTCTAATGTTATTGTTTAACCTTTTAACTTTTAATCACAGTCTCCAAAACTGGAAAGAACACAGTGTATGTTTTGTTGGAACTTTACTTCTCAGTAAATCACCTCCAGTTTCATGAGCACCCCTTGTGCAGGTGCTGTTTCAGAGGGCATGTGGATAGAGCACCTCACTCAAAATACTGGCAAAAGCTACATGCTGCAAGTAAAGTGAAGATGGATCTGGTAATGTAGGCAATGGACATAGCCAGGGCATGACATCCCCTGGCTGTACTTGGCTACCCTAAGCCCCAAAGGAAGGGCAGAGCTGCTGTCAAGTTTACCTAAATTTATATCAGAGTCCTACAAAACTCTAGAGCGAACATGTAGGGATGGGGAAAAGGGCTGGAGCCTCTTCACTTGTCTCCATCAAGAGAGTAAGTTCACTCACCTGCTTCATCCTTTGCAAGACTCCATCCTTCCAGACACTGCCAAGAATTGAGATTCTTCATGCCAGCCATACAATGCCATGGGCTTTGCTTTTGTTTGTGTCTGAAAGCTGACCACAACATAGCTCTTTAAAGCTTTCAACCCAATTTCCTTCTCTGCCTCAAAGTTTTCAGATGCCATGTATTCATATTGCAGCACTCAGCTTAGAGACCTTCCCATGGTTGCAAGGCCTTTGTGTTTTTCTCATAACCCCTCTGAAATGCTTTGCAGAGAGCTGGGCATTTCAGAATAAGCCCCAGGGCCACAAAAGTCTTCAGCAGGAGACATTCTGGAAGCATTTTATAGGATATGTTAAGGAGGTAGAGGAAATGAACTGCAAATTTGTTTGAGAGTCAGATAGGTAACAGCAGGCTGTTGGGAATTCCCTGACCCCAGTCCAAGCTTGGAAACGTCTCCTGGAGGAAGGTGGTTAAGCCAGCCTACTTTCACAAAACTTCACTGGTTCTTATATATGTGGAGTAAATGAACTGTTGCACTTGCCACTGAGAGAGGAGGTGGAGATTCAAGCCCCAGTCTGTCCGAGAAGAAAAGAATTTCCAGCTCCAAGACTCAAGGTCTGCTCAGCAGGCTGTGAGTATCCTGGAGAACACTAGTTTGCACAGATGGAGCCATTAAATAACCCTTTGCTGCATCAGGCTTTGAACCCCAAGTCTCTGTGTAGGGCTTCATCCTGGTGCCAGAGATGGACAAACCACTGGTTTAAGGCCAAAGCTACCTCATGAGCTTTCCGAGTTTAGATCCTCATGGACCTCTACGGTCTAACACAAGGGTGTCCTGGCAATGCATCACCTCTTACTCCAAAGCTTCAGCATCCTGGGAAGTATCCCAGAGCAGTTCAGCATATCCTCTACCCTTGTCTAGGAGATTATTTCAAGTGGTTTCTAAGAAGTGAGCTTGTTTTTTTTTTTTTTTTTTTTTTTTTTTGGCATTGGACTGTTGTGTGTCAGAGACAGCCTCTTTCCCTTACAGCTATGTGTAATGAGAGGCTCAGGGTGGAGAACACGCCTGGAGAACGTGAACAGGATCAAGCCCTGCAAACAACATACACCTGGCAAGAAAAACCTTTAACAAATCCATCTCTCCATCATCATTTTCCCATGTCAAACTTGGAGATAGTTGACCTTCTCTTTTACTATTATGTTAGAAGGGCACTGCTTTAAAGCTAGGGAGAGCCACAGGCAGTAAACAAGATAATGGTGCTAATCACCCAGCCCCAAGCCATGCAATTGATTCACCTCGGCTAATGCATCCAGCATGAAATGGGCCTGAGTGGGAACAGATTTTGATTGGAAGATTGACAGGTTTGATGTATTTTAGATAGGCAAGAAAAGATATTGGACTGAAGGGACTCGTGTCTTGTCTAGCTCTTCTATGGCAGGGATATTTTGACATTGGCTGTGATATCTAAGATCTAAAACTAAAAGACTCCCGCTTTCCTCCAGATTCCTCCAGTTGACATGTTACTGCCCATTAGTGCCAACAAACACTCTGGATTAGTCAGAGGCTGCGATGTAAAACAGAGTATCCTATGCATTAGGATCTATCTACCCCTGCCTGATATTATTTTTCTTCCCCTCCCTCCTTCTCCATTTTCCTTTTTCCCCAGCAAACACTAAAATTTCAATCTTCAGGTAAAATAAAAATAAAAATGTTCCAGCCACAAAATGACTGCACTCTGTTTTTCAAAACCGTCGTCCCCCAGGTGGGAAAAGACGGTGAGAAAAACCTGTAAACAGAAAATAGCAAAGCGACTCCCACTCACCAAAACTGCTGCCTCTCTCTCTCTGAAGGCAGCACACGGATGAGTCACAGCACAAAGCATCTCTCTCCCCGCAGAGCCGGGGCTCTGCCTTGCCCACCCGCTGTCCCCCGCTGAGGAGGTGGGCAGTGAAAGCCCCCAAGGCAATTCCTGTGAGTCAGGAGACCCTGAGGAGTGAGGCAAAGCCACCTGCCAGCTTCTGCTCCTCTGACATTCAAAGGATTTTTTATCCCAGCTCTACTATCTTTGGGTAGGAAAAATCATGGGGAGAAATCCCAATTAGTCTCCCCACAGGGAAGCCTGAGATCTTCAGTCCTTTTAGGGGTGCTGAAAGTCTCGGCCAGGTTTGCAGGGCGTGGATCAGTCCTGCTGACGTATTTATGGTTTTTCCCTTTGCTGAAACTGAGTTATATCTTCAAGGTTCCTTTCCACCTCGGGGCATTCTATGATTTTATGGTCAGTGCTCAACACAAGCACAGCATGCGGGCGAGTTTTCAGGGTTTCAGATGAAGATCAGTATTGCTGAAAACTATTGAGGCAAATAGGTATAACTAAATGTGTGTATAATCTTTGCCCTTCATCACTGCTCCCTGGCTTATTTTATGCCTACTGTAATACTTACGGTTCTGAGTGAAAGATTTTTTGTCTTGATGGCAAAGGGTGGTTTTGTATATCACGGGGATTCAGATATCCAACCCTTCTCAAAATGTAAACAAGGAAATCAAAAATGCTTCAGCTGAGGTTTGCCACAACCTACTTGTCTCTTAGCAAAGTATTTTGCCATACATTAAATGATGAACCTCAGTTATAGACCCAGTAAAGATCCTCCTGATGGACAGGACAGAAGGAGGAAGGACCACTTCCCAAAATCAGACTAACTGCAAAGCTGTGTGTTTATTAGGCTTTGAAGTTATTCCAGACATGTTACTACTGGTCATCCAGCAAGAACCAGAGGTGGGGAGGGGGAAGAGACGTTGCTGTTGAAAAGTTCTGAAACCAAGCAAACTTCCTGCTTGCTGAGTCTTCCTCCATCTGCCCCTCTCTGTAGCAGGAGCTGTATTTGCTGCTGTATTTCACGCTGTTCTTCTAGTCTTAAGGAACAGGTCTTCATTCTAATCACAGAGCACTGCCTGCAGATAAACAGCCTAGTTGCTTTTAGCCAGACCTTTTTCCTTTATTTTATTTTAACGTCTCTCCAGGATGTAGAAAACCCTTAATTTTCCCACCATCCTAATGCAAAGAGAAAGCGGGTGACAAGGAGTAGCTGTTTTGTCCATTAGCACATTGAAAGCCAAAGGACTGAACAGGTCACATGGACAATAACAGCTCCTGTCTTCCCTGGATGGTGAAGCCTGAGAGTGAAACCCACAAACCCTGAACAATTTTGGGATTTCAGGCCACACCCTCACCAAAGTGTTATTCTGACTCTGGAATATGGATATTCCCACTGAAAATAGATAAATAAAATAAAATAAATACATAAATAAAATAAATAAACCCACCTGAAAATATCTGCCTCAGAATGAGTGTGCACAATTACTTGCCTTGGGGGAAAACCAGAAGTAGCTTAGAGCAAAATATCCAGTTAACAGCTGTTTTCTCTCCTCACTGATGTTAGAAAGAGGCACTTGTCTCAACCCAGGATCTTACAGCGCATGCGGTGCTGATGAACCCAAGTATATAAGAGAAGACATGGACATACTGCAGAGAAGCCAAGGAAGGGCCATGAAGATGCTGAATGGTCTGCAGCATTTTTCCTGTGAAGAGAGACTGAGACAGCTGGGACTTTTTAGCCTGAAGAAGAGGAGGTTCAGAGGGATCTTATCAGTATACATAAATATCTGAAGGGTGGGTTCAGTGAAGATAGATCCACGATTAGTGATGCCTAGGGAGAGAACAAGAGGCAATGAGCATAAACTGGAGCACAGAAGGCTCCTTCTGAACTTCAGGAAGACCTTCTGTGCTGGGCAGGTGATGGAGCACTGGCAGAGGGACCGGAGACTGTGAATTCTCCCTCCTCAGAGACCTTCAAAAGCCACCTGGACATGATCTTGGGCACCCTGCACACCTTGGGTGTCCCTGCACGAGCACCTGTTGGACCAGATGGACCTAGAGGTCCCTTCCCACCTCATCCATTCTGTGAGTCTGAGCACCTTTCGGGTGCTGTGTGTGTGTGCAACGTGAGTCCACTCTCTCCCTACACTTGCCTTCCAGTAACATAAAAATAAGCATCTCCCTCTGACTCCACCTGTGAGAAAGGGATTGGGGTTTCAGCTGCGGGATTTTTCCTCCCTAAGATGGAAACATACAGGCTGTTAACTAATGACACATAAGGATTAAAAAAAAAAACAACCCTTCTGTTACTTAAGTTGCTGAGTTTGGAAAATGCCAGCCAAGTATTGTATGCAGAGAGGGATATAGATACACACGCTTAGAGGCAGATATATATTTCTAAAATTAAAAAAAAAAAAGACTCTTCATGGGACAGCACAAATATATGTAAGGCTTTAGACAGATTTGCAAATAAGTGATATTTTCCCAGTGGCAAGGGGAGTCTCTTCTGTTGGCAGAAGGCTGTCATGCAGGACATGCCAGCAAGTCTCTGTATTGCATTCACACTGACAACGTGAAAACTAATTGGAATAATACCCACACACAGCTGCTGGGTATCCCCCCAGCAGAAGACACAGCCCACACACGGCGTAGGTGGGTTTGTGTGATATAGGTCATGGCACATCGCTTCACTTTGCAAGGGCAGCCTTCCTGTTGGGTGACTGACAAGTGTTTCCCTCTTCATCTTCAGCAAGTCTGGCAGAGACTGTTAGGTCTGGGGTTGCCTGATTACACCCAGTGGGCTAGGACAAGAAACAGAGATGAGCCTGTAACATGTATAGCTGGGCAAGAAACTGAAGAGAGGATTCCTTCCGTTCCTTACCTAGAGGGTTTCTACAGCGTATTCCTGGGCAAGAGCAATGCAGCGTCAGGATTTGAGGAGACCAGAATGACTCCCAGCACACCAACAGCATAAATCATCATGGGGGAGAACTTTTCCATAGATAAATGCGTTCACTGATGCATTGAAAGAAGCACAAATGCAATAGGAAGGCTACAGGTGGATTTCGGTTATAGCTCTGTAGTGAAATATTGCATTTGTAGAAGATGCTGAGGTCTGGATACCTGTGCTGTTCAGTGCATCCACAGGGCTGTAGAGTCAGGTCATGGGTGCATTAGCTGTCCTCTGAGTCAGAGCTCATGAAGCATTTTTAGCTCTCTAAAGTCACTGAAAAGTCTTAGGATGACTGTATCCTTGACCCTGCTAAGACAGGTGCAGACCTCTTGACTAATTCTGGACCCTACCTGCCACCTTCCCAATTCTGACATAACTGTGAGCAGAGCAATCTCAGCTCTGCTCTTGCCGAGGGTGGGTTCTTCTGTCTGTTAGTCTCTCTAAGCTCACTGCACAGCTGAGGAAGAGCAAGATCACAAAGCTGAGGCACAATGTATTCCCTCTTGCAGCAGGTGGCTGATGTAGGTCAGAAGAATCACACCTTAAAAACTCATCTCCTAAGATTATATGTATGTAACAATGTCAGATGTAGTTCTCTAACATGAAATGAGGTGGATACCAACCCAAGCAACTCTGTTTAAGTTACTCTCCAGGAACATTGGCCATTCTGGTTCTCACATTGCATTGAGAATAGGTAATAGCACATGTGAGAAGGTGCCCTCATTCCATCAGTGAGGGCCCTGCAGTCTATTTCGCTCCTGTCTAAGAGTATGACTGCTGAAATACAAAAAAAAAAAAAAAAAAAAAAAAAAAAAGAACAGAAGGTAGAAAAGCAATGGTCGTTCCTAAAGATAGAAATGTGCCTCTCTATTTCTTTCAGAGAGGGATGAACCTCTGCTAAATCCAAAGTACTTAAAGTTCTTGGTCAGAGGGCAATGTCTGCAATTTCCCATCATTATTATCAATTCGATAGCTTGGATACTGAACCAAGGATATGCAAATGGCTGACATGGCCATCTGCACCTTTGAAGCTTTGTTTCTCTTATCTGCCACAGTTGGTTGAGTCCAGATACAAAACTGTTGCACACACAGAACTGAAGTCCTTGAAAACAGGAGTTCATTACTGAGTGAGGCACTTTCAGGATTTATGTCATAATACTACTACTACTACTAATAATAATAATAATAAAGAAGGAAGAATAACTTGGCTGATTTCAGCTTAAGCCACCCTTCTTGCCTTTGGTGCTAGTTTTTCCCCATCTGCCTCCCTCATTTATTTTCTGCCCTCTCCTACATACTTATGGTTGTTGTTGGTGATGTTTTTTTTGTTTCCCTGTTAGGACTTATGAATCTAAATTAAGCTCCAGATCCCATTCCAAGGACTACCCAAGAATCTCATTTGTGGGAACCAACAGGTACAGGGAAATTAAACTCGGGATGTTCTTAACCCATCATAGGTGGATGAATTCTATTGAGAGATTTGAGTGTCCAAGCCCAAGTGTTTGTGGAAATAACTGAAAATCTAACAACTCCTCCATTTTGGACAATAAAGGCCATATGAGTGCTTTAACCAATGTGCAAATGCTTTTGATGGGAAAGGACTGGCTCCTAGAACATGAACATTCTTGTCAGCTTGAATGCTAATGCTGGAACAGTGTTAGTCATCCTCTTGAGCCACTTCTCTCTGCTGATTGAAGAGACTCCAGGTGATCAGCACAGGATAAACACAATGCTGTGGAATGGCTTCATGCATGCGGTGAATTCATCCTCACTGCAGAGTGTTATCGATCTGTGGACACCTCCATATTCACGCGCAAAACTCCTGCTGGGCAGGTGACAGCAGGTGGCTGTAGGCACAGTCCACCGCTGCCTTTCCTGTTACAGGACAGGAGTCTGGAGCTATAAACTTGCCAATAAAATTCCACACACAAATTTCAGGATACCAAAATCATGGGAAACAGTTTTCTTTATGGTCCACTCCTCTGTGTCCAGAGGAGGCACTACAAAATTAACCAGAAATAACAATTGCCATTATTTCTTTGGGGAAACATTCCTCCTGGGGTATAGAAAGCAAGAGCTCCAAGAGTTTCAACAGGGCAATTCAAAGGCTTTTTCCTCAACTTGTTATGTCCTTTCCATTTGTAGGGATGGTTCAGCTAAGGGGCGGTGGACTCAAGCCTGTTCTGTTTAATGCAATCAACAGCTAATTCAGACGACAGGATATTTATTAAAGCTGGAATGGAAAATAATTTACTTTTATAACAAATTCCAAATTACCCTTATTCAGCATTAGCTCATTTGACACGGATAGGACTAAGGGCACTTTTAACTAGAATGGCAACGTCTGAAGGGCAAGTAGCTACAAAACTAACTTTAAACAGCAGTTTAGCTGCAATAAACTGTTTGTTCATGCTCCTAATGCTGGTGTCCACAACAGTGTAGCCAACCTGCTACTTTCTTGCAGAGCAGAGCAGTACCTAAGTGCTCACTTACACCACCACAAATTCATAAATTGAAAAAAAAAAAAAAAAAAAAAAAAAAAAAAAACCAACAAAAAAAAATCAGTCCAAACAGCAGAGAAATGACTGCAAGAAGGAGATGTTGCAGTAAGTTTCTTCTACAGGCATTAAGGACCTGTTGGAACTTACTAAAGGCAGAGCACTGAGTGCAGATTTTCATTCCTCAGTTCAATAGAACTTTGTAAGAAATTAAACTAGGTCATACTTTAATGGAAATTAATAGTGTTTTTTGTTGTAGTTGTTGTTGCTGTTTTTGCTTTTTGGATTGATGGAGAGCTCTGAAGTGCACATAGGATAAGGGTCTAGCACAGAGATGGTCTTCCCACTGAATTCAGATTATACATAGGAAAGGGAAAAAAAATCTGCTCTACTTGAATTCCTGAGAATAGATGAAAAAATGACCATCTGGAAAATTCAATATATTTTATGGGTTGTTACTGTTTTCACCAATTTATTGAGTCTCAGATGGCCAAACAGGAAACCTAGTAGGGAGCACAAAATCTGTAGGAGATGAAGCATCTCATTTCAAATTAAAACATTTTGGATTTCTAATTGGAAAAGACATTTTTTCACTCAAAAGTATTTTTTAACAGCAACCAAAAATTGAGCTCTGAAATGAAACATTCTCTTTGAATGAAAGTGTTACCTACTTTTCAATTTACCAGAGAAAAACAATGTTTGATCACAATTCTTGCAAAATTTGCTGTGGGCCTCTTTTCATTCTTACAAATGCTGCAGACCTGAAGGAAAATAAAATAATCAGTTTTCCACACAGCTTTCTTATTAAGGGGGTTAATACATATGTTGTAAAATATGTTTATCAGAAATGAAGATGCAGGATATGAATGCAGTTCCTGCTGCTTTTGTGCAGACTGTGATAAAGTTTGCCAGTTCAAAAAATTATTTGGAAGCCTAGTATTCTCTTAAACATCAATATTCAGAGTGGTTAGCAGTTCATTTCAGTATTCCCCACACAGTCCTTAATAAATTGTCTGGTCAGCAAGCGTGATATGAAAGCTGCAGAAAATATGATAGCAAGTCCGTAAGGTACGGAGAAGACATTTTAAAATAACACAGGGTTGCCCCACTTTTTCAGCAAGTTCCTCAATATGTGCATAATTTTGAAAGTTGTTCTCCACAGAGATAAAATTCCTAGCAGAGATTTATGGAGTGGACTTGGAGGTGCTTAAGGAACTGGGATTTCTGCCTTCTAAAAGCAGATTTACAGGCACGGGCACACACACTCCTCTATTTCTGCTTCCCTTTTAAGTAGAGCATGTACTATTCATGCACCACACGAGGGAGAAAAACATATCCACATTTCACAGGCAAACTAGGTAATGTCAAAATCTCATCTGAGGAGATGGGAAGGGTTTTGTCTGCATATTAAAATATATATCAGTGCAGCTAAGAATATGTATGCACTTCAGTAATGGAAAGTACATTCCTGAGGGCTGCCAGGGTGGTGTTTGCTCTTTATGAAAGTGAGAGCAGATTTTTTGGGGCGGGAGCCTTGTTTCTTCCCCCTGCTTGGGTGGAAGGATTTTATAGCCAAAAGGGTAACTTCTATACTGCAGGTCAGAAAATCAAATTTGTGCCAATAATGCATTGAGAAATGATAGAAAAGTCAAAATTATTTTGCTCTCAGTTATGCCTTACACTCTTGACTTAACTTTTAAGGTTATATTAGTGATCCCGTCTCTTTGCTCAGCTCCAACAAATAAAAATTGAGATATAACTTTCTTTTCCAGTGAGGTTTTCATCTGAAGATGGCCTATAAGAGCCCAACATTACAAAGGCACTTGTCTCTTCTTGCTTATCTACATGGCCTTCCTCATTTCTGGAAGATGTCAGCCTAACTTGACCTCAAGGATATTTGGTGATGAAGACTACAACTCCTGGACAATCTATTTCAGTGCTCCACTAGTCTTAGCAAAAGAAAGCTTTTTCCCAAACTTCTTTCTTGCTGCAGGATAAACCCATGACTTGTGATGATACCTGCCACATTCAAAAAGAATGAACTGAATGCAGGGGTAGAGTCCACCCTCAGCAAGTTCACTGATGGTACAAAGCTGGGAGGAGTGGCTGACACCCCGGAAAGCTGTGCTGCCATCCAGCAAGACCTGGATAGGCTGGAGAGCTGGAGAGGAATCTGGTGATGTTCAACAAGGGCAAGTGTGGAGTCCTGCACCTGAGGAGGAAAAACTGCATGCACCAGAACAGGCTGGGGGCTGGACCTGCTGGGAAAGGAGCTCTGAGGAGAGGGACCTCGATGTCCTGGTGGACAACAGGTTGGACATGAGCCGGCAGTGTGCCCCTGAGGCCAAGAAGGCCAAGGGGATCCTAGGGTGCATTAAAAAGAGTGTTGCCAGCAGGTCGAGGGAGGTGATCCTCCCCCTCTGCTCTGCCCTGGCGAGGCCGCATCTGGAATCCTGTGCTCAGTTCTGGGCTCCTCAGTACAAGACAGACAGGGATCTTCTGCAGAGTATAGCGCAGGGCCACAAAGACTATTGGGGGTCTGGAACATTGCCCGTATGAGGAAAGGCTGAGAGAATTGGGGGTCTTCAGCATGGAGAAAAGGAAACTAAGAGGAGATCTCGTAAATGTATGTAAATATCTGAAGTGTGGGAGCAAATGGACGAGGCCAGGCTTTTTTGGTGGTGCCCGGTGACAGGACAAGGGGTAATGGGCAAACGGAGCACAGGAAGTTCCATATAAATCTAAGGAAAAACTTCTTTACTGTGAAGGTATCGGAGCACTGGAATAGGCTGCCCAGAGAGGTTGTGGAGTCTCCTTCTCTGGAGGTATTCAAGACCCACCTGGACGCCTTCCTGTGCGACCTGCTGTAGGGAACCTAATTCTGCAGGGGGGTTGGGCTAGATGATCTCCTGAGGTCCCTTCCAACACCTACAGTTCTGTGATTCTGTGGTTCCTTTACTCTAGTAAGCATATAAGTTACTCTTTATCAATCTGAAACCACTTTTAATTAACAACTATAACCGGCCTGGAGACCTAGGTTAAATATGCTGCCTAAATTATGGCATCTTAGGTCTGGAAACTAGCCCATCTGTTCTGTTCTCACCATGCTAGGGTTCAATAATTCCACATCCAATGGAAAAGACCTTGGGACCAAGGGTGCCATAGGCTCTCTGTGCAGGAGGCTGTCAAATCTTGTTCTGAAGCTTGAGAAATGGTTCACTTAAAAAGGAATAATTTTATATTGCTAGGTATTGAAGCATAGGGTAATGGTGCACACCAAGCTCTCTGTTCTTGAGCAAGCAAAGAAAACCAGATCAAGTTCAGCCCATGGACAAATATTGAAGGATCCAAGAAAAGATTAAATATAAAAGCTTGAGGTTCAATCTGATCTATATCTTCATCTGTATGTGCATGTACACCTAGAATAAACTTTTGCTGAAGACTGGAAATTTGTCACTGGAGGAAAAAGTGGTGTCACTGGAGGAGGAAATGTCATGCCAGTATTCTGTAATGGACACAGAGGAGAGAGTGTAAAAACAGGGTTCGTATGGACTGACACATTGCTACAACACTCCTACAAGCTGCAGTTCAACTTTATCAATTCAGACCCTGGACTAAATCCATATTTGCTTGTGAACAAACAGTGTGGATGGTCCCCAGAAGATGACAGGTGTAAAGTGAACTTCTCAGATCTCAAATCTGCCAGAAAAAGTCTTGTGAAAATCTCTCCAAGCCAGTATACCCCCGTACAGTCAGAACAGACAGCACTAAGATGGAAAATAATAACCAAAATAACAAATGAAACAAAATTATTAAATATCTTAGAGCAAAGTCCGAGCACAGGCTCAATTCAATTTTCAGGACTGCAGACACAGCAAAGCACCAAAAGCTAGTGCCTATAACATGGGCGATGTTGTTTTAATTTTCTGTTTGTGTCAGTGTCTGGTAGCTACTAAAATGATGGCTTAGTTCTACCTTCTTTAACCCAATGCCCACTAAGAAATGTGCTCTTGGTATGTTTTTCCCCAAGTCTATTTTTCCAATGTAATCTTTTAGTTCTTTCCTATGTTTCAGCAGGTTCGTAATAACTTTTCTTTGCCTAATTACTTCCATTGCTCCCCTTCCCAGGTTATTTACCAAATGGAGGAACTGCTGCAGAAAGGGCAAACAGCTTAAGGATTTCCAAGCTCCAACGTGTCAATGAGAAGATTACATCTCTGTGCACATGCCAAAGCAGCAGGGGTGAACCGGGCGTAGCAGCTAACCTTCACTCTGCGTTATGGATCACAGGTACATGGGAGCAGAATATGACTCTTCTGATTTTCCAAAGTATGTTCAAGTATTCTGGCTGCAGCATTTCCTCATCATTCATCTTTAGAGAACATATCATGGAAATAACAGCATATTTTTATCTTTTATATTTTATGAGGCATGATGTGTGGGCTGCATTTTGAGACAGAACAATGCCCAGATGTGCATTTGGTCTGACAAAACAAAGCCATGAATTCCTCTGTGTATAAAAGAAGGGCTGTAACACCTGGATGCAGCAAAATTCTCCCACCATTCGTGTTCCCTGGGCATACAGCCAAAATACATCAGCCGTGGACTGAGTGAGCATTGAAACATTCCCAGTGCAACCCACAGCTTCACCAGTTATCTCATATTAGTGTGCAGTGTCGTGACAGTAAGTGTTCCAATATAGCTAACCTGACCTATAAACATTTCTACCAATCAAGGCCACAGGTGTTGCACTGAAATATTTGACAACCTCAGCAGCATGTAAGTTGATACTTTAATTTCTTCGAAAAAACTACTGAGATGTTTGGGGATCAGTTTCATTTTAATGTATATTGGAAAAAATGAGACATTTCAAGAGACTAGAGGGCTTGCAGACATATTACATTAGACTGTAATGACTGAATGATTGTTAATGCCAAAAATCATCATAAAAAAAAAAAAAATCTAAAGTTAAAAATATCACTATTGCATCAGATGGCATTGTTCCACAGAAAGTAGGTCTTGTCAAAGAAACCTGTTATGTTTTTGATGGGATTTCAAGTCTGGTTGATAAAGAAAGTCAGGATGATGTAACCTACTTTGATTTCACTAGATCTAAACCACGTGCTTTCCAGATTGAAGCTGCTGCCATATTAAGAAACAAAAAGATTCATCCTACATCAATTAAAAACTGTCTCGGTACGTCAAAATGCTATTTTTAATGGGGAAAGAAGGATTTCTAGTGAACTGTAAATTTTTACTCTCATTTCCCTGAAAGCAGACCTTGAGTCAATATTATTCAGTACATCTTCACTGATGTATAAATGCTATTTTTTTGTTGCTTGTTTGTTCAGTGAAAACTGCATACTTCTCATGAATAACTAATATAGAATAAATAATAAAATGGACATGTTACTACTACATAGGTAAACAAACACCACACAGTTGTCAAAGTGCACTAAAAAGAGCAAAATGTAAGGTTTTTACCTCCAGTAGCAGGAAAACTGAAGAGATTAGGAGGCTGAGTAAGTCTTACAAATCATGGAGAAAGAAGCACCATGATTCTTTTTAGAAATCCTCCAACAAAAGCACTAAGACAATCTTCAAAATGTATTTATTTATTTAATTCAGTATATATTGAAATCATGTCTCTGGTACTGTAACACAACATCACACCTTCACCTGAAGAGGAGTGCTAAAATAGCAAAAACTAAAGATTTTTTTTTTTTTAAGGGTTAATGATATGAACTTTAGGGAGCAAAACTATATTGGTCTGTCAAAGTGAGTAGGAAAAACATTTCTTATGCAGAGTATTTTACAGGTAGACAGAATATCTGAGATATCAGGGGGGCAAGTTGGTAGCTTTTGAGTCTTGCAAAATTCCTAAGTCAAATAACTGAAAATTGAAGTTAGTTAAATTCAACCTTGAAATAAGATAGAATTTCCAAAATGCGGCAGTAGTTACACTTCAGGGTAATTTAACAGTGGAGGTGGTGGACTCAACATTCCCTGGAGTGTCTAAGACAGGAAGAGACAGGAGAGTTTGGTGGAAATCAGGATTCATTGTTTATTGGCCTTTTCAAAAAAGACATTTTTTGTTGAGATGAGTAAAACTACACACACTTCCACAGAACAAGAAATTCCCAGATCCCAGAAGTTGTTCAGGAAATCTGACACTCTTGTGCATTTCATTACTAACTGGCAATTAGCAAGCCCATTAAATGCTAGTTAATGAGAATGCTAATTTCACTGAGCAGCTGCAGGTGGCTCCCAGCACACCCAGCTCTGGGGCAGCTCTTCCAGCTGACTGCCCCAGGCTGGGAAATAGCCAACTCCTAAAATCCCCAGCTCCGGGGCAGCCCCATCAGAGCCATCTGCTCTGGAGCTGGGGAGGGTGCAATGGCCAAAATGCTTGGCTCTGGATAAATCCTACAAAAGGTCAGCGTGCTGCTAGAAAATCAGCATTCATGGCTCAGAGGACAGACTGCTGACCAGCCCACCAGAACCCAGCCTTGGGCTTGATCAAAGTTCATGGGACCTGAAATACCTCCAACAATAGCTTTCCAGTCCAATGGGCTGGCATTTCCAGCTGCTTCTGCAGCAAAAGAAGCACAAAAAAGGATCGGCAAGGCTGAATCTGGGGAACTGGCAGACCTGATGAGGGAAACAGTAAATCCCTCTGGTCCCTGTTCAGAGCATGACCTAATGTGCAGGAGCTTTTGAGAGGGGAATTCAGCCATCTAGCGTCTGGTTTGCAAAGACAGTCAGGGCTTTAGCAACTGATAGAGTTTTCTTCCCAAAGCTTTCATGCTCACAGACTGTAGTTTTATTGAAGAAAGATTTTGGCTCAACCCAGCTCTCTCGGTGTGAAAGATTTATATAGCAGTGGCAGCATATGGAACTGAAAGTACAGATAAACCTCTGCACCTTTTGATGCTAATTCAAGCAGAACCTTCAAGCTTAGAAAGTTCAGCATCATTATTAATATAAAAAACCTTTGAATGCAACAATACACCCCCAGCCCTGCACACCACACACCATTGTACTTACTTTACTTTTATTTCTTCTAATTACAACGCATTACTCACAAGAATGACAGATTTTATTACTCACTATTATAGAATTTCTTTATTTTCCAGTCCTAACAAAAAGAAAGAACACAAAAAGAAGTTATTTGAGAAAAGAAAAGAATATCCCTCATAACAAATGACTTGAGAAAGAATTTTGATGCCAAGGCATTACTTTTGCTGAATTTGCCTGTTTGGTTAAACTCTTGCTATGTTTGACTTATCTGAATAAATGCCACATGAAGTAATTCTGTACTTAGCTTAAAATTTGTCACTCTCATGACTAATTCCTTTTAATTAGACTTAACAACATACAGAAAGAAAGATATCATCATTTAAAATTAAGTCAGGTAATGTATTGATTGGATAAGGACTTAACCACATAAGTAGTCTTATAGAAAATGACTCAAGCAAGAAGATTTTTAATTTCAGGCAGTTTTCTTTCCCTCCCCTGGGTCCTACTCTATATTACATTTCATGCTATGGTCTTTCCAGATTTTCTATATAAACACGCACACAGTGCACATATATATCAAACAATTATTTCATACAGACAGTCAAGACAAGCACGTGAATTGAAGTGTTTAGCCATTCAGTAACAAAATGAGGAATTTTGAGGACATTCAGAAGGGAAATGGCTTCCTTATCCTAATGACTTTTGACCATCTTTTCTGCGTGGTTACACCAACAAAGCAAGATTCATGTACACCTTGAAAGCAACAGAGCCTCACCCCAGACAGCCTGGGCAATCAAATCCTGTTGGACTGGAGGCAGTTTGTTGGCATTGACTTTCAGCCATACAGCCATGGCATCCCTCAGGTTCATCCTGTACCACTTCATAACGGTGGTGAAGCATTGGAACAGGTCAGGTAGGACAAGGTTCTGAGCAAACCGACCCAGCTGTAGCTGTCCCTGTTCCCTGCAGGGGCGTTGGACTAGATGGCCTTTAAAGGTCCCTTCCAACTCAGACAATTCTATGATTCTATGATAAAATTACAAAAATATCTGCAAGGCTTGGTGTGGGATAAAATTGTCTGAAAAGCACCTCTTTGGGGGTGTTAAGATGAGAGCTCAATCTTTGGGCATCTCTATCTGGTCTACATTCAGCACTGCTCTCTTATAAGTAACAGTTGCCTTCAGCATAAACGAATTTCCTTAAATAGTGCCATCTTGACCCAGATCTTTTTAGTACGTCATTGCACTTTACTTTTTTAGCATCATGACGGTCATGCGACCAGCTACAGCCATGTGCTGTCATTGTACTCTTACCCATGTTTGCTGGAAAAGACTTCCTCTGGAATCTCCACCTCTTGTTTTGTTATTTATATAGGAGTACAGGATTACTAAATCTTACTGGAATGCCACTTAAGGTAGCCTGAGGAAAACATATCGATCCTATAAAGATTCTCCAGATTAAAGCTATCCTTCAATACCCACAGTGCAAAAGTCCTTCCCAGGCAAACTAGCCTTGAGGGATGACTGCTGAGCCTGCAGTATCTTTCAGGAACTTCTACAGCTTCTAACATTTGTTTGCAGTCCACTGGTCTACTGTAAGATGATTAGGTCCTTGGACAAACCTGGAATCCCTGAAAATGACTGTACTGGGTGTTTTTCTCTATGCAAAGTTCCATATCCAGGCAGTATCAGGAATATTTGCAATGCCCAATAGAAGAAGGACGCCCAAGAGCAATGGTGAAAGAGTATTTATGGGGATAATTTGAAGCCTGTCTGAGTAAAGTCTGCAATGCTCTGGCAAGGTACATAACCCTCTGAAAGTGAGTCCAAACAGCTAACGAGTCTTCTTTAATGTTTACACACTGCTCCATTCCCTCTGGTGCAGAAAAATATCCAGAAATACTCTTCCCCTCAACCTCTGCATCTCCAGGTGAAGGATATTGGCTCACACTACTTAAAATGGTTGAGGCCTACAGTGACAGGCATTAATCCCTCCTTTCCTAAAAGCACATTTTTCTAAATCAATACACACCTAGGAACACTCAAGTGAGAACACAAGCACCAGAGGGAGGGTGCTGAGAGGTAGTTTCCTCTCCTGAATGTCAGCACAATCATCTGAACGTTACTTCTCTGGGAGAATCCATTGGAAACGTGTCCTTTGACATACTCCAGACGTTTTAAAGCTGGATGCAAACACATCAGAAGTGAGAGGAAGTGAGACGAGGCACAGAAATAAAAAATGTCATCTTCTCATGCAGCTGGAGTTCATGGCAAGTGGAGGCAAAGCACTATCAGCAAGCAGACTGTTAGTCCCCACAGCAGTCTGTGCCATGCTACAGATGTGCAGAGACTCTGGCACAAAGATTGTGATGTGTCTCAAACTGCTCTTCTCACGTGGAAGAAGAGAGCTGACAAATATTCAGCACCATCTGCTGATGGTCCTTGTTATCAGCAACCCATATTAGTTTCAAGGAACAGTAAACAGAAATGGTCACCTCTGGCATCTATTTGCATCCCACCTGGCCTGGCAGTTAGACAAAATATTGGCACAGATTAGGAGCCTAGGAATTAATTGATTTATTCCACCCAGTTATTCACATCATCGTTCTTACTCTGATGCCTAGGTCCAGATTTCTGAGCTAAATGTGAAAGGAATGCACTGGAAATAATTCTACAATATTGTGTCCCCTCCCAAGAAAAGTGTTTCCTGAAGGCCAACAGTCAGCTTTACATCTCACAGCATAAAGATCCATGTTTCTTCAAAATCTTTCATGTCTTCCTCTTAGTCTGGCTTCCTGATGTACTGTTTTGCTGTAAATCTGCCTGCATCATTATCCCCACACCTCAGAAATCTTTTCATCCACTGGCCAAGATCAAACAAATTTCATAGAATAGTAGAAGTCCACCCCCATGTGTTACATGCATGTTGCTTGTTTTCAGGCTTCTAATATTTCTTCCTTGATCTTACATCTATGGTAGGCAAAACAGCAAAGGAAAGCTTGGCTTCCTATGGTCTTTTCAGTAGTAGGATCAAAAATGATCCCCAGAAGTTGCATACACTTTACATATGAACGCTAGCTTGGTAGACCAGAGGTGTTCAGACAGTTTCAATAATGTCAAAGAACAAATCCTGACTTGTGAGTGTTGCCCATACCACTGGAGAGAGAATCAGTCACAGAGTAATGAAGCATTCAAGCCCTCAGTTGTCAGAACATAGGATTTGCACCACAATATTTACTCCACTAAAGCACAGCATTGTGCAGCTCATTAAATCTGAGCCACCATGTCTTTTGAAGTGATTAAGTCTGACTGTGCTAGTGGATTTCTATCAAAGATCAGGGCCTCATGCCGTAGTGCATGTGGAAGAAGAACAAAGAGGACAACACCATCTTTAGCTTTTTATTTCTGCAGTGGCAGACCAGGAGTATCAATGAGGTATCAGTAACAGTGACAGCTTGTTCAGATTTTCTGAGCCAGGAGGGGTTGATTTGGACTTGGGATCATCTTATTGAGCTCGTTGTCTCCTTCTGCTGTGCTCAGCTCAGCTGGTTATTAGGACATATTCAGAGGACATGACATAAGAGAGAACTCTTGCGGCTTGCTCAGAGCATCAAATGCATCCTGTGAAGTATCAGTTCTTCCTTCTCTCTAATTATGTCTTGTTTAATCCACTATTTACATATATATATGCATATCTTTGTTTTTCCCCTCCTCATTCCTTCCTGAAAGGAAGGACTCTACAGTCTACTTTCTGTATCAGCAGAGAATCACACTTGTATGGGAAAACAACATGTAATCAGTTAAAAAGACAAAAGAGCAATGAACTGCTTTCTCTCTGGATTGCCAGAAATTTGCCTGGGGAAGCTGCTTGCACATTTACTTGAATACTTGATCACTTGAGTACTGTCTTTTCCAAGACAGGCATAATTGCCAGGCAGGGGTCTGAGTTCCCACCCTGGACCAGATGATCAGTACTTTCAGCCTAACAGCATGTTTCTGTCCGTGGTAAGCTTGGCAACCTCCAGAGCACAAGTAAAATCAACCTCTCTGCAACATTTTGTGAGTTTCTGTAGCCACAGTGTGCATTTCTTCTGCATACCAATTGAGGCAGCAGGCATACTGGTAGTTTCTTTTTCTCAACTAGTATAGGTGCTGAGTTATGTTTATTCATGTCAAGCTCTGATTTTTTTTTCCATTTTTTCCCACTTTTCAGTCCCCTAGTCCTAGCCTTCCTAAGCAATTTGCCTGAAAAGTATCTCATGGGGAAGTGAGTCTATTGTAGACAGAAAATAAAGCTGTGTGAGAAGGAAATACAGCATTCTGAAAAAACACAAACCCACCATATGCATAATTCCTTCCAAAAGCCCAGAAAATAATTATTAAAAGGACATGTACAACAAACCGTTACAAAAACCATCCTACTGCCCAACTAACAAGAGCAATTAGAAAACTGCAATGCATTTACCAGAGAGAAAGGAAAACGCTGTAAGGTTTCATTTGCTGATCCTCAGGCATGGGGATGCTGGGCATGATGTAACACCGGCCAGAAGAAATATGAGCCTTTATGTGCAAAAAGACAGCAGGAGATGAGAAAGTAGCTCCTCTGATGGGATTTCTGATTGCCCTGAGACCCCTAGAATGTTAAGTTTGGTATTTTTATTGTTTTGCCCACTATCTTGGCCAGAGATTTAATGGATATCATTTACAGAGATGATAGGATATTTAATTTCCAGAATAGGTTTCTTTTGACTCACTCTTTTCTTCTTTTATCTTCAACTTACATCTAATCTTGAGCACCTTTACCAGTATATAGTACTTTCTACAACCTGGTCAATGAAAAAAGTCCCCAGTAATGAACTTTAGAAAGTATCCAAGAATCTTAGTTATTCGCCAGTGAAATGTATGCCTTCTGACATCTTAAGGTGATGGCTGAAGGCTATATGTCACTTTAAGAGATGTTTCTTTCTTACTTCCTCAAAAAATAAGCTTAAGCAATTTTGTGCATATGTATGCAGCCATACCAATAACCATTTGCCCAGTCATCACCTGCATCTGAGAAGGAGGCAGAAATTGCAAATCTTACTGATTCTTTCCACTGTAAAAACTGTTTCTAGGAAGAGAAGGCAGATAATATGATTT
>VXAV01003083.1:10421-28238 GCA_013399715.1 Alectura lathami | reverse complement strand
CCTCTCATTTCCAGTTCTGTAGGAATCTGACATGAAAACTCCAGAAACTTAAAGTCTGTGTCTGCCAAGAAGAAAAGCAGAACATGGATAGCAACAGAATTATCTGTGCTCAGCTAACAGTCACTTGAATGGAGCATTTCCTATGCTTAGCTTTTGTAGGGGAAGGGTGTGACAACCAGCCCTTCCTTCCAAGGGAGGATCAAGCCCCAGGCCTGTTAGTAACACGTTGGCTTGGATGAACCAGGCACAGGCAAGTCTGAGGACAGTATCTAGCCCATTATCCAACAAAACCTATCTGGCTCTGTTGTGATAGGGGGAAATGGTTTCAGACTGAGAAAGGGGAGATTTAGATTAGATATAAGAAAAATATTTTTTTACGATAAGGGTGGTGAAGCACTGGCACAGGTTGCCCAGAGAGGTGGTGGATGTCCCATCCCTGGAGACCTTGAAGGTCAGACTGGACAGGGCTATGAGCAACATGATCCAGCTGTAGATGTCCCTGTTCACTGCAGGGGAGTTGGACTAGATGGCCTTTAAAGGTCCCTTCCAACTCAGGCGATTGGACTAGATGGCCTTTAAAGGTCCCTTCCAACTCAGGCGATTCTATGAAAGTACAAAAATCCTGAGCTCATCTGTATTGCTTATCTCATTGAAGCTAAGCTACAGGCAGGTGATATCCTGCATCAAAGACATGGAGTGTGCAGTATGGTAGGCTTACACCTTCACATACTGAGATATTCATGTCTCTAACTCCCACTGCCTAGTAACAGAAAGGACAGGAGTGTGTTTTTCCTTACAGGAGGCTGATGTAGAAAAACTAGAATGTGATCAATAGTGAAGGCACAGGGAAGGGAGAATGGGTCAGTTACAAATGCATAGCGCTGCTGTGTGCTGGTTGGTAGGCTGGTGCCTCTAATAAGTATTTTACCCAAAGGTCACTAGCGGGTGTGCTGTCACCAACTGCAAATACCAGATATTAAGATATATTTGTTTGATCGTTTTTTAAGTTTTAGCAATGGAATAGCAGCGCTGAAGCAGAACAAAGCAAAGCAGATTTTCCCTGGAATGGGGAAATAAAAAAGAAAGTAGAAAAATGAAAGTAGAAAAAAAACAAACAAAAAAAAAGTAGAAAAAAGAAAGTAGAAAGAACAAAAAAGAAAAAGAAAAAAAAAAGAAGAAGAAAAAGAGGAAAGAAAAAAAGAAAAAAGAGGAAAGAAAAAAAAATAAGGAAAAAAGAAAAAAGAAAAAAGAAAAAAGAAAAAAGAAAAAAGAAAAAAGAAAAAAGAAAAAAAGAAAAAAAGAAAAAAAAAAGAAAGAAAAAAGAAGAAAGAAAAAAGAAAAAAGAAAAAAGAAAAAAGAAAAAAGAAAAAAGAAAAAAATCAAAACCGAGCTTCCCTTTTCAGCCCTTTCTACTGAAGTAAACTACGAGGGCTGCTCTCATTAGGAGAGGAAATGCAGCACCTCCACAACAGGTTAGGATCACCCACACTTCTCAGTGAGAAAGGCCTTGTTTTGTGTTTGGTGGCTTAAACAAGCTCTAACACTGCAGAGATTTAAAAGCCTTGTTTCTCAGACACTCCATAGATTCTCAGCATGGTGATGCATTACAAAAAATGCAGATCATCAAAATAGATTATTAGTGATATCAGTATTTAATGACAAACTATCTGCTCAGCTGAATGAACCTCTCTGATCACATAGTTTAGATTCTTTTCTGGTTTAGAGTAAGACGATGCTTATTCGTGTAACTTGAGCATTACTGCTCTCTTCATTTTTATGTCAGGAAAAAAATGAAAGGGTTAAAAAAAACTCTTTTTTTCAAGACCATTCTAAGCTAAAATGTTCTGAGAAAATGTGCTTGCTGAAATCTGCATTCAGGAACTTGGTATCACATGGTATTGAGGTGGCATAACCACACCCATTTTTTCCTTTTACCTCAATGTACTTCAACTTAAATTTCTATTGTACATTTAACAAAATACTCTGCTGTTTTTGGCTGCTCCCCTTGATTCCATTTTCCTGCAGATTTTTTTTTTTTTTTTTTTTGCATCATGTTATCATCTGGATTCATAACAAGCCTTATTTTGTCAGCAAAGTAGCATGCACATTTTGCAGATGGCATAATTTGAGGAATGCCTCTCATTTCCTCCTCCAGCATGTAAGATCTCTGAAGCAGACTGTCCCACTCCCACTCTTGGATTTCAAGAAGATTTAGTCTTATTATTACTCTTGCTAACAGAAAACACTGGAATAGATTTTTTTTTATATCATTGAAAAGAGTGAGTTGCATCCAAATGTAAACATTTAGATAAATCACACTCATTTCAGTGACATTTTCCATTTTGTTATGAAAAACATTTCCACTAGCAATGTAATGAAAATTATTGCAGCTTATTTTACTTTTAAAAAGCCGTACATATTCTCTTCTTTTGGAGAGCTTGATTTTCTCACTTTTAACTTCATGCCACCTGTCTTTTTTGCAATGGAAAAACAAGAAAAAGGGAGTGAAATGAAAGTGGCTTTATTACATTTTACCAATGCTACTTCTTTCACTTTTATTCAGTTTTTCAAGCAGAAGGACAAAGCACAATTATAAATTTAAAGCAAAATTAATATAAATACAAATTAAACATTTCTCTTATTTCCCCCCTCTAAAAAAGCGAAACTATTTCAATCAGATACTCCACAGAAAGTCTTTTTCTCTATACTTGTTCTTGCTGAGGTCCTAAGGCAACCCAGCTTACACTATTCATGATCACCTGGCATAGAATCATGCAAGCTGGGAAAGACCTCTAAGATCATCTAGTCCAACCATCAACCCAACACCACTATGCCCACTAAACCATGCCCCTAAGTGCCACATCTACACATGTATGTTTATTTTCCTGTATTCCATTTTTTCTCTTTATTTTATCTTCCCTGTGTTTTTCCTTAATAACTTAAACAGCCAGCAGAAAATTTCAAGCTAATTTGTCAGAATGGAATATTCTTGAAATTCCACTAACTTCTGCTAAAAAATGTGAGTTGAAGAAAGCATAGAAGAGAGAGGTGTCAGTAAGTCATACTTACTTTCTCAACTCTGACTTGATATCAGAGTATCTGTATTTACGCTAAGCCCCGAGACAGGCATCCTCAGGAAACCAATACTGAGTTCATCTGTTTAAGGGCGTACATTTCTGATGAAGGTGTTTCCATTTGAAAAAGTCATAGAATCATAGAATCATAGAATCATAGAATGGCTTGTGTTGGAAAGGACCTCAGAGATCATCTAGTTCCAACCCCCCTGCCATGAACAGGCCTGCCAGCCACTAGCTCACTAGATCAAACTGCCCAGGAGCCCATCCAGCCTGGCCTTGAACACAGCCAGGGATGGGGCATCCACAGCTTCTCTGGGCAGCCTGTGCCAGCGCCTCACCACTCTCTCAGGGAAGAATTTCTTCCTGATCTCCAAACTAAACCTCCCCTCTTTGACTTTAAATGTACTATTGCTATCTACCTGTGTAAAAAGTCGGTCCCCCTCCTGCCTGTAAGCTCCTTTCAAGTATTGGAAGGCCGCAATGAGGTCTCCCTGGAGCCTCCTCTTTTCCAAGCTAAACAATCCCAACTCCCTCAACCTTTCCTCATAGGAGAGGTTCTCCAGCCCTCTGATCATTTTGGTGGCCCTCTGGACCCACTCCAACAGCTCCACATGCCCTCTGTGCTGGGGGCCCCAGGCCTGGACACAGGACTCCAGGTGAGGCCTCACAAGGGCAGAGTAGAGGGGGACGATCACCTCCCTCTCCCTGCTGGCCACCCCTCTCTTGATGAGCGCACTGCTGGCTCATGTCCAGCTTTTCATCAATCACGATGCCCAAGTCCTTCTCCGCAGGGCACTCGACGTTCTTTCTTCAGCCTCTGGAGGGCAAGGCAATGTGACCAGTAAAATCTAGGACCTAATTGTCATTCTGCACATGAGTTTCCCCAGGGGTCAGAAATGGGTCAGGTCTTGTTTAACGTCTTCATCAATAACCTGAGAGGAATCTGATCAGCGTTTGTAAACATAGGCTTCAAGAGAATGGGGCCAAGCTCTTTTCAGTGGTGCCCAACAACAGGACAAGGGGCAACGGGCACACAGGAAATTCCATGAGAACATGAAAAACGTCTTTACTTTGAGGCTGATAGAGCACTGGAACAGGCTGCCCAGAGAGGTGGTGGAGTCTCCTCCTCTGGAGACATTCAAATTTGTCTGGATGCTTTCCTGCACAACCTACGCTAGGGAACGTGCTTTAGCAGAGGGCTGGGTATGGAAGGTCTCCAAAGGTCCCTGCCAACACCTACAGTGACTGAGGGAGAAAAATCTGGCTTTGCTGGTTTACATTCCAGAGGTTACTGATATTGTGGGTGGCATGCTGAGATGCAGAAACACGGAGATCTGAAGTTAGGTGATGCAAACCCAGCCCTGGGCTAGTTTGCTGCCTTTGCAACTGTTTTGTTTCTCTCCTTTTTGAGGCGTTGCAGGAAGCAATTCCTAGAGACAGCTGTGACTTCAAAAGCTCATGCTTTCTAGCAAAACATCTAAACAAACCACCCCTTGGTTACTAATGCATTTCTGTAATTGTCTTTTTCAGCTATTCCTTTGATGCTTTATCCCTTAAGTGAAGGGAAGAAATTTAGCCCCTTCCTTCCTTCTGATTCACCATGGCAGAGAAATTTCAACATCAGACTCCAGCCCCCAGACTCTGAGTGCTGTTGCAGTTGCAAGTTGCCTTTAAAAGTAAGTCAGGTGGGTGTAGGAGGCATGTGATTGTTCAGATGTAATAGCACACTCCCGATTAGTAGGTAGCCAACTCTGCAGTCAGCTGTGATGGGAGCAGAGAAAAAGGAAATGATGTCAGAGAGGTGATGCAGTAGGAGTAGTTATTGCTACCTGGGTACCTCAAGAGCTAATGAATCCCACAGTTTCTCTTCTGCAGCATTATCATATGAATGAGACAGAAAGAGAAAATTCTGAGGGTGAGCTGGCTTCAGAATGAGAACTACTTCAGCTGCCAGCAGTTCATCTGCATTGACAGAGATCCAGGGAAGGGTGCAGGTGAAGAGTGGAGACCCTGAGAGCTCCTGCAGTCATTCCTGGTTCTATCCTAAATGTTGTACAGACATCAGGAGCCATAAGAACCTCTCAATTAGGCTTCTGTGTATCATTATTCTCTTGGCAATCTCAGCAGTGTTATATCTTCTCTCATATACTTCTAGCTGCATATTGCAGGTATGAACTGAGCAATTAATGCATCGGAGAACTGAAACAAAAAACAGGATGGAAAAAATAAATTTTCCTCTACTAACACTATTCAAAAGGAAAACAGATTTAAATAAGCCAGATTTAAAATGTTTCTTTTGACTCAGAATTAACTACTCAGATTACCTTCATGTGTTACGTGAACTATGAAAAGATCGACCATTTATTTTACAAGGAAGTCAATTTTTCAAATTAAAATATGTATATATGTTATTTTGAAATTAAGGGTGAATAGGTTTAGCTTAGAAAATGTCAAAACAGATGAGTTTGTTATTTTCAAAATGAAACATTTTGGTTAGAAAATGCCAAAGGGAGATACACTGACATTTAAAAAAATATTCCCACATGAATATTTTGCAATTTTTGGCTAAAACACTTTCTAATTTCAACATAATTCTGGAAAAAATATTATTTAAAATATTTTTTAAAAACTGCTGAGCAATTCAGAAGATATGAAGATCATCATCAGTCCAACTTTCTTATCTGTGATACCCCCATTACTTCCTCATATATTTGATTTTAAAAGTTCAGTTCTGTGCCAAAATGTCACCTGGACCAGCGTAGCGATGGAACTGCCATAAGAAATTTTGGCCAAGGAGCATGACCTCTCATTACTAATGGCCACTGCTACTAAAGACAGAAATAATCTAATTCAGTTGTACAAAATCATAGAATCATAGAATGGTTTGGGTTGGAAGGGACCTCAAAGATCATTTAGTTTCAACCCCCCTGCTGTGGACAGGGCTGCCAACCGCTAGCTCACTAGATCAAACTGCCCAGGAACCCATCCAGCCTGGCCTTGAACACAGCCAGGGATGGGGCAGCCACAACTTCTCTGGGCAGCCTGTGCCAGCACCTCACCACTCTCTCCGTGAAGAGTTTCTTCCTGATGTCCAACCTCAACCTCCCCTCTTTCAGTTTCAGCCCATTCACCCTTGTCCTACCATTATCCACCCCTGTAAAAAGTCGTTCCCCCTCTTGCCTGTAAGTTCCTTTTAAGTATTGGAAGGCCATAATAGGCAGCTCATACTCTAGTGGTAGTCTTAGGGATTACAGGCTGGTGATAGTGACTCTATAGCAAACAAGTAGAATCTGTTATCAAGAACAAGATCACTAAGTGTATGGCAAACATGGACTGCTAGGGTAATAGTCCACTCGAAATCCAGTGGAAAAGTATGCTTATACTTCCAAAAAGCTCTGCCTAAGAAGTTATTAAAAAATACAAGGTGTCACAAGACTGGAAAATAGCTCTTTTGTGGACTGATAGCTGCTTAAAAGGAAAAGTAGGGCTGAATGGCCACTTTGCAAATATAGAACATTGGGGTGAAATGCTATGGTGGTGATTTCCAGAAGGACCGCATAGGATTGCATGAATCAGCAGAAAAGTGCTGGATGAGCGTCCATGCAAATGAAAGTTAGGTGCTTAGGGAAAACAATCCATACCATACCTGTATGCTGCTGCACTCAAAATTATCAGTCAAAAGTCAGGAGTAATATCCTGGAATCTCACTGGAAGTTCTTTGAAATCACTGGCTTGGTGCTCCACAACAGCCAAAAATGCCAAAGAATTGCTTCCCATCATCAGGAATGGTTTCAAAAACAAGAGAGAGGGAGTCCTTTTGTTGTTACACAAAATTTTAGTACACTCACCTACTGAATAATGTGTACAGTTCTGGTCTCTCAGGAAAACCTCAGTGGAGGTAAGAGAAGGTCCAGATACAAGCAATTAAGCTAATCAAGAGTGGGGAGTAGTTGCCCTTAAAGGAGAAACCTAAAAAAAGGCACAGAAACCCTTCAGTCCAGAGAGAAGATTAAGATTTACAAAATCATGAAGTTGACTGATAAAGCAAATAGGGAACAGTTTTTTTCAACAAAATCTGAAGATCTGAAAACAAGCCAACTCGCTTGTTAATCCTGCAGACCGAATACGGAATTTGCTGCTGCAGTGGAGTCGGACAAGAAGAGTCGGATGAAAAGGAATTAAACAAATTCAAAGGCAAAAGTTACTCAAAACAGATTAAAAAAAAAAAAAAAAAAAAAAAAAAAAAAAAAAAGGAATTGGCAGAGATGTCCCATCTACTTTCTCTGATATAACAGCTATAAAAGCAAAGGCAGTACGAGAGGATCAGACTGAAGAAAGTGGCCAAGGTTTTTACCTTCCTTACATGACACCTCATAATTCCACTCCTGAAATGGGAATTCTTTGCTAGAAGGAATAGAGGTCTTCCATCCTTATGCAAGTACTGGGCAACAGCAAGATATGCTGCTGAGGTTTGATGCCAAGATTTCCCTTTTACCAAGTTGAATATATCTTATTTCAAAAACATTATTTCATCTGAGTACTGTGGTGACCCAATTATAACAATGGAAATATTATAAACAAGTGTGTAACAAGTATATTCAATTATTCTTCATGGTAATAAGCAGCCAGTTTGACTCAGGAACAATTTGCTAAATATGTATTAAGCCATCTATTAATCATTATTACTTCAGGTAAATTATGTATAAATACCGGAATAACTGAGCTAGATTTCAGTGGCTCTGCATCAATTTTATACTTTGTGGGTTTGAATTTGGGAAAAAATGGATTCGTTAACCCACTTGAAAAGTTCATGTGGATTTTCTTGGTTATGATTACTTATTATGGAAACATTCTGTAAAATTTTAGTGTCTGTGTTGACATTTTTGGAATTTTCTAAACTCATTTTTGCAGAAAACTTCCCTAATTGTTAACCCAATTAAATCAAGCATGTTTTATTTTAAAAATAATAGTAATAATAATTAAAAAATCCACACAAGGAAACACAAGAAAATCCAATTGAACTTTCCAAGCGGGTTAGTGATTTCACACACATGCACTGTGTGGCCCTTTTCTCACTATTTTCCTGGAGGTAATCCCATTAACTAAGACACTCTGTCACTTTCCAAGTGATCATTATGTGTTTCTTCCAAAGGCCACACACATCTGCTCAAATCTGATTGCTGCCACAAGAGTCCAGACCTCAAGAATGAAGAAAAAGGTGGTGAGGTTAAGTAGAGGAGTTGAAAGCCACTTCATGAAGCACAGCAACAAGTTGGCAACAAAAGAAAACATTTCAGACTGACACAATGTTTTTCCTTGTTTGGCCAAGTTTGCTCTGCTCAGCTTTCATTTGCTTTCTGCTGTACCCACCTTCCCTTCATGTCCATTCAAAATTTCTTTTTTTTTTTTTTTTTTTCCCCCTTGGATTCCTTCTTGCTCTGCAAATCCTTTTCTCCACCAGCTCTTCCCTTCGCTGCTGTTTTCTCATTCCTTTCCATCTCATTACTTTTCCACTGCATCTATTCTTCTCCTTTATCCACACACAAAGCCACGGCTCAGTCTGAACAATATTTCATTTGCAACCTGCTCCCTATAGCAGTGAATGAACCAGAACCCTTTGCCAGCCTGGGAGAAAACCAGGGATTAAGCATCTTTAACGAGATTAAAGTTATTCTGAAAAGACCTTGAATTATGTGATCATAAAGCAAAAGGAAGACAATGATCTTGATAGCAGTATGAAAGGCTTTTAGCTAAGTGTTTTTTGAATTGCAGCATAATGCTATGATGGCCCATGTTTTTGATGAACTCTTAGAATTCTGCATGATTTGAAGCAGCCTCAGGACAACAGAGAAAAGTATTAGAGATTTTAGGCTGTTAAAGAGAGTCAGGACAGGGGTGATTTCTTTTCATGCTATAATTCCTAGTAACAGCCATGCTTTTTGCAGGTTTTTGAGGGAATTAGTGTCCTGGGAAGCTCATCAAGGATACACAGGGTCAGTATTTGCTGGCTGTGTCTCCCTTACAGCCACCAGCAGGCACACGGGTGCAAGGGAGCATGGTACAAATCATTTTTTATGTTTCCATGTGTGCAAAAGACCCTGCTGCTTTGTCTGGCCGTTTGAACAGTGAAATACAAACGGAAACCACAGCAAGTGCTGATCCCTGTGATGGATTTGTGAGAACTCTGTAGGTCTCACTGGATAAATACCAGTATCAGTAATCTCATTCTACTTCAGCTTACTTACCAAATTACACTTGGTGGGTTAACACCAAATTAGCATGGTAGTCACATATTGCAATCAAAGACCTTGTGCACAAAGGAAATTGTACAAAACCTCCCACTGTTGCTGACGTCTGAATCAGTAATGACTGCAGAGCTGCCTTCTAGCTCCTTGTCATGTCACGGTTGAAAAGCAAATCTGGAGTCTGCTAACTCAGGATAAGACCTGGTACAGACAAACTAATGTGTGATAAAATGTTAAGCTGGCTACATGAGTTATTTTATTATCCTGGTTTAGCAGTGTCCTCAAGAAAAACACTCAAACTCTGCCCCTTGGTCAGAGATGAGTAGTTGTCTCCTCCTGAGGCACGATTATAGCACAGGTGCCGATGTGTGAAAGAGGAACACGTTAAGTAGATTGGTTAGCAATGTCCTGCTGATTCACTGATGGAGGAACATTTTGTGGATTTTGATTAAATATCTCTTGGGAAAAAGGAAACAGAACACAATGTTCAAATATAGAGGAAACTTCCTCTCTGACCTTTCCAGCAGATAACATTCTAATTCTTCACCTCCTAATTACTTTTGCTCTTACTTTTCCCTCCCTCAGACTGTATATTCTGTTAAATAATATAAAATAAAATTAAAATGAGGAACCCAATTCTACTTTAGTTAAATGAAATGTTTAAATGAACCCAAGCTTTTGACCTTAAAAGACACTTTTTAAAAGTAGTGGTCATTTTCATAAATTCCCTCACACTGAACAGTCCAACTCCTTTTGCATCCGATGCTAATGTAGGAAGAGAAAACTTTTGAAGTAAGGTTTTATACAACTGTTTAAATGTTGTGTATTTTCACTGCAAAATACCATTTTAAGAAACACTAGAAAGATATTAGCAAAATATGGAAGAATAGTTGACCACTGGTGTCTTATATGCCTCCTGGATATACGATTATCAAGTATTTCTTGAAATAGTTCCTTTCTGTTATTATCATCCTATGAATTTTCCCAGCTGACCCCTATTCTTCACCTAACACTTTCCATGTGGTCCCTTAAAGACCATGTGGTCCCTTTGAGAACTTGATCCTAAATCTTCATGACTGTTCTGACACCCATACAGATTGAGAATTTTGAATAAACTTCAGGAATTTGGCCTAATTTCTTTCCTCTGCTAAATGTCCCTCGTGGGAATGCAGTAATGAAAAGACTACAGTGCAGTCCTGGACTATCCAAGCTGGCTTTAAAAACAGTTGTGGGACAAGCTAATATGATACTGTAAGTCATTACGTTTTTATGAAATATATTATTTTTCCCCAATAATGGTTTTTTATATTATTATCATAATATAATACTCAAGGTGAGGCCACACCATTGTTAAATATATCAGGAGAATCACCTCTTTTGACCAGTGGCTATGCTGTGTTTAAAGCATCCCCAAATTAACTAAACTTGCTTTGACCTCTGTATGAAGCACGAGATGCCCATTAGCTCCTCACGCATAGGGCCATGCATTTTTGGCTTATCACACCTGCAGTTCTCTACGTCACACACTGCTGGGTAACCAGACGTGTGACCCATGTTGGATCAAGGCATGTACCCCAACATAGCTGCTGTGACATGGAAGACCTAAAGTCATGCCCTTACCCCAGAGTTGTTGCTGTCATTGGCCTAACCACCAGCTCCACTCTCATCTCATCCTTCAGCTCTGTGCCTCTTTCTCAATGCATTCATTTCCTTGTTTGCAGGAAGCGCAAGTCACTTCTGTTGTAGACTTCTTCACAGGAGGACCACGGAAACCCATCTGGCTCAAGGACTCCCCTTCATGCATAACAGGGTGCTCCATACCCAGAGCACAACTTCCCTGAGTGCAAACTGTGCCCTGAACATCTCGCAATGTGCCAAAACCATTGCCACCTTTTTATGAAGCAGACACTTGGGGAGCTGTGAAGAAACAAGCTCCTGTAGCTTTGCTGTTCCCCATCACTCTGCAAATATATTACCATGGTGTGAGGCACAGCAACCTCTATTCAATGTACCAAGCATGGCATTACGTTCTGCTCCACGTTCCCTTCTGCTTTTGATGTCAGTGCTGTCACTTCCGACTTATACCGATAAGCCAAAGAGGAATAATCCAGGTGTGACTGTCTAATCACACAGGTCCCATCGAGAAGAACAGTGAAGTTGGTCTGGACACCACTGGGATTCCCAGCACATGAACACAAACACTGTCTGCATATACCTGGGGCTGAAAGTGCACTTGTGTATGGGTCCTGAGGTGCAGAACCACAGTTGTAAGCCCTGTGAAGCAATTTAAATAGTACGTGCACTGTTTTGAAAGCCATAAGGCCCCTACTTTGTGGGAGGTGGGGAATANAATAAATTTAAAGCCTGTTCAAGTAAAGAAAAAACATCATGCTTAAGATCCAGATCACCTTCAGAGGTGCTTTCTTGCTTCCCTTTACATGCAAACATAACCCGGGTATAAACAAACCTCAATTTAACTCATAACTAATTTAAGAAAATACTTGTTATGAGCCTAGAGCTGAAGCACAAAAGGGAATTTACTGGCTAATTCCAGAGCTCTTAGAGCCTCACTCTCCCAAGGTAGGTGCTTTTTGAAATCACATCTGCAGAAGACAAGCTGAACTAAAGCTAAATATATTCTTCCTTTTTCACAGAGGCAGAGAAAGACAGACTCGCTTGCCCACCGTCATTCCTTTGGCAAAGGTGAAAATCAAACCAACTCTCTCGATTTACAGAATCACAGAATGTTAGAGATTGGAAGGGACCTCGAAAGATCATCTGGTCCAATCCCCCTGCTGAAGCAGGAACACCTAGATTTCTCTCTCTTAACAGCATGAGAGGATCCAAGAGTTGCAGCTTTCCTTCAAGCTCAACTTTTCTGAAAGTACAAAAGGGAACAAAGAAGTAGTTTGCCAGCTAGAGTTTTAAAATTTTTTGACAGGAGTGTGGATAATACTATTAATTAAAATACTATTACTGTACTTAGTGGGAATTATTTGGCTGAAATAATTATGAAAGACAACATGTCATTATGCCATCTCCATGATGTACAAACAGTAACAGCATCTACTGTAACTTCCTATGGCAATAGCAATTAGATACAGTTCTAATTTAACTCATTGTAATGAGCCATGACTGGAAACAGGACTCAATAAGAGACTGCAGCTGTCGCATCCTGGAGAGATCCTGTCTGTGGCCTTGGTGGAATGCAATGTCAGAGGCTGAAGGTTTACAGGGAGGCAGAGCTGACACGGGCACTTGAACATGGAGCATGGATCCAGACTCATGGAGAGCATGGGGTAGTCTTACAGGAAACAGAAGTATTGGCTTCAGCTTCTTTCAGCTTGGTTCTCTGTTGTCAGTTTACCAACAAGTCTGTAAACCAAAACCTATGTCCATTTGGTATGGAGAAGGCCTCTCTGTCCTCTTTTGTTTGGATCATGCCATGGAGTCACCTTCACTTCTCCCTCTCCTGCTCTGCTCTTAATATTGTACTCCATTAGACAGTGTTACTTCTATATATTTCTTTCCTATTGCATGAAACAGTCTTGCACTGGACAGTGTGACTTTCCTGTGTTCAGAGCAGGGATAGCTCCAGGTGTGCAAGATCCCTACCCTTCATGGTGCAGAGTATGATGTCATTAGGAAATGCAGATTTGAAGGTTACAGCTGCTCAAATTCTGTTGCCTCTGTTAGCCCAAAGAAAAACGCACACTTGCAAAAAATGAAAATTGTAGGAGAAGTCGAGTTTCTCTGCTTAGCTGACTTTCTCCAAGCTTAAGTAAGTCTCTTTCCGTTGGTGCCAGAATGTCCTCTTGTATTTCAGACTTGGACTGGTGAAGTTGTTATGAACTGCAAAGACATAGCCAGACAAAGAGAGGCTGCGTGTAGATAACTGTCAGCGCTTGAGTTGTGGCTTAATAAATCATCTTCCCAGCTCTCATCTTCTCTGTAGGACTTCACTTCGCTTGGCCAGTGACCTGCTGCAGGGTTTCCTGTATTCCTATATTCTCAAAGTGACTAGAGATGGTGAAAGGAAATAACTACAGCCACACGAAACTGCACGGTGTGTTTCTCAGCAAACCAGACTGCTCCACAAAGGGCAGCCCTCCTCTGCTAGCAGACTTTGTGACTGGGGGGTTCCTGGGCAATGCCTTTCCTCTGTCTTTCTCGTTCTGCTTCTCAATAAATTACAGTCCAATAACTGCTAGCTGGTATATATATCAATGAGAAATGAAATGTGAGTCTTTGCCAGGGAATGAGAGAAGAAAAAAAGGAGCCAAATGTACAGTTAACTCCTTTTAAGTTCTTTTCATAGGTAACTGAATGCACTTTGCTAATTTAATCTAGTCATAAGTACTGACAGTATTTTATAGAGATGTATTTTATGGCTGGTATTATTGATAATGAGAGATGTATATTGAAATTTTGGATGGAAAGAGATCCACATCCATCACTTTGCATTTTTATTACTAAATTGAAATTTGCAATATAAAGAAAAATGGATTTAGGGATCATTATATAAATATGTATCTATGCTCAATGATATATATGAATATATATTGATCTATAGCGATGGAAAGAGATACATGCACACGGTGTATTTCCATTTTGATGATTGCTGGTGTGTGCCAGAAAACTGATGGAAAATTTGCACAGAATTGCTAATTGTTATCTGTAGGAGACACTTTTAGGCTTACATCCCTGATGATTTCATATCATCTGCGTGGATGGGGGAAAGGAGGGCAGTGAGCTGGTGTCACAGCAAATCCTTGGCGTCCTGCTGGAGGCATGTTGTTTGGTCAGCAGTGCATTGCGTCTAATGCATTGGGAAATTATCACCTTAGGCACTGAAGGTACCAGGGGGCTTTGAAGAGATGCTTTCATGTCTGAATACCATGAAAATTTAGACCCAGCTTTTAAAAGGCAGCAACAGCTTGAATGAACAGGACCACCTTGTTATTTTAGCATTTATCAGACTTATATATGAGAGTTTAAAAATTAAGTCTCATCTAAGGTAGTTTTCCTGGACCAGTTTTCAGTCAGTGAAAAAAGATCGGCACTTTCAGGAGGTTGGTTCTTCCCAACTATTTCAGACATTGACTCACTCCAACTGCCTTAGATATCGACCTGAGGAAGAAGGTTAGTCACCTCCTATAGATAGTTACTACTTGCCATTGATTAGTAAAGACAAACAGATGATGATTTGGACCACACATCTGATGTTTGGGTGCCTACAGTTAGGCAAGACAAACCCCCTTAATTGAGACCTAGGAGCTGTAACACAATAACATGTAAAAGAATGCTTAAAAACCACAGAAGATATTTTTTGGAAAAACAAAACAAAACAAAACAAAACAAACAAACAAACAAACAAAAAACAAAATCAAGGTCAAAAGCATTTTATGTTCCCCGCAACATAGTGTAAGAATGAGAACTATTTTTTTTTCATCACTCCCCACTATCTGTATCATGCAAGATGGCTACACATGGACTGGTGAGATATAGAGAGGAAATCAAATTGTATATGCCTTGCTCTGTGCTCTGGAGAAGTTTAGTCTAGAAATGGAACAGTATTTGGGAAATAAGAAATAAAAAATAAATAACGTCCTGTCTGTAGGAAGAATTGGTGCAGGAAAAGGCAGCTATTTTATCATGGCTAGTTGAGGGAGTTATTCTGGGAACTCACAGAAGTGAAATGTGGTATCCGTGAATATAGATCCTGAACACTAAATTACATTTGGGTGGATCAAAGGCTTTCCAGATTTTGTGACATTCTGCAGTTTCAAAGTGATTTCCAGTTCAAGAGTAATAGTAGATACAGAGGATGGACATAAGGAACAGAAAAGGAAATGTTTCTTAAAATAGAATCCAGGCTCAACATGAAAAAAATAGGCTAACAAAATATTTCTCTTGAATAAAAATTGTATTTCTCCCTTTTACCTCTTAAAATCACTGAAAATATCTAACTATTCCTCTTGGGAAAAATATATGTACATATTGATACCTAAATCCAATTGCTGCAGCACAGAAAAACTTGTTGGCAGTATTATCAAAATTTGGCCTTTCAGGGAAAAGGATGGCTGCTTCTGAATGCACATTTTCAGTACAGCTGACATCTTTTTTTATTTTTTTTTTTTTTTTTGGTGGCATGATAAAAAATCTGTTCCATCAAAACTTTTCTGAGTAGCTGTGAGGGAGCAGCTGTGGGAAGCAGGCTGCTGGTACATGCTGTCTTCTTCTGGCTAGGGAAAAGATAAGTGCAAGCAATTCCTTTTCTTCCCAAAATATGCCCAGGGATACTGGCATCTCCCCTTTCGATACTAGTCCCAGCTACTCTTACAGATGCAGGTGCTCTCTCCATCCCCTGTCTGCGCTGGTGAAGTCCTTTCTCCTAAGTCCCTTTTCCCTCTTTCCCCTTTCCCAACACCCACCAGGTCTCATCCTGTGTCCCCCTTGGAGCCAAGCCACACCCTCGTGGGTGCTCTTTGGAGCTTGTCTAAAGGACCCTGAGAGCTGGACACCCTCATGGCATCCACAGCAGGGACGTGGTTGCAGTTTCCACGAGCACCACTGCTTTTAACAATCCTGAGAGTTTATTTCCTGGGTGACACAGCCATCAGCTGGCTGGATTTAAAATGACAGCAGCGTTCATTCAGTCCCAGCCCTCCCAGCTTCATCAGTATGGATTTTTGCCTGGTGAGAGGGATGTTACTTGAAAGAATGGCATCCTGTATCCTGATACCGCGATGCTCTGCTCAGCAAAGCATATCCCAGGGCTATTGTGGAAGCAGTTCCTGCGGTGTTTAAACACATAGGGCTCATATACTTGCATATGAAAGCTGTTTGCTTGCTGTGCAGCTTGTCTCCTATCCAGCAGGGAAGACAAACCTTTCTGTGGTGAAGCAATACAGTCCTTGTTAGTGCCTGTACTCCTCATATTTAACAACCTCCTGGGAACTTCCCAGGCAACCTTTCCCAGGGGACCACAGTAGTTCTTGGAGGACATGGTAGCCTCCATCACAGTGTCGTGGTTTTCCATAAGTATTCCATATGGTGACATCGTGTTGTAAACTGACAGAGTTGGAGAGCTGCTGAGGGAGAACTACAGCTCCCAAGCTGCTCCTGTCCAAGCGTTCTTCCCTTTTTACCTCCAATCACCGTTGTGGACTATACTGCCAGGAAATTCTCCCTTGTCCTTGTACAAGTATTTTCCATTTTTGTCAGATTTATTGCTCTCGATTACTTTCATATTGTATTATCTCACCTTCCTTTGCCATTTTAAGTAAAACACTTTTAAATCAACTCAGCGCCTGCTCCTTTCTCACTCCTCTACCCTGCCTTTGTGAGGGGACGTGTGGGTGAGGGGACTAGGCACTGTCATGGGACAATCTTTAACCGACCCTTGACACACAGGAGCCAAGAATTCGGGTGGAATCTCCAATCCTGCTTCAGTAAGCTGAAAGCTGCCTGTGTGTAACACAACACTCCTCTAAGGGTTGCCCCATGCTTGCTTCATTTTTTTTTTTTTTTCACTCTGCGTAGGGTTTGTTACAACAGCATTTCTCTGTCCCCTGCACAGCTGGCTGTGCCTCCAGAGGCAGTCTCAAGAAGCAGAGACAAAACCAAATCCTCTCTGCGTTCAGCCCTTCTTAGGCTACTAGAAAAAGATGCACCCCAAGACACAGCTTCTTCTCCAAGACACTTTTTGTGTTGTTTGAAAGAGGCCACTGACTCTCCCTCCAATACATTTGTCTCAATTCACCTTTTTCAAAGATCTGCAATCAAAGTGACCAAGACAATGGCAGGGACCATTCATAGTGTGCAGAAAACACAAGATCTTTCTCTCAATAAATGTTTCGCAGTGGGTAGAAATACTTTTCTTGACACCGTTGCAAGATGGTATAGCAAAGAAACTTCTCCAAGGGGACATTTAACTGTGTCTCCTAATTGGACAGAGACCAAGCTGGAAACACTACAACAGGTGCAAGGTGTAAGTAATTCTACATCTTCTGCCACTGGTCATCGAGGGCAATAGGAAGAACAGAAGGGCACCTTTGGGGTAGTCCTTTCCTCTGTTATGTCCTTCACTTTTACAGAAATGAGCAGGATTTGCATTTACCAAGTTGCAGACTGCATCCAGATGCTTGCATTCAGCAGACCTTCAAATTTCCCTGTTACTCTACAAATCCTCAACCACAGCATACTGATGACTCTATATCTTTGATACACATTAACCTGGGGAATCTGTGATCTCTTCCAGCCACAGAAGTTGAGCAAGAGATGATTTCACATGTCAGAGACGTTAGACATTACTCACTCCAATGGTGATGGCACAGGATCTCCTTCAGCATTTTCCTGTTTTCATTTACATGAGACACTGAATAACCCTTGGAGAGAAAGGGGTGGATATCATGACATGCCCAGAATTTAAAATAAATTAATAGATAGATAGATAAATAAATAAATAAAAGGCTTTGCAGGGGGAGGCAGCT
>VXAV01003082.1:91071-106623 GCA_013399715.1 Alectura lathami | reverse complement strand
GGTGCGGGCAGAGCCCTGGCTGCCGCGCCGCGGGCTCTCATGGCAGGGCTGGCTGGGGCCGCGTGGTCTGCCAGCTTCCAGCAGCAAGGCTGGTGACCGCTCATCTTCCCCAGCTGTGCAGAGCGCTCAGCCCACATCAGCTGTAAAATCCTGTGGGCTGTGAGCAGAACCTCTGACTGCTGCCCCGACACGCTTCTGAAATGAAACGGCTTCACTTAGCGTGACCAGAAGGGCTGAGCAGAAGTAGTGGGAGCTCTCTATTTTTCAGCCGTACAATTTTCTTTGAAATGATGTAGGCTAATAGTACATGTTCCAAAACCCTTTTCTTTAACAAAGCCAATTAAATAACATTTCCCATATTCTGCTTTCTTCAGCTAGGTTGCTGCTTCCAGGAGCAGAAAAACGTGGTCATTTAGCAGGGAAGAAATAGAAAACCGGAAATCCGGGGGTGCTGTGCACAGTTCTCATCCACCTCTCGCTTTGCTCCCCCTCACCCCTCTGCTTCCTGAGGAGAAGGATACCTTTGGGAACGCTGCTGAAACAAATGGGGACACTAAGTCTATTTTTCTTACAAAGAGCATGGGTGCTCTGATCTCTTCTTTTAACGGCAGTGAGATAAACTGATGGAGCTTTATGGTTCTGGTTGTTTTAACCTGCTGCTCGTTAAATAAGAACACATAACTCTTACGCTTGGCAACAGAAATCCGTGTGCGTTCTGCGCGCGTCCCTCAGAGAATTCGCTAATGGCCCTGTTAGTATTACTGCACATGCTTTTTCTTCACAAGATTTTGCGATGTTTGGGGGGGAGGTTGTGTTCAGCAGGGTCAGATGCTTTACGTTACTGTGGAATTTCGCGCTCCTGTTACACTGCATCGTCTGAGCCTGCAGACGGGACGGCGCGCGGAGCTTGCCCCGGTGCCCGGTGGGCAGCGTGGGAGGGTGGTGCCTGCAGCAGCGTTTGAGCCTCGCCTCGTTGCAGCAGGGATGAAATGGAGCGGTTCTGCTGTGGCTGTTTGCCTTACATTGGCCGTGTGCTGTTACAAATGGGCTGGACTCTGGTTCTGTAGAATCAGGTTTCTGCATCACAGAGAAATTTTGGCTCGGCAGCACCCAGCTGTAGCTCTGGTGTTGCGGGGGCCAAGCAGCGTGTGTCCGGACCCTAAAAGAGGAGCACAGGTTGTGCTGTGGGCCGGCTGCCGCTGCCACGTCACCTCTGTGTCCTTCAGCCAGCGTCAGCCGCTGTTAAGTGCAGCCAGTGAGAGCTTTATGCGTTCTGTGGGATCTCTTCTCCTGCCATCTCCAATGAAAAATAAACAAAGCAGCTTAAGCACGCAACGTGCTAAACAGAATAATGTTCCATGAAAATATTTTTCCAGGAAATCTGGGGCAAGAGCTGTCTTCTAAAGAAAGCCTATTAGGCTTGGCAGCAAAAAGGCTTTGGAAGGAGTTCTTTGGGAGACATAATTGAAAGATTTTTTCAAACGTATGTGTATTTTTTCCTCTCTATTTCTGGGTAATTTTAAGAAATCCCTCCTTCCTTAAATTGAATACTTCTTGACATCAGAACTCTTTGGCTTTAAATACCAGTTAAGCTGCTGCTGTGCCGATTTGACTTTGCCTTTCTGTTAAATGTAAAACAGTTTTTAATCTTCTCATTTAGATGTTTTAATAGAAAGTAAATGTTTAACTTGCTTTGCTGTTGCATCCAAATCTTTAATCCATGGGAGCATTTATAATAAAATGAAAACATTCCTTTGTTTAGACAAAGCCTTATCAGCCATCTGAGAGATGTTTTGAAGGGTTTGTTTTAAGTGGCGATGTTTTCTGGATGGATATTACATGCACGTGCGTGTTGTTTTAGGCAGCGACGAGGTACGGGTGTCTCTGGGTTTGAATCCAGAGCACTGAATGCAATTGTTTGCTGCGTGCAAGTGGCTTCTTCCAGATGAGAGGACAGGTTTCCCCTGTGAGCTGCGCAGAATGTTCCCGGGGCTCTGCTTCCAGGCGATGCCTTCTGAAGAAATCTGAACGACCCTGTGTATTTCTGCTTACAGATCGGTACGCAACATCCAGGTTGCTTTTCCATAGCTGCATCTTCTGTTATGAGACACAAAAAGCTGATGATGGCACTGCTTTGCAAGAGGCAGAAAGACCCCGCTGGTTTTGTCTCCGGGACGGGGACGTCATTGTTACTCGTAACGCCAGCCCCAGCCTGCTCTGCTGTAACGGTGCCTAAGGAGCCACATCTGAAAGTCACCAGGGGGAAGCCGAGAGCGAAGGCAGGCAGGAGCCTCCGGTGCAAAGGCAGGTGCTGGCGTTGGCCCTGGTGACAGGGGCAGGAGCAGCAGCTATCGCCGTGTCAGGTGGAAGCGGAGGTTTCAGGCTGCGCTGCCCGAGGCTGAGCCCGGGTGCCTGTGAGCGCTCGGTAACCCCGCGGAGGGGCAGCACGGCAGCCTGCCGCCACGGGCACCGCCGAGCTGCCCTGATCCTTCTGTGCCGCCACGGTGCGGTGCAGGCTGGCTGTGTGAGGTGTACATCGGTGTGTGAGCTTTGTCGTCGGCATTGCAGAACCACCCTGACATCCGGATTTGAAGACGCATAACCAGTAAATGCGGTGCTCGATTCAATATTTGCCATGTTTCTACCATTTAAAAACAGCACGTTAATACAGGTTTGTCTGGATGAATACAGTGCTCTGATACTCAGGCTTGTAAACTGTGAAGCTCTAATTATGTAAGTGCTGGCGTTATAAATAGCTCGGCACATCTGGCAAGCCTCGGTCGCCGCACGCCGGGTTGTCGTACGCGGTGTAGTAAAACTCGAGGGCGGTTCCGCGCCAGTGGTGCTGGTTCTCCTGCTCTCTGCTGCCGGCAGCCCGGCCCGGGGCTCGCTGGGCGCGGGGAGCTGGGTGCCGGCGCTGCCCTCCCCACGGCATCGTTCCGTTCGCCCTCGCGTGCCAGGAGCTGCGCCCTGCCCGTCGCGGGCGTGGAGCAGCGGGAGCTCGAGCTGGGCCCTGCGGCGGTTCTGTTCCCCAGTCGGTCCCTGCGGGCCCAGGTCGTGCACCCAAGTGGTGGTCGTAAGTCAGAATTTTTATCCCTGCTGGCTGTAGGATTTCAGGTAGAGCTGCATCTTCCTCGCAGGTGAAGGCTGCTTCCAGATGCTTCATCTCTTGGAGTGGGCTCATAGTGTACTTAGGCTTCTGCTATCCTTGGCCTTTTTTTGTTAAAGGGAAGTGGGGGGGGAGGGGTTTGGAAGAAATGTGGGTTTTTGCTGGCTTGTTGTTACTGCCAACGTAATGGGCAGAAATCCTATTTTGACCTGAAATAAAATGACAAGTCGTTGTAGGGTGCAGCACATACAGCGAAATAAAGTGGTTCCTTTCTAGGCTTGTTCTGCCCCACTGATACAGAACATGAGGTTAGGCTGGAGCTCCTGCCGGCAGTGCAACAACCGTGCCAGTAATCCTTGTCGTATAAGTTATAAGGATATGAGTTTTAATTGATCTGTTGGGATGAAGGCAGGTAAGACAAGATGATTATTCAAAAGAGCAAAGAGGGGGCAGATTTTCCTCTGCATTTTTCTAATTTCTTCAGGTTTGTGATGGATACCCAAAAAGTTTCGTTTTCCAAAATCAGAAGAAAATGGCAGCCAGTTTCACTGCCCTCAGAGGAAAAAGTCCACGTCTCCTGGGATCTCCCCCCCCCCTCAGCGTGTCCAGGTTCGGTACTGGGTGGCTAACGCAGGCGTTCTGTGCTCTGCTCTGCAGGGCAGCTGGGAGGGAGCTGGCCGCTGCCCTCTGCTGTCACATCCGAGCCTGATGCATGCGCTGGGCACCCCGGAGCGGGGTCGTCAGCCCTTCTGCAGCGTGCAGCACCGTGCCTGGCTCGTACGTCGGTGAGTGGGCCGTCCGCATTGGTTTTGGAAATCCTGTGTCCTTAAAATACCACGCCAGGGGGTGGAGGAGACTTTGATTTATGGGAGCGGGGAAAGGGCAAGGAAGCTGTTAAATTCTGTGCTTTTTTTCTCCTGCAGGGTGGCTGAGCAGGCCTTACTGGGGTTAGAGCTGCGTCGCCAAGAAAAACAATTTCCAAGCAGTGTTTCGCTGGGGCAGGGGCAGGTGCGGGCGCTGCAGTGGGTGAGGCTGGCAGCTGCGCTGGGTGCAGCTCCAGTAGGTTGTGCTGAGCCAAAATAAGGAATGTTTTGCATTCAGGCTAATCATGGGCACGAGGGAGACTGCAGTTCAGATGCAGAACTTGGCGGTGTTTTGGCTTTATTGCTCTGGCTCTGCTTGGAGTTCCTGGCTGTTGCGTCTGAGGTTTCCATACTCTGAGCCGTTCTTAGTGTTCTCCTTATTGCAAAGCTGGCACTGGCTGCTTTCAGCCCTGGGGGGTCCCTGGGTTCCCGGGTGCCCTGCGAGCTGGGGCGAGCCTGGGCCGTGCTGGCCTTGCCACTCGCTGCTGAGAGGCGTTTCCTCCACGTTGCCGTCTGCCAGAGCCGCTGCTGCCGCTCGCCTCCGTCTGAAATTGAAATTTCTGTCTCGGCTCCGCGCTGCCTCATGTTGCTTTGAAGTAGTCTCAAGTAAACATTTGGGGGAAACCTCACGCTTATTTGAGATGAAACGTATAGCAGCCTGAGAAATTAGCTAGCTGCTCGAGTGTATTTTGGTTCTGTAGTTTTTAATTAGCGTGCTGCCAGTTTCACATCGCGAGGGTTGGAAGGAGCGGAGCCAGGGGATAGAGCGTGGAGCAGGGACTGGGGACAGGGTGCAGAGCGGGACGGGGCACAGAGCAGGGATGGGCCCCGGCCGCGGGCGGAGGCGTGAGCGTTGGCCGTAGGAGGGGACTCGCTGCGTCAGACGGGTTTCAGGAAAATAATAGGAGTATTATGGAAGCAATCAGGTGTAAGTTACCCACTTGGCATGTTGGAGGTAGGATCCTCCCTCCCGTACAAGGCCAAGTGACTCTTAATTCATCCTCTGGGATTTCACGTTAAAATGTGTTCACTGCCAGCTGACAAAAGAGTCAAGCTCAGATTTATTACACCAGCACCTGCAGTAAAAAATGACAGATGATGAAAATGTATTTAATTATCATTCAGTGCCACATCTCTGTCTGCTTCAGTCTCGGTGCTGCAGCTGTTGGCACACACTTTATTTTAAAGTCAATGTGCTTATCTGGAGAAGAGCCCGAGCTCCCTGAGCAAATTGACTTGTGGGAGAAGGAAAATGGGGAACTCTTCCGAGGAGCAGCTGAACAAACGCAGATCTGTGTAGCGTTGCCTTGCACTACCTGCCCGACGCATTCAGTGTCCCAGCAACTTCTCTTCTGTGAGCCGCACGCCCTCCCCGTGGCCCGCGGTGGGTCCCTGTGGTGGATCCCTGTGGTGGGTCCCCGCGGTGGGTCCCCGCGGTGGGTCCCTGTGGTGGGTCCCTGTGGTGGGTCCCTGTGGTGGGTCCCCGCAGGGGGTCCCCGCGCTGCCGCTGCCCGCGTTGCGCTTCAGGTGCGCCGAGCACGCGCGCTGCTCCAGGGTGCGGCTGTATCGCGCGGTGCGCCAGGGACGTGCTGCCTGAGGCCGCGCCGCCTCCTGTCCCTCAGCTTCCAGAGGGGTTTTGTCCTCTCGCTGCCCTTAGGTGCAAGAAGGGTTTCAAACCAGGGTGGTTAAATGTGCCTGCCTTTGGGAACAGCCTTTCACAAGACCTGATAACCCCGATTTTAGCGGTTCTGGCACCGTCGCCATTAGTCTCAGCGCAAAGCGGTGTGCTCTACGAAAGTCCAAAGCGATGCGACGTACGGCAAGAGCCAGTGTCTGTGGAAGTGGGTGCAGCTTAGCGAGGTGTCCTTGAGGTGCCACCCCCAGCTGTGCCCCGTGGGACAGCAGCATCGCCCTGGGTCTCCCTGGGGCCCTTCGTTGTCCCCAGCACCCACGGAGGGCTGGGAAGTTGTCGGCTGCGGGCAGGGCAGGGGCACCTGGGGTGCAGCTTCTGGGGGGGCCCTGCTGAGGGCGGCCAGGTACCTCCGGGGTGGGGCAAGAGCAACAGCGATGGTGCGCAGCCAAATCGAACAGTTGTGTGGCAGTAGTTGGCTGCAGTTGTTAAAGGGGAGAGACGTTTCCCAAACAGAATTACAGCTCGCGTCAAGGTCAGGAGAGATGAAACATGCCATTACGGGCTCATCAGAGGAGCTGTGGCAGAAGGCACTAACAAGTCTCATTTCCAAATGAAGACAGCTATGCGTTCCTCCTGCATTAATTTTTATTAAGCATTTTACATTTTAATACAGAACTGCACACTGTATGGGGAGCTTTAGTATGTTTTATATGTGCAATATATTTTGTGGTTACGATGTGGCCTGCGCCTGTGTGTGCTAGTGGAAGTCAAACATCTCGACTCCATCACACCTTCCTGACAGCGGGGTCAGGGCCCAGCTGCCCTGCTGGGTCTGTGCTGGGAGCAGCTGCACCTGGGCAGGGGCTCGTCCAGGTGTGTGCAGTGGGCAGCTAACGAGGCTCTGGGTGTGTGCAGTGGGCAGCTAACGAGGCTCTGGGTGTGTGCAGTGGGCAGCTAACGAGGCTCTGGGGGCACAAGGCAGGCTGCAGCTGTTTTCTTCTCACTTGGTCCCCGGATGCAGGTGAGCTCTCCCACTCGGGCAGGCCCATGGGCTGCTGCTCCTTGGGCTATTTTGGGGCAGAAAAAAGTACTCCTGGGGTGCCGGGGGCACCTTTTGTTGGCATCGGGTCTTCGAACTTCGCTGTAGGATGCTGGTTGCTGCCATCTCCTGTCGGGAGCAGTGACGTGTGGGGATTAATAATGTCCTCTGTAACTCATAGATAACAGAAGAGTCGTGTCTCTGGAAATTGCCAAGGTAGGAGATGTTGTTTTTGTTACTGGGGATGCAGGAACGCCTAATGTGTGCAGGCTGTTGCATAATTCACTGCTGTTGTCTGCAGCCCACAGTGCTCTCCACAAAGCCCTTTACAAACAGATCCTGGCAGCAGTGCGTGTTTGCGGGGAGGTTCCTGCAGAATCACCCCCAGCTCTGTTCTCACTGGGGTCTGGGGGCTGCTGGGGTCCGCCGAGTCAAGAGCTGTGCTTGTGGGGCAGCTGCGCTCATCGGTGCTGCGCGCGGTGGCTGCAGCGACGCGCTGCGTGCGACTCGCCCTCTGGAAGCTCGAGGTTGTGCTGCTCAGCACCTGGTGCTGCTCCTGCTGCGGCGGCAGCCCCAGCGCCTGCTGCGTGCGGCCGGGCCCCCTCGCAGGGCTCCCCCGGGTGCGGGGCTGACGATCATGGTGCTGCTGCTTCGGGCGGACCTGAAGCTGTTCTGCGTCGTGTGTCGGGGGTTTTAACGCCCGCAGAAATGCGGCGTGGCAGGCGGCTGTACAGGAGGCGAGGAGGTGTTTGGGGACGGCTCTCCCCTGTGACGACAGGGTCTTTGTGGTGCTGTGCGCAGTAGTTAACTCTGGAATATCGCTGTCGTATTGCTTGATACGCCACTAATGTGAGTGTACACTTGGACCAGAAACACCCTGCCGAGAGCTTCACTGCAGCTGATGCAGCACAACAATTAAGCGTGTGTAAAAACAGCGACCAGAAAAGCAGAATTAACTTCTGCACAAGGGCAGACAAGCAGAGGTGAATGCGCTGTCAGAGGAAATTACAAGTTCCGCTTTATATCCGCGAGGACATCACCGACCGGAACAGTCAATTAAAAACCGGGGCAGCCTCACGCTTTTTGTCACGAGCAGCGAGAAGGACGCGGGGTGGGCAGGCTCGAGACGCGGAGCAGTAGCAGCTGCCCTCGAGTGCCGAGTCCGCCCGGCCCTGGTGCCGTGCTCCGGCCGCAGCCGCTCCGCGGCAGGCGTGTTGGCGGTCACGGCCAGGTTTGTTCTTGGAAACAACTTCTCTTGTGCCACGTTAATTATTTACTGTTTATAGTATTACATTGGTATTATTCATCACTTGGGGAGGAAGTTAATGCTGGTGGCAGCACAAACTGTGGGAAAGGGGGGAAGCGTGAAGCTGGTGTCTGGGGCTGTCCCAGGGCTGGCGCCCGCGGGGCCCTGGGAGCGTTGGGTGCTGGCCTCGGGGCCGTGGGAGCGCGGCTGTGTTGGCAGCCTGCGTTGCCGTTAACCCTTAAGGGGAGAGCCAGGGGCCCGCGTTGGAAAGTTTCAAAACGTGTAGTAAAATTAAGCGGTTTTTAGTATTCATGAAAAATGCTTGTGACAGCCCTACCACAAGTAATGAGAAGCCACCTGCAGTTCAGAGCAGTACTTGATAATGCTGTAATTAGATTTGAGATGCAAAAAAGCTCATTAAAATTAAATAACATATTTGTCACTGTTCTAAGAGGTACAGATTGCCTAGAACCATGCTGGTCTCTTGACCTTGAGTATTTTGCTGTAGTCCTTGCTGTTGAGAATGCAAAGATAACGTCAGTGGTTCTTACGTGGGTTCTGCAAGTGGTGGTGTCGGGTTTTAACGCGAGGTGAAGGAATTCCCGTTTGTCGGGTGCTGGTGCCCGCACGCCGTGCGCTGACGGCCCGCGCCCTCGGCTGGAGGGGAGCTGCGTGCCCTGCCCACGCTGGCGCATCGCGGCCGCCCACGTGCTGGCCTGGGCTCGGCAAAAAGCAGGTCGTGATGGGGGAAAGCATGCGAGAGGGCTGTCCGGACCAGGGCCTCCCGGTGTGCCTAATGCGCAAAGTGACGTCGCGGTGCGCTAAAATGCGAAACGGAGGGATGGGAAGGTGGGAGAGAGAGGGGAGGAAACCCTGTGGTAAGATGAGAAAATCGCTCAAGATAATGGCTTTTCCTCCCGGCAAGTGTGAATTGCAAATGCAGATATACTTGGGTTGTGAATTTGTGCAATGCAGAAACACAAGCTGCTGAAGACATTTATCTCTATCTCTTCAATTTTTGATGAAATACAATAAATGTGCTTTAAATCCCCTTCCTCCCTCCTGCTTGGAAAGGAATGTGCAAAGCTGTAATGGTGTCTATTAACAAGACTGTAATTTTCTGAAATTAATTTTTAATGACTAATTTGTCTTGTTTTCAGATGCTTTATACAACACCTATTGTTTAAAGTACATTTATTTCTCAACAATGTCACTGTGAAGGAGAGCTGCATTATTTCAGGCTCTTACGGTAAAACACCTGTACTGCTCCGCTCCCGCCCTCTGTTTGGGGTGGGTGAGTCGAGGCTGCCGCGGGGCTGGCCCGGGAGCAGGACGTCCTCCCCGGGGCTGCCATCGTGATGGGAGCATGGCGCTGAGCTCCTCAGGCCCTGCCCCTCGGGTGCTCCCCTCGTGTTAGAGCAGCTGCCAGCAGTCGGAGCCCGGCGGAGCAAAGCCCCGACCTCTCCTGTAGCAAAGGGCAGGAGCGAGCAGCGGGTGCTGTTACCTGGCAGCACGTGCGTGGCGGAGGTGCCTTGGCAGAGCTTTCCCCCAGGTGCCGTCGGGGCGGTGAGGGGCTCTGGAGGCTGCGGGGTGCGCGCCAGGCACCGGGCTGCTGCCGGCGGAGCCCGTGCTCGCTCCCTGTGCCGGGCGGCTCGCAACGGGGAGCCCCGGGGCCCGCCAACGCCAGCTGACAGCTTTGTGTCGCGGAGCAGGGGGTGCGCTGGCTTTCTGCTGGGGTTCCCCACCCTGCAGACGCGCGTAAGCTGGGTGTGCAGCGTGCAGTTGGCTGGGGATTTTTGTCACTGAAATAGGCGGGCGGTGGTGTGCTCTAAACGCCTACCTCTTAAGGCTTGGTTAATTCCCCCGATAGCCGGGAGCAGCGGGGTTGTTCCTGACCAGCGCAGCGTGCAGAAAGCCGAACAGGCTGAGCCGAGCAGCAGCGGTGACGCGCCAGCCCGAGCCGCAGCCGCAGGCAGCCCTTGTGCTGTGTTCTGCTGCATCACGGCTTGGCAGGAGCGCACAGGGAGGTCGGGATTTCCCTTGCACCCACCCCAAAGCACGGTGGGGGGGCACCCGCGGCCATCCCCCAAGCAGAAGTGCCGTGGCACTGTCCCTGCTGGGGCCGTGTCCCCCTTCTGGGAACCCAGCCACGCCGGGGCTTCTCGGCAGTAGCCTTTATGCACTGAGAAGAGAACAAGGAAGAAAAAAATCTGAAAAACACCTTTTAATTTTTCTCTCTTCGGATTCTCCTCTAAGTGCATCCTTCCCGCAGGTGTCCGTGTGCCCCTTCCCTGCGGCTCAGGGCTGGGGGTGAGCAGATGCCTTGGGGGGGCTGAAGGGAGCGGGCAGTGGGGGCACAGCTGCAGGGTTCCTCCTCCTCCCGGCTCCCTGTGAGCAGTGCCACGGGGTGTCTCAGTGGGAGTATTTACAGACGCTCTCTTTTTGGAGCGTGGAAATCTCCCCTTTGCAGCACTGAAAGGTAAGGAAGGTACAGCGTGTGCCGTCCTCGCACAGCTCTTAATGCAATTTTAATTGGAAACGACAGTGTAATGTTAGAAAAACTGCAGAAGAATTTTCCCTTTCCGGAGGGTTTCTAGAGGAATTGGAGTATCCGTACTGCTCGTGAGCACGGTGACTCAGGTCGTTCCACTTTGTGGGTAACTGCAAAGGCGCTGCTTGCCCTTAAACCCGCAGGGAGCTTCTTAGGCACCACGTGCCTGTGGGGCTGACCCTCGCCTCTGCAGGGCGTTCGGGAGCACACCGCCAAAAGAAATAAAGCCTGGGCTGTTGGCCGGCTGGGCTGTTTCCGTCCTGAGCTCAGAGACTCGGTGGATCCCCGGGCTTTCCCTCCCAGAAATAAGCTCTCCTTTTGTCTGTGCCTCCACATCAACAGGAGCTGTCCCTGGCTCACGTGGAGCCGGCGGCTTTGTGCCCCTCGGTCCCCCCGCGTCTCCTGGGCTCCTGCTCAGCCCCGCGCTGGTTCTTCAGGCAAGGCTCCAGCGGCTTTGGAGGGAAAATCCATTTAGTCTGTGTGGTTGTACTGGGAAATCTACTGGAAGAGTAAAGCCTGGGTAAACATCCTCAATTTGCTGCCTCCTGAAACAGAGCAGCTTTCAGAATTTCAAGCCACAATTTGTATTCAAATGAAGGTCATTTGAAAGGTGTAGCATAGTAAACAGCCATTATTTCATTTTGATAGTGGTACTAAAATTATAGTGTTGGTTGAATTATTTTAGTATAGGACCATTACCATCTCCCTAAAACACTTACAGGAATTTTTATTTCAGTGCTGCAGTCCTGAAATTAAAGGAAAATTAAAAATCACATGGCTGTGGTGCTGAAGTAATTTTTTGAGAGCATGCCTTCGTTTTGTTGTATGTTCTTTTTCCCTCGCTCCTGTGCCAAAGGAGCGATGCGCATCTTCCGTCTGGGGCTGCTGCTGACAGATTGCTGCTGCTGTTTCTCTCCCGTGTACTACAATGATACATTTCTGCTTCGGCTGCAAATTGCATAGGATGGCGTCCTCACCCCTGCAGCAGGCCCTGCGCTGCGCCTTGCTCAGCAGCTCCTGCCCTCTGGTGCTCTGGTGCTTATGGCTTGAGAGTGATGCGTGTGTTGGCAGTGACGCCTCAAAAGTTATCAGTCTTCTCCGGAACAAGTGTAGTGCAAAGCAGTACAGACAGAAAAAAGGGGTGGCAAAATGCTGCCGGGGAGCTTTGGGGAGCTGTTGTAAATCTGCAGGCGAGTGCTGAGCTGGAAGCAGAGACGGTGGATGTAAGGCTCGCCAAGGGGAGCTGCCGCGTGGGCGCTGCCGGGACCCTGCGCAGGGAGCCCCGGGCCGGGCCGTGTCCTGCAGGAGATGCCGTGCTGCTGGCAGAGCAGGGCCGGCCGCTCCCTGGGGCAGGCAGGGATCTTTGCGCGAGCGGCAGCGCCGTGCCTCCAGCGCGACGTTTGGCGTGCCCCGACAGCGAGCCTGCCAGAGGCTGAGCGTCTGAAGGCTCCGCCACGGCTGCCGAGTAACCGCAGCACGGCAGGCTGCGCTTGCTGACACCGGCTGCAAAGTGACCTGCGAGGGGAAGATGGCCGTGGCACACTGCTGCCTGCGCCTGCTGGTGTTCAGGGCACCGATCTGTCTGCTGCTCTGAAAATGAGTCCCTGAGAGCAAATATCTGTGCAACAAAGAGCCGGGAGGGGAATGTGCCTGTGCGTGCATCCTGATGAAATGCAGCTTTGCTGATTAGCTCTCATAAATACGCCAGCCACTTCCAGGTAACTAACGGCTGGCCTGGGATGTTTGGTGGATGGAAGAGCATTAAAATAATCTTCATGAAAAGCAGAAGTTTTAAGCAAATGACTTATTTTCCAGTCTGGGAGGTGACCTGTATGGCTTAATTTCCCTGACACGCTGGATGCGTCTGTCGCTCGGTATCCTCCTGGCAGAGCTGCAGAGCTGCAGGACAGCTGCTGCTGTGCTCGGCCATTCCACAAGCCCAGGTATTCGCGCATGGCCAGCCAGAGCCTGTTCCCTGATCTAAAAGAAATGCTGGATCTGTGAGCAGGAACGCCCGAGAGCACGTTGGTCGGAGCAGTGCTTCCCTCTGGGCGCGTCGGCTGGCGGCGGCTCCGTCAGCACCCGTGGGTGCGCAGCAGCGCGGGCTCCTTGGCGGGGGGGCGTTACGGCACCGTGCCCCAGTGCCCGTTGTTGCTGTGTTTTGTTTGAAAGCCACCTGTGTAGGGGAGTAGCTCTGCGCTTAAAATCTGTTTATTTTCTTTTAGGAGCACGTATGATAAAACTTCAAGTTGATGGAATGAGAATAATTTCTACGGTAGTGGTTCCAGCAAGTGTGAGCTGTGCCGGGTGAGGGTGGCTAGACGGAGTAAGGCAATTACGTCTATTATTAGCAGCGCGGTGGAAGGATTGATGTACGCTGGGCTGTGCGTAAGCAGGAGCCGTCAGACGTGAACTAAATTTTAATAGTGAGATTCTCATAGATTATAGCTCCCTTCATTAACATTTTCACACTTCGCTGACTAACAAATGAGGAAAAGGGCTTTCTGTACCAGTGGATTTATAACGCTCCGAACACGCGCTGTACCTCTGCGTGTGCCGAAGCTTAATCCCACCTCACCTGCAGGAGGATTAACTCTTCGCTTCAAGAGCCGCCCCCTTCTGGGGCGCGGTGTTTGGGAAGGGCCGTGCTCGCCCAGCGCCGAGCCGGGCCCTGCCGCGGGCAGCGTGCTGCCGGCCGCCACCTTGCTGGGGAGCGCGAATGGGGCCGAGGCCACCGCTGGTGGCTGTGGTGGCCGAGTGCAGAGCCGCGCGTCCGGGCTTGGAGGAGCGCTTGTTTCCCTCCTCGTGGCACCCTGGGATTCGCACATAGGTGCTGGCTTGCGCAGAGCTGCACGCTGGCAGCCTGGCATGAAGGCCCACGCAGCGCAGGGAGTGCTAGTTCTTAGGTGGCGGTGCAGCTGGGAACCTGCAGCTCCCAGAGCAGCTTCTGGAGGCTGTGCAGTCACCCTGGAAAAGCCCAGAAGAAACAGCGCTGTTCCTCAGTCTCTGCGTGAAGGAGCCCGTGGTTAGGGGGAGAGAGCAGAAAGCAGAGTGAAGCGAGCGTTGTTTGATGTAGACCCTTCCAGAAGGGTGCTGCAGACATGCCCACAGCAGAGTGTCCGCGTGCAGCTCCCCGGGGCTGGATGTGGCCCAGGCTCTGCTGGAGCCCCGGGGGTGCCGTGCTGCTCCTGGAGAGCCCGAGCCTGGGGCCTCGGGAGAGCTGCCCCTGCCTGCGCTGGGTGGGACGGCGGCTCGCGTGCAGCCCCTCGGGTGGCTGTGGCTGGAGGTGCCGCGCCGAGCTGCCAGGACAGGGTGCCCTCGGAGATCGGTATCGCAGCCTGCTCCATATTTATTATGGGCAACAATTTGACTAACGGAGAATTTAGATTAATAACGTTCAGCCTGGAGAAGTAATTTCCTTTGAGAAAGCGATTTACATGCACTCTGCCAAAAAGAGCCGTCACCGCTCTCTCTTGTCGTGTCAGCTCAAATAATGAAGTTGAAAATAACATGGAAGGTTAATAGGTCCTACTTATCTCCTTAGAGCCGAAAAGGAAGATTTACAGTCTGCGTTCTGTTTTGCATATTTCCATTGGAAATTGAAAGGTTTTTCCCAGCCAAGATTTATGAGAAGTCATGGTTAAGGGGTGCTGGCTCTGCCATCGCTCATCTGGAGGCTGTGAAGCGCTTCGTCCCAGGGATGCTCTCCTGCCTAGGAGCGGCCGCGCTCGCTGGCTGGGGACGGGTCTGGGTGCTGGAGCTGCCGTTCCGGCCACGGCTGTTCCGAGCTGCCTGGAGGCCCTGTAAGCCTGGGAGCTCGTACGGCTGCGGGTGCCACGCGGTGGTTGCAGAGGGCTGAGGCCTCATGGGGTTTGCCCGGAGCTGTCTGTTGGGCACCGATGGAGAACACAGGCCATGGTCTTGTCGCCCTGAGATGCAGGGGGTGCGGGCGGTCTGCGTCATCTCCATGGCTGCTGCTTGGGCTGCCCGTGGGCCCTGGGTCTGCCTCTATTGTGCTGTCCCCCGGGCTGTGGGATCCGCGGTAGGCGCTGCCATGAATACGGTCTGTTCTGTCTGCGTAGATCTGCGTTACGCTCCTCAGGGCTGGGAGCCGCTGCTCCGTGCTCGTGCGGTAGCCGGGAGGCGTTCCCTGCGTCGGAAATCGTAACGACCTTGTCGAGCGCAGTGAGGACGCTGCTGCGCTACCTTTCGGTACTGCTGCGCGTAACCCCTGCCTCCCTTACAGCTGCACCTTTTTTTCCCTGTAGGAACGTGTCTTGCTCACGTATGGATGATAATAGCGTGCGCAGGAGGGGGCAATTCGCAGACATCAGAGTCCTGTCACTTCAAGTTACGTTTATTAAATTCCCAGGGGACTTGTGGCTCGCAATGGGCTACTGCAGGAGCGATGTCGTTCAAACAGCAGAGCTGTCTGGAAGGTACAGGACTACAGAAACAGCTCCAGAATTCTCTTGTGTTCCTCCTCTCGCTTAGCTTAAAGCGAGCCCCGGCTTCTTGAGCTGGAGGCCAGGGCCCCTCGTGCCTGGGCAGACGGAGCCGGTGGTCGGCGCTCCCCTCTCCCGGCCCCTGGTTCTCAGGTGCCCCCGGGTGGGCGCGGGACCGCGGAGGCTGCCTGGGGCTGCCTCGTGTGTCACACCCCGGCAGCGTGAGGGGACGGGAGGGGACGCGCCAGCCGCTGCCAGCTTCCGAGCTGCTGTTTTCTTCTGCCAGCCTCTTGTGTGCGTCCTCGATGGGCCGTTGGGCTCCTCCATGCTGGAAGTGAAAAATAAAATAAAAAATTGTTTCATCTTGGTGACTTAAATTGCATAATGCATTGAAGCCTACTGAAAAGAATAACTCTAAAAGGGAAAGAATTTTTAATAAATGTTCTGTCTAGCGCAAACTGTAAAATATTCATTTAAGTTGGTTATTCCACATTACCGAGTAAGTGCAAGAAGAATTAAATTTCTGAGCAGCTTAAGGTACAATTCAGTAATAAAATGAGCCATTTAATGAATGAAATATTTAACATAATTTGCATACGGTAAGTGATGGAGCGCGGCCCGTAACTAATGCGGCTGTGGAGCTGGAGAGCTGAGCACCAAACGGCG